>OY282559.1:101117586-101280086 GCA_958295665.1 Tipula vernalis | reverse complement strand
TTCCTCCAAAATGATCGATTTAAAACCGAAGTCAATGCCATTTCATTTTTGCTTCCAACAGTCTTACCTACCGTGCTGTAGGTGACGACCTATAGTTTTCAGGTTGCCGCCCTCTACAGGTTGGCCTTTCGTGCACGCTTTAACTCTATCCTTTTTTACAAGTATAGAGCGAACTAATACAAAAGTTTTTCTGAAGTTTTAAAAATGAGAAAACAGAATAATTGACCAAAACTCCTTACTGGCTTAGTGTAATCAGACTAGCCAGCTTTTAGAAGAAGAACAATAAGTTACCCGATTTCTGCTTTACGAATGCGGAATGGTATCAAAAGCATTGTCCGCCTGAAATAGAAGAAGAATGTTATCCCTAATGGAAGGAAGTCAATGCTGTAATTCAGAAGAGAAAACTTCATCAGACCACAAGTCTTATGTGCTGCAATGGGGAACAGAGTCAAATCCGAAACAGGTTAAACGATTATCTGGAAAGCAAAGTTTGTTTAGAAAAAGCATCCTTTGAAGTCAAAGTTCTATTAGTGCACATCAGAGAGTCTATTAAAGAATTTCTGTGAATGGTTTCTAAGGTTTTCGGTTCAGCTATGTCTTCAAACGTATTACAATCCGGAGTATTTTGAACCGTTATCGATAAGAGAAGAGGTTGTAACATTCGATTTTAAAATTCAATGCGCCATCAAAGTTCTAGAATTGTTTCATTGTTGAAGGAGGTGGCAGCAAGCTAATGATTCAGCCTTTAATAAAGTAAGACTATTTACAATGTTATTAGAAGTCTTTCGTTTTATTGTGTTTAAAACAACAGCTTAACTACATATACGTGCAGCTTTAGTACACGAGGACACTCATTACTATTTTTTGCAAGATGGTCGCGTCTTTGTCGATTCCTACTCTCTTTCGATTATAACTTTTGCGATATTAAAATGATAGTTGTCCGACACCTTTGTTTTCTCTTTCAACACACGATCATTTTGAAATTTTCTTTGGATGGATGAACAATTAAATTTACCTCTTCAGCAACTTTTTCCAGCTTGTTTATTGTGTGAACAATCATTTTTGGCATTTTCAAGCCATTTTGCAAAATAAAATAAGGGGGAGTCACTTAGCCTCGAGGCCAGATAACTTTGATATTTTAGATAGGATTTTAACATGTTAAAATAAGTCGACTGGGACATAATATTGTTCCATTTTATGAATATATGAACCATTTTACTTAGTTAACACAAACCAATTTATTTACAACAAATTAACATGACGCAATTATTCCACAATAATTGACAAAATCCAGAAAATTTACTTAGAATACCTTTACGCTATTCGCACTATTTAATTATAACTTTAATATTACACTATATCACTTAATGAATCTTACTACTTTAATCTTCACACTCATTGCTATTTTTAAACCCCGAACCAATATTCTAGAGTAATCATGATATTTGCTGTAAGATTACTATTCAAATACAACGTAGAACAGTTAATCATGTAATTTTTTTTAGTACGATTTACTATATTACCCTAACCTAAGTGTCACTACTAGTACAGTTTACGCAACTATAGTAGTTTATTCCATTCTAACCCATTTCTTGACGCATAGTGATTCGGATCAAATCAAAGTTTACTTTGAAAGCAATAACAAACATATTACAAATTTTTATATTTTGGTAACTATGTGTCACAATGTGACAAATTGACGCAAAGAAACTGTACATAGTGGTTGGCTGTTCCTCAGCTTTAAAATAAATTAAGTTTGCGTTGAAAAATCGTGCTTAATTGATATTTGATTAAGTGATTATTAGTCTCAAGTGTCAAGTGTGAACGATTGATTTCGAATTAAACAAAACCATTTTTAGTAACAGGTTTTGTTATAGAATATTGCACAATATTGTTTTTGCAAAATAAACAAACAATGACATTCCAACTGTGAATCATATTGAAATAAAATGCGTTATATAAACATGCCAGAACCATATAGTAATATGCAAACATCCTGCTGATAGATAAACCTAAAATGTAGTATTTTATTGTCAAAATGTTCTATTGAAATAGGTATTTCTCGCCAAAAAACCAACATACATATAAACGAAATCAATACAATTCGCTAGTTTCTAAAAATTTATCGACAAACAAAAAACCGTTGAACTTAAACCGCTTTATGTGAAAGTAAAACAAAAAAAAAGAGAAAAAAAAAATAAAATCACAGTTGATATGAAAACAGTATTCGGTATTATGTAGATAGCTATGTATGAAACATAAATATTTCGTTTTATCAGCATTTTTCCAGTAAATTTTATATTTTTTAGTTTTACAATACAAACATTCAAATCCAATGAAGCATCTAAATTTAGTAAAGTATAATTTACCGACCGTACAAAAAATGCTGTAGCTCGTCTTTTGTGTACGATTCTCATGTTAAAGTTGTTCCTTTTCTGACGTACATATGTGTAAGACAAAATAATTGTCGACGGTAGCTAAAATACTTAATACTCTTAACCTAAAACTAAATTTATTACAATTTTTACGTACAAAGCATATTAGTAATAAACCAAACTTTTAATTAACGTAATTAACTTAGTTTTATTCGTTTTGTTACAAGAAAATCACAAAATTTAATGATGATTAATCTAATTAAACTTTTAATGGCAGATTTATTTCGTGTGTCAAAATATACAATTTATATGTCTGTAGTTGTTACGTGACGTTTTGTGTAGATTCATCAAATTGACAATTTACATACATTTTAAGGATTTCACCCATATCAACTGATTTTAATTGGTTTGCCATAAGTTCAACATTTTATCTATTTATAACATATACACATATGTAGCTTGTAAACTCCTATTAAAAATTGTTGAGACAGCGATATTTCGTAGATAACACATTCAAATAAGATTCTTTCTCAAATTTACCAATTTGATGTAATTTCGATTAAGGCAATTTACAAAAACTAAATTTTAAGTTGATGCTACTGAAGTTAGCAGAAAATATATTTGCGATCTATGTTATATTGTAATAGACAATTTGTAAGAGTTCTTTCATGTTGAACTTTGCATTAAGAGTTTCTTTAATTGTTGTTATACTATTAAATGGGAATCGTTCAGTTTTTTGTGGTAATACCTAATCGAGCTAACTTTTGAAAAACATCATCACTTTATAAAACTGACCACAAATCATAAAAACTTTATTTATAGTATTGTTTCTTGAACTTCTATATTTTAAGGAACTTTGGCCGGTACCAGAAAAAATGTTTAACAACTTTTAATCATTGACAAGAACTACATAAATTACTAAGGTTTTGAAATCACATATAGTCGACCAATTAGTGAGTTTTCCACTTTTACAGAAGTGCCCTAAATTTTCGATGAGGGGTAGTCATAGTGAAACTGTCTTTTTTTTTGTACAAAACTAATTTGTCCATTGACATTTTGGAAAAGGACTGTCTGCCAAATCTCCCGGACCATAAAATGATACAGCCCTCACACCATAACGCCTTCATCCGGGCTAAGGTGTTTTGCTAAGAATTTTTCGTTTTTTCGAAGGTTGTGAAAGTAATAGTTAAACTTATCGGGACAATCAAGATTAAATTTGTTCTCATTAAAAAAACGACACGTTTCCATGTTTAACCTTTTGCAGAAGTTATGAGGCAATGAAATTCGTTCTGAGGTCAGAGCAACCCATTCCCAGTTTCCAGTACTTGATGGGAGAATATTTCAGCTGATCGGTTGTTTTGCAGCTGGATACGCATATTTGTAGTTATTATTATTATTATTGGGGGGGCCATGCGGGCGATCAGCCACTTCGCACTGCGACCTAAAAGATCTATTGTGCTGGCCCCAGCTTAATTATCCGTCCAGTCAATATTCAGGTTCTTAATGAACCTGAAAATACTGCCTCCCGGTACGTGATACATACTATCCGGGCCCATTGCTCTCCCTCCTAGATGTTTACTACAGCATGTAGTTCCGCTAGAAAGACGGTGGCATTGGAGCTCAAGGACCTCGAGAGGGTTGTCCCACTTCCGTATATTCCTACTCCTGCCCCGTATTCCGTTTGATTTTACTCTTACGAGTTACTGGGAATTGCAAATCACCTGTAGGTCACCCAGCTTTACTATAGGAAGGCTAAATAAAACTGGAGGGTGCCTGGTATCCAGATTCCGCATATTTTGGGCTGATTAACCTATCAGCCATTCATCTTTCGGCATATGCTGTTCCACCTTAGATTAGGGTTTTTTGTCAAGGTTTTTTCCTTTAGCGCCGTACTTTAGCCTGTGCCAAATGGCCAAAAATGTGCCAAGTGGCCTTAGTTACCAGTGGTTGCCACGAGGTGGCAGTACGTACACTTGCGAATTGTGAACAGGTTACACCTGTTACACCTTACACAATTGTACCCATCACGCAGCTGCCTAATGACAAGACCAGAACAGCTCACGTGATGCGCACCCTACTGGAAGGTTACGCAGCTGGTATATTAATATACTACTATATTAATCTACTCAACTTTGATCCCCCCCCTCCAATAGACGCCAAACCACCCCATATATCGGTTGTTTTGCAGCTGGATACGCATATTTGTAGTTATTTTCAGCGTCTTTACATGTCGCTACAACGTAGATTATTTCAGGCAAGCATTTATTTCGTCCGCTGTACAGGTAACGATTGCCTGAAATCTCTTGCAAGCAATATGAATGCGTTCCCAAAAGGGTTTAACGTTTCCACGCAAATCTTGCAATAATCGATCAAGAGCCTCGAGCCTTTTTTTTCACGCGTTAGCTTAGGAACATTTGATTTAACATATGTACGACAAAAGATCATCCGTGTTGTAATTTTGTTCATGAAGCAATTCTACAACGAACGTAGCAGCAGCAAATCGATTCGGTGATGGCATTCCCAATTGATTGAGAATTTTGCTCGCGATTTTTAAGCAAAATTCTTCAATCATTATCAACGCTTCATTGTAGATTTTTGCTGTAAAAATTGATGTTCTTATTTGAATTTTCCTCGCATATTCGACGGAAAACATCTTCAGCCATGTGCAATTTATATTTCTCCCAAAACTCTGTTGGAGATGAAAGAGAGCAGGCGATCAATATGATTGCAAACATTGCACAAATTTGATTTGGGTGTGACGTTTTGCAGCCGTCATTAATTCATACATTCCGCTGTCGGTCATTCTCCAATAAATTTAGAGCTTAAAAAGCACTGCGGAAAGTAGCATGTGGGACGCCATTGACAATTCTCAATTGCTTGAAAGATGTTGGACCGAGCACATTTACCAACAGCATGCGAAAAAATAAGCATATCGTAGTTTCTTTAAATATGCCAAGTTGGCCGTCGACTCGTTCTCCTCGTTTGCGTCGTTTAAATGATTTTCTACTCGCATTAGATCTGTAATACGTATAGGCACTTCCGAATATAGCAGTATTTTCGCAAGCGCATCATTTTGATATAACGTGAAGAAAGCAGTTAACGTTGTAGCCGGTGGATTCATGGCAATTTGTTTCACATTTACAGCTGTGAAATAGAAGCATTGTCCATTTTCTAGATGTAAGGCTAGGTGAACAACAGCTGGACTTCGTTCGTATAAGGGAAATGAAAGGAGTCGCCATATAACTTCATTGCTGCTTATGTATCTTCCTGCCTTATACTGTGCGATTTCATCGATATGTATGACTGCATTCATATCACTTCTTTCTAGTTTAAAACCAAATACTGCCATGTCGCTGCCTTTATTCACGTACTTACAAATGTATTTGATCGATTTAACGGAATTACAGTATTCCAGGTTTATGTGCGCTTTGTAGGTTTTTTAAAACAAAGGCGAATATGGAACAACCCACCGGTTGTCTACTTTGATGTCACCGTTTCGCATTTGTATGGTTGCTAATTTACCGCCATCTTCTACTGATCTTCTTCTGTATAAAGAATATCCATCGTTTCCTTTAACTGTGTTGGATATGCTCGAGGATATCGCTTAGAGCATTTTCCGTCTATTATGCATGGCGAATTTAGATTCAATGTTCCGCAAGGTCCATGAATCATGTTTTTCATTACAACGTCATGTAAATCCTTATCATCGTTGGGATCGGGTATTTCAGCGCATATTACATCGTCGACTTCATTTGAAATGATTTTGTTATAGAGCCAGATTAGTATATATGCGTGTGGTAATCCTCTCTTTTGCCATTCCACTGAGTACATCCAACAGCGCAAAAACCCAAGAAAATTATGTTTTACCATGATATCCATCAGCGATTTCAGCTTCTGTTTTAAAATCACGTGCTGTGATTTCATGCCTATCCACCGGCGATTGCCCGCGAAGTAAGAGCTGCTGTATATCGTCCCAAGCTGGATTGCATATAAATGTAATAAATAGGTCTGGGCTTCCGCAGTGACGAACGTACGCAATTGCATCTTGGGCGTACTCATGCATATGACATAGACTGCATGTATATGAAGATGGTAAAATCGTTAGTCTTCCAACGTTAGTTGTATTATCGTCATTTACAACTGAATCTCGCAAATGAACGTATTCTTCAGATATTCTTAGTGTATCATAACAAATGGTGTTTAGAACAAACGAACTAAATGGATTTTACGTGAAGAAGCTGTTGTAGTTAGGAAACATTGGACCTTCTTATGCCGGTAGAAATTCCGCAGGGTGCATTCAGTTCATCATTGCCATCGCCGATGAAATACATTTATAGGAATTTATGTTGGCAAAATTTCTCAGACTCTCTTTGAGCTCGATAAATAGGTATAATTCTCCCAATAAAGTTATCTTGCAATTTACAGATTACTGTGCACTAACGGCAAGGGCAAAACTGTCGGCGAGGTCCTAAATGAAGCACAGGAATATGTGATTCAGGTAAAACAATGTTTGAATGATTTAAATCTGCGTGCGAATTCGAGAAAATGTAATAGTATGGCATTTAGAACGAATCAAAGTATTGATGTGCGAATCTACGATGAGACAATTGAGTATTCAAGATTGACTAGGTATTTGGGAATCTGGATCGACAATCGATTGAGTTTTAAAGTGCATTTAGAAAAATTACACGATAATTGTAAGAGCAGATTATATGTGATCAAAAGGGTGAGTAAACCGAAATGGGGGGCTCACCCTAGTGTGACTGATATGCTACGAAATGCACTAGTGTCTTCCGAAATTGCTTGTGGGATGAGTGTGTATGGTGACCGATCTTAGGTCGGGTTTGAAATGTTAATGAAAATAGAGAATGCATGTGCTAGAGTGATATTGGGTCGATTAATTCTACCTCAATACATACTCCATGGTCCGAATTCGGTAATTCACGTCTGAATTATAATAGAGAATGGATCACCGTACGATAGGCTGTGAGAATGTTGACCAGAGAGAGATAATGTGTTAATGAATGAGACAAAAGTAAGATTGAAAGATGGAACGGATTACCAAAAAACGCAACGGTCGAAAATAATGGCGGAAAATATCAATATATTTTCCAAAACTAGACAAATGGTCCAAAACTTCCTCCCTAAAATCATGCTGTGCGCTTAAATTTTGGAGGCATAATAAAAGCGATGATGAATGAGTTATCGGTTAAGAGAGAATTTCGAAGAATGTAGGAATTTACATTCCGGCAATGAAAAAAGAGAAAATATTAAGATTGAATGGTAGCATCTGTATAATGAATGCAAAATTCATTGGAATTACGGAAGGAGTCAAATTGGCAATGAATGAAGGGAGGAGGAGAATAGTTCTATTCTACGATTCTCTGAGTAGTTTACAGTTAATAAAACAGAGAGGGGTGACTCGGGGCAGTGTGTTTGTAGAAATGAGTGTAGTGATTCTACAATGGATACCTTCACACCTACAGATTGAAGGTAATAAAAGAGCCGATATGCTTGCCAAAAGGGGTTGTATGCTTGAGTAGATAACAGAGAAAAGAATAATTTATGTGAAAGCTGTTTGGTTGTGCAAGACATCGAACATTTAACTCTAAAATGGTCCAAATTTAGCCAAAATAGAGGAATATTCGATGTCCTTATGAATGCAATAAACTTAAATGAATTATTACGAATAGGGAAAAGTGAGTATAAGAATATGTATGAATTTATCAAACTAAGTGGTATAACGGTATGACAGTGGATCGCCGTAAGAAAGTTGAGTGAAAGACAAAAAAAATTGTAAAAAGTGAAAATTATAAATTTTGAAATCGGGCCAAATGGCTCCTTTTTTGGAGCTAGTGCTACAATAAAAAAAAAATAAAATAACGAAATTGAAAACTTGTCTTTGATTTAATGCATGTAAACAGAATGCTTTGAAAACATAATTTTTAACATAGATCAACCCCCTAATAAGATAATATGGATATGACGTTGATATTCGGATCGGATTAACAAGGGTATTTGTTTCTAGGCATTCATCTACTTCAACATACTCCCGCCATTAAGGTTTTCCTTAAACTACTGGAAGTTTAACCAATTTATTTATATGCCGTTTGAGAGTGTTTTTCTCTGTTTTGATGGTTACTACTCGGACCAGACCATCATTTCCTGGATACATATACAGCTGCAATTTTTCCCATCGCCCAATGACACGGAGGTAGGTTGTCATCATTCAAAAGTACAAGTTCACCAATTTTGAAGTTGTCGCTTGTTTGTTGCGCCTTATATCGCTGCTGCAGTTTATTGAGGTATTCAACATGGTACCTATTCCAAAACATTTTTACTCATTGTTGAACCATGTCCCAATAACTTATTGGATTATCGTTTTCAATAAAGTGTTGTGCATCAGGAATACTCAAAATTGATTCTCCAACCAAAAACTGGGCCGGTGTTAGTGCCACATATGATGAATCATTGACTGACATTGGGCATAGCGGTCGTGAATTTAATATCGCTTCTATTTGGCACAGAAGCGTTGATAACTCTTCCATTGTCAGATGTGTTTTACTGGCCTTAACTAGGTGTCCCTTTACCGATTTGACGGCTGCTTCCCACAAACCACCAAAATGTGGAGTAACTGGAGGATTAAAATGCCAAGTGACACCATTTTGGGCTATGAATTCTGTTACATCTTGCAGAAACTCGGAATTGGTAACAATTTTTCCAATTTCATCCTATTTAGATACTGCCTTTGTCACCAATATCTTTAATTTGTTTTCAGCTCCAGCAAAATGCGTGCCGTTATCACTGTTGCTTCTGAAGTACAGTCTCCAACTAATTCCAAATATAAAGCCTTTGTAGAAAAGCAGACGAAAATGGCTATATACGTTTTGATTAACTTTGATCTTCTACCCCTCTTTGTAGTCATCATAATTGGACCTGCGTAGTCAATCCCAACATTTGAGAATGGTCTAGCTGCACAAACACGCTCACTTGGTAGATCTCCCATCTTCTGTTTATTCTGGCTTGTTTTGTATCTCACTCATACAGAACATTTGTTCAACAGTTTGTTGATGGAGCTGCGGCTATCTATGATCCAAAAGTTCTGTCTTAATAAAAAGAAAGTTAAGGATGGACCAGGATGCAGGAATTTTTGGTGAATATAGAGGATTAATATTTTGCCAAATGGAGGATTTTTTGACAAAATATACGGGTACTTACTGTTGTAAGCACAATCTAAATTTGTTAAACGACCTCCTACTCTTATTAAACCCTCTTCATCAACAAATGGACTTAGATTTTTCAGTTTGCTGCCACTGGGCACAGGGCATTTGTTTGTTATCCTTTTTAGATCATTAGCGAAGTCACGTTCTTGATCCAATTTTATACATAACTGCCTTGATTTTTCTAATTCCTCAGAAGTTAGGAATGTATAGCATATTTTTTCGTATCTTTTTGATGTGTTGTGAATGAATCTATTCATATATGATCCTACTACTCTGATTAACTTTGACGGTGGGACGCCTCGCGTTGCCAAGTCTGCGGGGTTGCCAGTTGATGTTACATGGTTCCATCTTTCGCGAGGTATTAGTGATAAAATCTCGGACGTTCTATTACCAACAAAAGTTTTCCATTTACTCAGATGACTACTTAGCCATGATAAAACTATTGTGAAATTTGTCCAAGCAAATAATTGATATGTTGGATAACCCATCGATAGTGAAACTTTGGTTAGTAATTTCGCTAGTAATTGTGCTGCGCATAATTTCAACCTCGGGAGAGAGACTTGCTTTGTTGGCGCTACTTTTGTTTTGCATGTTAGCAATTTTACTTGACTGTGTTCCTTGTTTGTTGAATTGCAATAAACAACCGCTGTGTATGCTTGTTCACTAGCATCGGCAAACCCATGTAGTTCCACGATTCCTTCATGAGGGACCCAACGTGAAATTTGGAAATTTTCAAATAACAACAGTTCATTTCTAAATTTATTCCATGTGTCTGATATTCGTGATGTTACTGGCTCGTCCCAAGAAAGTTTTGTAACCATCATTTCTGCAATAAAATTTTAGTTATGATTATTGAAGGGTCTAACCATCCCAGCGGATCAAATATTCGAGCTATTTCTGAGAGCATTTTGCATTTTGTGAATTTTTGGCCTGGCTCTCTATACACCTTAAACCCAAAACTATCGGAAACTGGGTTCCATTGTATTCCTAAGAGTTTTATTAATTCTGGATTTCATGAATTGATTTCAACCTCTCTTATATCGTGTTCGATTACGCCATTTGAGATCCACTTTCTTAACGCAAACCCCCAACGCAACCCCCCCAACTTTTAATATATAGTAACTCGCTGACAGTCTCCGCTCCGGTCAAGAGGTCATCCACATAAAAATCCTTGGTAATTATTTTGGCAATTGTTGGATCCTTCTCTCGTAAATTATTTCCAAGCTGATTTAAGCACCTTGTGGCTAAAAATGGCGCAGAAGCAGTCCCATATTTAATAGTTGATAATTTATAACGGTTAACAGCATTATTTGGATGATCGCGCCAAACAATACGCTGGTATTTTTGATCTTCGCTATCCACTACAATCTGTGCGTACTTATGTGACCGAAATCGGAGCAGGATCTTCCACAGTGTTGGTTGAATGGTAGACTCTAATATCAACATATTATTTAATGACATCCCACTAGAGTTACGACATGACCCATCGAAGACGACACGAACCTAAGTAGTGGTGCTGCTTGTTTTAACCACGGCGTGATGAGGCAAATAAAAGCCACATGAATTTTCAAGGTGTGGCCTTACATTCTGCATGTGCTCCAATTGTTCATATTCCTGCAAAAATTTGCTATATTCAACTTTTAAATCATTATTGGACAAAAATCGCTTCTCAGTGGAATGTAGTCGCTTAATTGCACAATTCACTGAACCTGAACCACTCATCATAGCTTCCCTTGGCTTCAACGGTAGTCTTACAATAAATCGTCCATCACTGTTTCTTTTAAAGGTGTCTTGGAAATGGCGCTCAACGTGGGTTTTTTCGTCCGTATAAATAGTTTCTCCCTTGACTTCCTCGAGCTGCCAAAATTTCTTAAGCATTATGTAAATAGTTTCAGCAAGATTTACATTCAAATTTCGAAGCTCCTTGTCTCGTTTACTGGTATCAGCTAGAATGTATCCCAGCAATGTATTCTGAGCTACAAAGTTAGGCAACTGCATTCTTTCATCTTGCAAAATTTTTAAGCACACATCTGCTCCCAGCAACATATCAATTTTTCCACTTTCCCTGAACGATGGATTGGCTAACTCTAATTATTTCAATTCATTTAGCTCCTAATAGCTTAGATGTATCGGTTGCAGTTGAATTGGCAACTTCGCTAGAATAAACGCATCGGTTGACATAATCTCTCTTCCATCTCTAGAGAACAAAGTAAGGGCCGTAATACCTTTTGTCATAATGTCAGCAGTTGCAAGTCCACTTACTACGACTCGAGCAGCTATCCTACTTAGGTGGAGTTTCCTTACCATCATTTCATCAATGAATGATGCTTATGATCCTGTATCCATTATTGCCTTTGCACTTATATAACTTCCCAAACCCATCTCTTATATAAACTAATGCAGTAAGGAGCATAACTCTTACATTAGGGAATAACATTAGGTTCAGCATCATATTTAGTATTTAACAATTTGATTTCGGTATTATTTTTGTTAGCATCCTCTAAGTTATCGCTCTCTGCCGAATTTATGGTTGAGCCTTCAGTTATATGTAGTAGAGTGTTGTCTTTTCTTTTGCAATGGTTACATCGGTGTCTTGAACGGCACTGATAAACAGTATGATATGACTTCATACAAATGCAACCCAATTTTTTGTCAGCCACGAATGTTCGACGATCCTTTGGACTCATATTTATAAATTTATTTCAGTTGAATAAATAATGCTCAGCGGAACAATTGGGACAACTTATAATACTCGAATCTTCTCTACTGATTTGCAAGCTCAGTGGTCATGTTTTTTACCAGATGATCCTGTGTCACTGCGGATTGCCTAAGATCGTTCTAATGCGAAACTTCGGTTGGTTAGGAAATCTAGGAATCGTTAAGTCATTGGAAATGTTCCGCCACCAGTTTCTAGAGCCTAAGTCTGGCGAGTTTTGTCATCACAACGCTCTAATAGCATATAGATAAGCCAAACATCCCTTCGCTCTTCGTCTGCACCCAATGCCCTTAGAGCACGCAAAAACTCATCCGTAACATCAGCCAGCACGCGCAATTGCCGAGGATCACCCTTTGAATGAGGTTGTGCAAAAAACTTGTCTAATAATGTGGTGGAAATATGAGTCACATTGTCGTACCTCTTATATATTTTCTTCCAATCATCTTTATAGTTGGCGCTGGTTATTGGTATATTAGTTATTAATGACGCCGCTTCTCCGGTCAGCAGTCCTCTTAAATAATTAAATTTATGCACATCTGAAATTGGAGTTTAATGTATTGATACCTCGTATAGATCCTTAAAGGTGGGAAACTGTGAGAAATCGCCTTAAAATGGAGTAATGTTTATTCTGATGGGTAGCTTGACCTCATTCCTTAGTTTTTGATTAAAACTAGGATAGGATAGTAGGATCGGTTCTAGCTTACTTAAAGTTGTTTTTGCGCACGATTATGATTTTTAGACTTAAATCAATTAAATTAAGGCTTTTTGTACTGTTTGTGCGTTTTACGTTTATGGATTTTTACATAAATAAATTTAATTCCATTAGGAGCTTTCATTGTAATACTCCACAAACATGTCACAAGCACATTTTTTGAAAACAAGAAAATTCACTGCATGTGTATGTTAAACGTTAGAGGTCAAATGTATTTTGGTTTTAACAAAAACCATGTTTTGATTCAAAGTTATTCAATATTTTTTATAGCATAATATTCCACATAAAACAAATACAAAATTCTAATAAACTTTCAAATAATTTATTGTACTTAGTCTAACAAATACAAACCTTAAATTTTTGCATTCACCAGAAAATAAATATCATTTTATAAATCTATTTTCTTCAATCAATAATAATAATAATAATAATAATGTTGAAATATGTATTATTTAAAATTTTAACCATAAATTCAAAAATATGTGTGCTGTACATACATACATATTTGTGTATTATGTTTGTAGACAAACAAGAAGAGAAAAAATAAATTAAATTATAAAATTTAATTAAAATAATAAAATTTGCATCTCTACGGTAATAATAAAAATATTTACTTTTTATTATTACTTCTCGCCTCAAACCACAATAATATCATCAATACAACAAAAATATTTTTTATTGAAAATAAAATTAAAGGAATGTGAAATTGTGAACACAGAGTACAACAAATAATTTATGGTGTTTGTTTTAAAATATCACAGTTTGGTTTACTAAGTAGTTCCGTGACCATTCTGTTAAGCCTTTCGTGAATTAGGATCATTTATTAAATCCCTCAGTTAGCGTTTCGATTTATTACAACTAGAATCGACTCGTTCATTTGACAGGACGCACAGTAGGTTATAGCAAAATTAAAAATTAAAAACGTGGTCGACAAACAAACAAAAGTTTACTAAAGTGCAGTGTGATTTGTCGGAAAGTGTTATATACAACCTAGAACTATATAATACTCATAATGAAACATTACTAATTAACGTGCCGTGATTGTGATATAAGTTAAGTGTGTAATTTACATACAAAAATAATTAATCGTATCGTATCGTGCAGTAGAGTTCGACTGTCGCATGGTAAAATGGCAAACAATTAAAATCTCATTTAGCACAAAGAAATGCTTTTGTTGAAAATATCTCTGTTGTAACAAGGACAATCTCTGTTGTAACAAGGACAGTCAAAAATTAGCGGAGAGTAACACATTTAGACAATTAGATGTCAATTCAAGAAGGAAATTTATTTAATCTCAACATAGATGTTTTAATTGCTTAAACATCAATCATCCTATTTTCAGATGCTTAATGAGGTGTAGATGCACCCCGATTGATTGATTGATTGATTGTGAGTGTACGGCCAAGCATTATAGCAAGTCTCCCGGACTCCCAGGCACACACCGTACACCCGTTTACACACAACAAAACCGAAGGATTGGATAGGATTATTAGTAGGGACAGACTCGACCCGGTTACAGACACCAATGCGATCGATAGTTAGTAAATAGACGGCACAAAAGACAACACAATCTAACTACATTTTTAGATGATCATCTCTCTGGAATCCAGGGCCGAAAACTCAGGACTCCCTAAACCTAAATTAAGAATTATTAATGTTGTAATATCCCCTGTTCGCCTGTCATTAATTTACCTGATAAAATATTTCAGAAAATCACAAAAAATTACTAAGCTAAAATTATAATTATAATTTTAATTACAATTACAGTAGAATTCGCTTATAGCGAACACTCAAGGGACATAATTTTGTTCACTATAGCCGGCTGTTCATTTTAATCAAATATTCATTTACGTTTATAAACGTAGTACTTTGTTTGTAGTGTATAAGAAAAAATAAGTGTTCGTGCAAATTCAAGGCACACAACTATATGACAAAACCGCATGATCATTATAAGCGTTTGTTCATTCTATAAATGATTTGGTATAAACGGATTCTACTGTATTATAAAAAACATCATTATAACAAAACAAAGATAAAATAAAATAAAATAAAGTTGAAATTAAACTTTAAATATAATAATAATATAAAAATAGTTATAAGTATAAATGTGGACCTTAACTAAGTATTCATATATAAAATTTATTGATTATGATTGATTATGAGTGTACGACCAAGCATTATAGCAGGATCTCCCGGACTCCCGGGCACACACAGTACACCCGCACACATATAACCAAACCGAAGGATTGGATAGGAATATTAGTTGGGACAGACTCGACCCGGTTACAAACACCAATGCGATTGATAGTTAGTAAATTATTAGTACAATATATAATAAATAGGTTAGCACAAGACAGCACAATCTAACTACATTATTAGATGATCATTTCTCTGGAATCCAGGGCCGGATACTCAGGTCTCCCTAAATCCTAAATCTAAAACAGGGCTTAAAAAATTATTAATGTTGTAATTTAATCCTTAACCGTCTTTTATTAATTTACCTGATAAAATAATTAATAAAAATTTAAAATAACACCGCTTATTCCCTTATTAATGTTCCTTTTATATCCAATTAAAAATTATTACTTACTGCAGCAAGAATTAACATAAACATTAAACCGTTTAAATATAAAATTTTACTTAAAACTAATCATCAATTTCCTACCGATCCAGAAAAGAAAATATATAATTATGAATTCAATTATTTTATAAAATTTATATAAAATGATTTAAATGATAATATTACAGCACCACAATACCGAGATTTATTAATAATTCAATAATTCAATTAGGTACTATAAGTATATTAAGAATCAACAAATAAAATCAATATATAATTTCCCAGGCAGCTCTGAAAACTAATTTTAATTAATAAATCACCATAAAATCAAATTTTATTACTTAAATGAATAATTATTATAACCGGATCTTCAGTATTCCCGAGCACACATCGTACACCCATTTATCCATCCCCAGCCGAAGGATAAGAGTAAATTGTTAGTAATTATATAGTATATAGTAAAAATAGTTAGCACAGGACAGCACAATTTCTAAACTACAGCTTATTCACTACTTGTTAATCCTGGAGGGTTGATTAAATCTAAAATTTAAATTTGAAATTCGGGATTAATTTTGATCCGTATAATAACGATTAATTCTAGAACTATGTTTATTCTGAAAATTGGATTATTTATTAGTAAATTAAAAAGAAATCCATTTAAGTATTTTAAAACTAAATTAATTAAAATATTTTAATGGACAAAACAGAATATATTACACATTACAAAAAATTAACATTTTATTGATTGATTGATTGATTGACGGAGAGTGTACGGCCAAGCATTATAGCAGGATCTCCTGGACTCCCGGGCACACACAGTACGCCCACATACATATCACAAAACCGAAGAATAGGATAGGATTATTAGTTTGGCCAGACTCGACCCGGTTACAGACATCAATGTGATCGATAGTTAGTAAATTATTAGTACAATATATAACTTCATTATTAGATGATCATTTCTCTAGAATCCAGGGCCGGATACTCAAGACTGCCTAAATTTAAATTAGGACTTAAAAAATTATTAATGTTGTAATTTCCTCCTGTCCGCCTTTCATTAATTTACCTGATAAAATATTTAAGAAAAATTAAAATTACTAAGCTAAGATTACAAAAACAGCGCTTATTTCATTTTTCATGGTCCTCTATATCTAATTAATTAATTATTACGTACTGCAACATGAATTAAAATAAACGTTAAAAACCATTTAAACATAAAATTTTACTTAAAACTAATCAGAAATTTCCTGCCGATTCTTAACAAGAAAATCATTAATTATTGATTAAATTATTTTATAGAGTTTATATAAAATAATTTAAAATGTAATTTTCCGGTGCCATAACATCCTAGATTCATCAATAATTCAGTTAGGTACTATAAGTATATCAGGAATCAACAAATAAAATTAATATAAAAATTCCCAGGCAATTCTGAAAACTAAATTTAATTAATAAATCACCATAATACCAAATTTTATTACTTAAATTGTGCTACAAGAATTAATATAACCATACAAACCATTTAAACATAAAATTTTACTAAACTAATCATCTATTTCTACCGATCTAGAAAAAGAAACTGAAAATGAAAATGAAAATATAAAGTTATACATTCAATTCGTTTATAAAATTATATACAACGATGTAAATGATAATGCTAAAGCACCACAAAACCTAGACTTAACAATAATTCAATTAGGTATTATAAGCGTAACGAGAATCAACAAATAAATTTTACCTAAAAATTAATATAAATGTTTCCAGACTACTCTGAAAATTAAGTTTAATTAATAAGACACCATAATACTAAATTTTATTTCTTAAATGAATAATTTTTATAATAACCGTTTCTTCAGAATTCACCACCACACATCTTACACTTAATTACACACACCAAAACCAATGAATATAATATGATTATAAATTGGGACCGATTCAAATCCTAGATTGAATACCACATTATTGATTGATTGATTAGGATTAGGATATACGGCCCAGCATTAAAGCGGATCTCCCGGACTCCCGGGCACACACCGTACACCCGTTTACACATAACAAAACCAAAGGATAGGATAGGATTATTAGTTAGGGCAGACTCAACCCTGTTACAGACACCTAAGCGATTAATAGTTAGTACATTATTAGTAAAATATATAATAAATAGGTTAGCACAAGACAGCACAATCTTACTACATTATTAGATGATCATTTCTCTGGAATCCAGGACCGGTTATTCAGGACTCCCTAAATCTATATCAGGACTTAAAAATTATTAATTTTGTACTTTCACCCCTGTCCGCCTTTCATTAATTAACCTGATAAAATATTTAAGAAATTTTAAAATAACAGCGCTTAGCCCTTCTATATTTAATTAATTAATTATTACCTACTGCAACAATATTTAAACTAAACGTTAAAAACCATTTAAACAACAAATTTAACTTAAAACTAATTATCAATTTCCTACCGCTCCAGAACAAGAAAATAGATAATTATAAATTCCATTATTTTGTAAAATTTATATCAAATAGTTTGAAAATGTTAATGTTACCGCGCCACAACATCTTAGACTTATCAATAATTCAGTTAGGTACTATAAGTTTATCAAGAATCAACAAATAAAAATTCCCAGGCAGCTCTGAAAACTAAATTTAATTAATAAATCACCATACTACCAAACTATTTATACCATTAAAATCAATTTAGTACATTTAATAAATTTTAATGTAGTTAATCGAGATAATTTAAATAAATTATATAATTAAAATAAACTTTGATATCCCCCATTAATATTATTTCTACCTAAATAAGTAACCCTGTATGTATCATATATTGAGTTACCCATTCAATTCAAATTTCCTCGATTATACGAAGTTTGTATTACAATCCCACTTGAATTGAGTATATGAGAATTTGTGTTGTATTTGTGTAGCTCATTGATCATAGTATATCAAGAGCTCCACCAAAACCAACAAACATTCTCATAAAAAATGTCCTTAATATTTGCTTAAGTATTGTTATGTTTCATACGATCTTAAACAATACACAAAAATAAAACAGATTTGTTCGAATTGTGCATTTGTGTATAGCCACAAAAATGTATTTCTCTATATCTACAGTACTACAGTGTTTGAACCGTATGGCTTTTATGTATATAAATTTTCCAGTTTTGGTATAACCAACGCCACTACATAAAAAGCCATGACACAAAAATGTGTGGTAGTATGTGTTAAGGGGATAAAGATTTTTATTTTCCTATGAAACGTAAACAAAATACTATGGGATTTTCAAACACATTTTTTTATATCGTGTCTATTTTCAATTTAAATAAATATTTTTATTTACAAATATAAATAATTTGATATCAAATATATTGAAATGTAAATTGTGAACAATTTTGATTGAAATTAATAATCATTTATTAAGTAATTTTGCATTTTTATAAAAATATTTGTTTCGGCATGCTTCGTGTTCCTCTAATCTTAATAAATTTATTAAAATTAGAGGAACACGAAGCATGCCGAAACAAATATTTTTATAAAAATGCAAAATTACTTAATAAATGATTATTAATTTCAATCAAAATTGTTCACAATTTACATTTCAATATATTTGATATCAAATTATTTATATTTGTAAATAAAAATATTTATTTAAATTGAAAATAGACACGATATAAAAAAATGTGTTTGAAAATCCCATAGCATTTTGTTTACGTTTCATAGGAAAATAAAAATCTTTATTCCCCTCTTTATATTAGTGGTTTGACTTTTTAGACTGATGTCACGGCTATTTATGTAGTGGCATTGGTATAACATAAATGACTTATGTAACTTAGCCATAGAGAGCGAGAACAACATCAGATAAAAACAATGGAATCGTACTACAATACTAAACCACAACCACATAAAAGAAAATTTTTATTTACATATAATCTCTTATGCTCCTTGTCCAAAACCAACAAAAATGTTTATACAAGCCAAACAGAACAAACACGTGATATAAAAAAATACGTTAAGGCGTAGTATTAGTGGTGCATTTAAATAAATCAGAAAGTATATATACACAAAACAGATAAGTATAGGTGATAAATTCATAATAAATATAGTGTACATTTTTTTAATAGGATCTGTGCAACCGGGTAGGATAGTAGATTTTGAGCGTAGCAACACTTCTGTCAAAACTAATTTTTTGCTTTTATTTTTCTCTCTCTTCTCTCTATTTTATTTTTTTTATTTCCATCATTTCCATAGTCGTACATAATAAACATTTTTTTCCAATGGGTTCAAAAATTTAGGATTTAATGGAAATTTATGGATATGTATACAAATATGATAATAAAAATTGTTAAGTTTTTTTTTGTTATTTTGGAGAAAATAATTCCCGCTATTTTGCCATTTATAATTTCTATCAAATCATGACCACATATAGTACATATTCATTTTTGCTTTATTTTTTGAATGGGATGGATGGAAACCTGAAGGTTTACCTAATAAAATAAATTTAAAACATAATAAAAAAACACTTTTTTTTCAAACAATATTTTATTATATTTAGGTACAAATACACAGTTATAAGTTAGAACTAAATTACATCCCTTGAAATATAACTAAACGATTCAGCTTATTTCTAACACTATTTGTTTTTTTTGTATTACTACAAATATAAAAAAATCTTATATCTATATATTTTTTTATAATAATTTTTACAAGAAGATTATAATGATCATGATATGGGAAGTCAATAAAAAGATTTCGATCTAATAATTTGCTTTGTACATTAATAAGGATTCTTGTAGAAACTGATTCCTTTAAAACAGAAATTTGATTTGTTCTATGTTGGATGGTAAAATGACGAATTTCCTTTTCAGTTAAATTACAAATTACTACGACATCATTACTTGGAGTTTGTAGTCCACCTCTATTTTTATAAGTTATAAGAGAGTTGGTTGAGTCATTTCTTTCGAGATATGAAAGACATTCGGAGCAGTGTAGAGATTTTTTTAAACGGAAAACTATGAACCCTGCAATATACTCCACTACGTTTTCAACAAACTCAGACAGATCGGGATAGTCAAATAAATTTTCATTCTCGACAAGTAAGGCAGTATCGTTGTCTGAAATAATATTGTCGCTGTTAATCGATGGCTGAAGTAAAAGAGACCGTTCTGTTGTTAAATTTATTGCCGTTACTGGATTTAATATTTTAAGCTCCTCTAAGGGTAAACAATTACCTAATCCTGTTTCAGAAATTTGTGTATGTATAAGTAATCTTTTATAGGCCACCGAGAACTGGCGTACTGTAGGATTATTGTTTGAACCTAGACGAGATCTAATACTGGCAAAGAAAAGCTCAAGGTGATCCTGATTAAGCTTGTAGAATGGAATGAATTTTAGAAGTTTGGTTGAAATATAGGTATTAAAAATAAAATCAATACTCTTTAGGCATAAAATCATACCAATAAAACCAGTTTTCCGAGGAGACATAATGACCGGCTGGGAATTATTGAGAGTTTTGATTTTTAACAACCCTAAATAATTTATGGCGGATTCAACGAGTGTTTTTATTTCTTTTATGTTCGCTTCACAAATTGGTTGTTTCAGTCCCCTCTGAGCCATGTTCCTAGAATTCAATACATCAAAAACATTATTAATAATTCGTATAAAACGTACAGTTGCTAAACATCCCTGAAATTGTGGTAGATTTAGATGATTTATACAAAACTCAAGAGCATCCGCAACAGAATTGCTTAGAGCTTGAGTAGCAAGTCGCACATTCATTTTTTGGTTTTTAAAATAAACATGAGCTAATCGCAACTTATTTCCTAAATGTAGTTGCTCAGTTTCCTGCAACTTCAATAAATGTTCTAAATATTGCCACGAGATCTCATCACCATTTTCATCTATTAAAGGACCTTTCTCAGCAAAAGTATTTCGAATTAATTTTAGCATATGACACGGGTCGGGTAAGATAACTAATTTTTGGGGGCCGCTCTCGAATTTAAACGTGAATTTCGGATCTAAACTCTCAACATCAGAAATTTTTCTTATATTCGTTTTGCATCCTAATAGATTTCCTACCGAAAAATTTACCGGACAACCATCAAATGTTACACCAATTACTTTAACACCCGTACCGAAAAGATTATGCAGACACAAACAAAGCAAATTATTTTTTTGTTCGCTATTCAGAGATGCAATCGGAAAATATCCTAGAGGTAACTTCCATCTCTTATTAAGCCCTACAGCCATAAAAACGAGAATCTGAGTAGCGACTTCCTCATTTTCCTCTCCATTCCCTAAATCGACACAGCCTACGGATGTTTTACCATTCCATTCCACTTGGCTACGAATGTAAACTTCATCGAAAACTACGTTACAAAATACAAGCTGATTGTTAATTTGCTCATTGTTCACAAGTAGTCTTAGGGAATAGAATGATTCTTCCGTAAATATAAACATTTGGTAAATTTGGTTCTGAACCACGTTCTTCACTCATCAAATTTATTTCCAACGCTACTAATGGCTCCCGCTCATCCACTGCTGATTTAGATGAAGATGCAAAAATGGTTGGAACGGCGTCTGCTCTCAAATATTTACACGCTCCCTTATCATGCATAAAGCGCGTCTCAAAATGTTGTTCACAAATTTCTTGCTTTCTTCCTAACTTAACTGATTGAGTTAAGCCTAAAATTTTTATCCACTCCTTTTTCATATGAGCATCCTTAGGAAATCTATTAAGCCACGAGAACTATGAATATATCTTGTAAATTTGACAAATTCTGTGGTGTTAAACAAAAAGTGGTTAACTGCAAAGACCAACATTTTGGGAAATCACTTTTAAAGTTGTAGTTAAAATTAACCACCCAAAAATGTACCCTACAAAAAAAAATTCCCCGACTATGGATCTTTTTATATAAACATTTCATCAAAATGGAAACTATAAACAAATTTATTTTTAGTAACCAAACTGTTTGTTTCTAATTTTTTTGAAAGAAAATTAACACGCATCATAATAAAAATGAGCGCCCGTATTAAATTATAAATGCGCTTTAACACTACACACTTAATTTTAAAATCCATCCGTTGGCTCAAAATATGCACCGTAGCGCAATTAAAAAATGAAGGGCTAACACTTACCTAAAAAAAGTGGTTAAGTTTATTTTTCTTGTGCTTTTTTTTTTAATAATTTGCTTTACATTGCCACAATTTAGAACACAACACTTTACACTTTTCGACATTTTAGAGTTTTCAGTGACAATTTTCCTGTAATTTTCACAAAAAACTTTGTTGTCAAACACGTACAACCAAAACACTTGAAATGTCAAGAAAAAAATACAAAATTTGATAGAAGTGTTGCTACGTTATTTTTATTCTCTTTCCATACGTTCTGAAGTTTACACTCTCTCTATTATATTTATGCTCGAAGGATCTGTGTAAGGAGCGAACGAGACGGCTTGCATAAACATTTTTGTTGGCTTTGTCCCTGTCGGTCGGCCATATATTTTACTGATCTGTATTTGTTCTCAGAGCCAAATACACACACATAATACACCAATAGTAAACAAAATCCAAATAAAATATAAGATACACACATTTAACCAAAACCAACAAAAATGTTTATACAAGCCGTCTCGTTCGCTCCTTACACAGATCCTATCAAAAAAATGTACACTATATTTATTATGAATATATCACCAATACTTATTTGTTTTGTGTATATATACTTTCTGATTTATTTACATGCATCACTAATACTATGCCTTAACGTACTTTTTTATATCTTAAGTGTTTGTACTGTTTGGCTTGTATAAACATTTTTGTTGGTTTTGATTTAACTATTAAAAACTATGCCTATGTATAAAAATCAATCCCTTTTATATAATTTTCAATAAACATTTGAGAGAATTATACACAAAATAAAACATCAAAATATGCTTTTGTATTGGTGAAAATCCAATAAGCCATGCAGATTAAATACGCAACTTAAATTGCGTCAATTTTAATTTAATCTAAACTCACAAATTAACTATTTTAATATTTAGATTTTGTGCACAATTGTACCCATATTAAAAAAAAATCAAAATGATATCATGCAATTATTTATTAAATCAAGAATTTTGATTCCTTTTATGATAAATTCAAAACATTGCCTGCTAAATGCATCCCGGTGGATTGCATTTTCCAAAATAATTTGCACTACATTCATTTTTATGTTTATTTTATTTATAATAATTAATTAAATAATTTTAATTATAATTTATTCACTAACACAAAACACAATACATAAACATAACACTAAAACTTAAACAGAAGAAATTAAATTAATTTAAATAAAACAAAATTAAAATTACATTACATTACAATAAATTTACAAAGAGGACGACAAAAACACGTCTATCCTCTTTGAGCGTCAACGACCGACCTCATAATGAGGTGTAGATGCACCCTGTGTAAAAAAAAGAATCATTCACTATTACACACAGAACAGCCTATGACATCCGTTGATTCCAAAAATCTAACAGTACTACGTACAAGTCAACTCAGTCAAACATCGGCTGTCCCTCACCACGTTACTTCTGAATGCAATTCTTCCAACAGCAATTGTAAAATTTCAAACAATTGATGGGCAGATTGAAGGAAGTTGCAGAGTACTATTAGACAGCGGCTCACAATTGTTCTTTGTGTCGGAATCGTTCGTACAACGTTATCAAATATCTTTGACCCAAAGGTACTTGTCGGTGGCAGGACCTGGGCAAAAAATTTCACCAATCTCTGTGTAATGTAATTACTCGCAGTGCTGTAAAAATAAATAAGTGTCCAGTGAGAATGTTTGTTTTATTTGCCCATAGTGCTGATTGTCTCCTAAATTATCAAATGCACTAACATCCGGCGCCCCGAGAATAACTTGATTTAGCCATTGGAAGTTTTGAAAATTTGTCGGTTGGTCAATGAATTATTTCACCTTGTGTTTCTAACGGATAACTGGTTGCACGAGCCTATCGCTGCCTGCACGAGTTTCTGTCACACGGCCTAGGGCACACCGTGTCGCAGCCATATTGTAATCGTTGGTCATGACAATGTCATCGATCTATTAGTTTGGATTTTGGTATGTAACTAAATATTGTTTTGTGCCATCTGGTCCAAAAATGATGCACCACTTGTTTTACTAACCGCCATCGTTTTAAGTAAGTCAGATCCGTTCGTTCTCGTTAGAGACCCACTTTCCGGATTCAGTAGTGGTAGGAGCCCAAGAGGACCCGCATGATCCCTCAAGTGAAGCCTATGCGCCTCACATTAGGATATGGTTCCGAGAGGTTCGCTGAAAACCGGAAGGAAACTTTACAGGCGCTATTAGATAGACCCGCATGATCCTTTATATCCGGCAAGGTGAGATGGGCTATTGACTCTTTAAAACATTTCAAATCCGCTGCAGGGGATAGTAACTCTCCAGCTTTACTTCAAAATGGCATTGAGCAAATACTCCCTAGCTTGATCCAGATGTTTCAGGCAATTTCTGTTTTTAACTATATTCTGAAACTATGGAGGAAAGTTAATGTGGTCTTTACACCAAAATCCTGGACAATCAAATATATAAGAAGTGAGATCCTTGAATAAAATCCACTGCATCGGAACCAGTTTGCCTATTAAACTGGTAAATCCACTGTGAATGTCCTTATCAGTCACGGGGCTTGAAAAAGCGGTGGCATTTAACGAAATGGCCCTTTTTGCCTTTGTGAACATTGGTGGGGCATTTGTATACCTCCTATGGATCGATAGAGAGGGGTGCCACTTTCTACAATTAGGTGTATCCGCTCCGTGCTGGAATATCGTGAGATTACCGCCAGACTAGCTGGCGAGTCAATAACCATTAGGGCCGTAAAGGGCTGCCCCCAGGCAGGCGTACTGTTTCCTCTTTTATGGTCATTGGTTATTGACAGACGACTGGTCCTTCAGAGTAGCCACGGGTTTGATGTCCAGGGCTAAGCGGATGATGTGGCTATCAGAATCGGAGGCAAGTTCGATTAGGTCATTTCTAATCGCACGCAAAATGCACTCAATATAATATGGCAGTGGTGTGACCAGGAAGGACACAGTGTCAATCCAAACAAAACTGTCATTGTTCCTTTTACGAGGAGGAAAACGCTGACGCTTACAGCTCCCTCGTTAAACGATAAAACTGTTCCTTTTTCCAAAGAGGTTAAATATCTATCCCAGATCAAAAGCTGAACTAAAAGCAACATTTACTGAAAGTTCAAGATAGAAACACCAAGGCTTTCTGGGCCTGTCAGAGAGTCTATGGGCGTAGTTGGGGACTACATACAACCCAACATGATCTAATGGTCATTTCTTATAATCATTATGCCTGTGGTCACCGACGCATCGGTTGTACGGTGACCTAAAACTGAGTAGAAGGCAACGCAAACTTGAAAGAAGCAGGTTCAGCGTATAGCCTGCCTCAACCGCTTCGATGGGCCACTTCCAGATCTGACTCCGTTGCACCAGTATGTTAAAAAGGATGCTGTAACTAAGGACCTAAAAATTCAGGCGGAAGGAAATATCAAGCCAGGCTATATGGTGGCTCATCTGGAAATCCTTAAAGAATTTTAGACAGGCCCTACCATAGGGATGCCTTCCGACTGTATGTCAACTAGACTGGGCTTCCACAAACCATTTTGTGTTAGGTTACCCGACCGTGGTGTATGGAGTGCAGCTGGTCCATCCTTTGAGTAAGGGTCCATAGTATGGTTTACAGGGGGAAGGGGTGCCAATTGGGTACCAACGCTACCTTTTTTCAAGCAGGAGTACATGCTAAAGAACTTTGAGCTAGGATAGGCATAGCAAAAGAACTAAACGATGTAAAGATATATATTATATCAGACAGGCAATCGGCCTTAAAGGCTCTTAGTATGGGATTGTCTGAAGGTTACCAAACATTTGACAGGCTCAAATAAGGTAATACTTATGTGGGTTCCAGGTCATACTGGATCGAAGGTAATAAGGCATCTGATGGCCTAGTCGGCGAGGGTTTTGCCTCTTCATTTATTGAACCAGAGCCCTTCTGCGGCGTCACTAAGGGACATCAGGAGGGGAGCAGCGGTAAAACGCTGATAGGATGCTCAAAAGTCCTCCTACTAATGCGAATTCCGGGAGTGTCTTGAACTTAGGAAACTGAGTTGAAGCTGCTTACTGGCTTCCTCACAGGTCATGTTTCCTTAAGATATCATCTTAAGGCGATATGCCTAAGTACGACATACGGATCTGACCTCTTCTGGGATTTGGAAGCGGAATCGGCGGAGCATGTTTTGTGCGAATGTCCAGCCATTTTCCACCAAAGATTGCAATATCTACTAGGACGGAGAACAATGAACCCAGATAGTATATATATTGTACCAGCCGGTAATATTATCAGGTTCATTAAGAGCCTTAATATTAACTGGACAGCTAATGGAGCAGGGTCCAAGCATAAAAGATAAATTTGAGCCGCAATCATTGAAAATGTCGCTACATATTCCTGGTCTCGCTGTAAATCGTTTCTACCCTGCAAGAAACTTATCTGTTGCATGGTACATCGCCACTTCAATATATTCTACTTTGGAAGAAAGGCACACAAATGTAAACACATAAATATTAATGGGTCGTTGTCCTGTTCCTCTCTTATTCATTTTCCGCATAATCAACACCTGTTTTCAAAAAAGGCCTCGTCAGTTGCACACGGTGATCGGGTAAATTAGATATTAATTGCTTCTGTATTACTGGCTTGGTCTTTCTATATTGGATACAACGTTGATATATTGACCGAAATAGTATCGTGCAGCCGATGACAAAAAAACCGCTGTTATAAAATGGTGTTGGGGAATGTGGGTCCCGTAAGCCCGTATTTAAAGCGACACTCTTCAATCAGTGGTTTCGTACTATTTATATTCAGATTTCTTTGGTAAGATTATTAGGTGGTGAACGTTGTATTCGTTGATTGCATGCGGGCACCTTCCGCCAACCCTAAGGAGGAAACTGCATATTTTGAAACACTTAAATACGATGCATGATAAATATCGTTCTTCCTAATTTGTTGACTTTGAATCGATGGTTGCGTTTATCACCAATAATTTAGTTCGAGCGATAATCTTGACTATTTTTTGAAATCGTGATACCCGCTGAGACAGTTACGTCAATCAATCACTGTCGTGTATATTATGTGAATGCCCCGCATATACCTCGGAGTGGGACTGGTTGTTAGATACCTGTTTCGACCATAACGTGTGATATCGTGACAACCGGGAAGGTTCATTCCACCACAACTGCGATCGATTCGAAACTTCTGGTATTTTACCTCTAGAAACCAAATCTGCAGGATTGTCGCCCGATGACACATGATTCCAACAATTTCGACTGATGACATTTAAGATCAACACCGAACGATTTTGCACGGAAATATCCTTTCGACTGGGGTATGTGGACAGCCAATTTAGCACGGCCGTTGAATCTGACCAAGCTGTTATGGTTGTTATTTTGGTTTCGTTCAGGTCTTCTTTCACAATATTCAACAATTTGCTGGCTGCTCACAGTTCTAATTTTGAAATAGTTAAAGTCTTTACGGGGCTACCTCCAACTTACTTGTTAGCATTGAAACCTTAACATTCGCGGCGTTAATCATAGAAACATACACGACTGCCCCATATGCTTTCGCAATCGCTTCGAAAAATCCGTGTATTTTCACTCGGTCGTTGGTCGCACTCATCCACCTTGGAATCATTGGCGCTACTAATGATAATAAACTATTTCGTAATGACGTCCACTGACCCTTCACTTTCATGGTCAATTCATCATTCCAGTCTTTAATGGGTACGATACATGGCAATATCGCGACTTAGCTTTGCTCAACACCATTCGTTTAGTATTCGCTCTACACCGTTAACCTAATGCTTGTACCATATTGGCTTCTTAAGTTATATCTTTAAGTGCCATTCCTCGATCAGTGTCAGGTATATCCTCCAGTAACTGCTTGCTATTGGAGAACAATTTTCCAAGACTCATTCTGTACCTTGCTAATATTGTTTGAGCATCTCGTTTCAAATTATTGGCTTTATTATTCGAATTTCCACCAGCCATTAAGTCGTCGACATACATATTCCGCTCGGTTTGTCGTGCAGCTAATGGATACTCAATTCGACTTTTGTTCGCGATTTGCTTTATACATAGTTCTTGTTGCTAAGAATGGGGCTGGTTTCGTACCTTATGTAACCATGACCAGCTCAACCAATGGTTCACTGGTGTTTCTCCACCAAACGATCCTTTGCCACCTACGGTCGTCTTCTGCTACCATAATTTGGCGGTACATTTATGCATTCCGAATCTGAGTACGATTTTATACAACTTTGATGCACCGTTGGTCCATTTCTCAGAATTTCGTTTAATAATTTGCCTCTGGAATCCTTCAATGATGCATCAAACACCCTCCCCCCCCCCCCCCCGCCTCTTTATGGCCTTAACGATACCATGATGTGGAATTTAATACCCGACTGATTTAATTCTACATACTGTTCCATGAATTGTTGATATAACGCTTTAAATTCTGCATCCTTCACAAAACGTTTTTCTATAGCGAAGAACCTAGAGATCGCGTGATTGAATGAGTTTCCTAATACGTTTGGCGAATCCTTAAAGGGTAGTCGCACTACAGATCTACAATCTGAAATTTTCATAGTCGTTTCCTTACAGAGTGACTCCTTGACTGTTTCCTTACAGAGCACGTTTCTTCTTTTTGTGTCAAATGTGATCGCTCAGGTACCTCTTCGGTTCCCCACATGGCCTGTAACCATCCACTATGGAACACGTGCCTACTTGGTGTACTGTAATCATCGATGCGCAATCAATTTAGTAGATTCCTTGGTTGGTAGTTGTAGATATATACGAGTCAATTACATACAAAAATTAAAATGTATTATAAAGTGTAGACAGACATCACTACGGTTTCATATTGATGCAATCCAACGCTGTTGAAGAGATAGCAGTTATTTCTGCGGTTTTGGTTGGTTTCGGAGAAGAGCCATGTACTAATTTAGTGTTGGCGCGCAAATTCTTGTCGGGCTAGTTACAATATAACATACAAATAGAATTATAAAAAAAAAAAAAAGTTTGTTGGATTGAGGGGGGGTGAAAACAAAAGTAACATATTAGCGGGGGAAAATGTAAAGATCTAGAAAAAGCTGGAAAAACGTCAGTCAATGGAAAAAAGTCAAAAGGTGCATTTTGTTTTAAGTAATGTTTTTTTGTAAAATTGAACCATATGATAACTTAAATATTGTAATAAACAAAAAATAAAAGGTTGATAAAGCTAAGTAAAATTTAAACTGACAAGAATCAATTTTTTTTTGATAAGCATTGTTAATGTAAAACTTAAAATTGTCAGTAAATAGAAAAAGAAATAATTGTAAGAAACAGAGAAAAAAAAAACTGTAGATCAAAAAGTTTATGTGAATCTAATATAATAAATTATTAATTAATGTACATATAACTTTAAAAAAATTAAAATAAAATGAAGTTTTGTTAATAATAAAACACTGTTAATTAAATTTATTTAAACAAAGTTCCGTAGTGATGACTTTACAGTGGATGAAAATAAAAAAACTAATTACAAGTATATGAAGTGTGAACGACGATTTTGTTTTGTGTGGATGTGAAAGTTTTGGGCCCAAACCATCCAGATTAACATATGTTGACCAAATCATATTGGGTTTAGTCTGTTTCACAAACGTACGCCAACATTTATGGCATAATATTTGATGATTGAAGCAACGCGAGATTTCCAGCATATGTGAATGGTACATCAGTTTTGGTATATATATGGACACGACAACCTGGAATATTGACTAACAACACACCCACCACCTATTATAGCCGCGTTTAGTGTATATACATATTGGAATCATAATCGTGAGTGGACACCGTCGGGATGCTGCCATGATAAGTATAGTATGGGTGACGTATTTTGTAAGATTTTTTTTGTTGCTTTTGTAATTATTATTATTATTTCATTTTTATTTATTTAAATACTATTGTTCATGCACGGTGCGCGACTTTATTTTTCATTGATGAGCGTAGATAGAAACATGTGGTAACAGATTTTAAGTTTAATATGGGATGACCTTGGTGGATAATGCGTTATGACGAACCATTATTAAGGAGTGAGCACACTTGTTAAATTTTTTTTTGTTTTTTGTTGTAATAAATGGCATCCGACGTCTTGTGTTGCGGGAAAGATCCCTCCCTAGCCACTGACTGCTTTTCTCGGTATTCTGTGTGCCATGTGGCGTCGGAAAGACCCAAGCATATCATATATGATTAAATTTCCGCTAGAGGTGGCAGACTAGTTACATTATTTGAGTCCCACCCATCCGAATTTGGTGTTTTTTGAGCCATTACCACGTTTTGATCATTCTTCGAGCATTTTAAAGAACTGATCAGCGCCTAACAACACATTAAATCGGATATTTATTAACAATTTATGGTCATTCACATTGAAATTAAATTGTGGGAGCTTTGATGTGACTTTTGGCAACTTAAAAGCTCCCATCGTGAGTATAGGTTCTAGAGCTTTATTCAAAAAACTTAATTTTTTCTGCGGCTGTAGTACCGTTAAGTACCTATGTGTCATAGGTATTTGATGACGTCGTACGAACGATTCCAACACACAGGACAGTTGTGAGCCGCTGTCTAATAGTACTCTGCCACTTCTTTCAATCTGTCCATCAACTGTTTGAAATTTTCAATTGCTGTTGAAAGAATTGCATTCAGAAGCAAAATGATGCAAGACAGTCGATGATTGATTGGGTTGAGTAGTGGGTGGTGTTACCGCCACTGATCTGTAAAAACATTCGTATCTCCGTGGAATTTAACAATCCTATTTTTTTAAAACGTCAAAACATTGTCGTCGTTGCAGCGTGCTGCGTTGTGGTTAGCGTTGCCTTGGAATTTTGTGGAATTTTACTTTTATGGAAGCTGTGTAGAATTTTACTCTTGTGTGTACAGCAGAGCGTATTACTTCACAAACAAAAGAAAAAAAACATTCAAAAGTTTTTCTGACTTTAACATTGGTGCCGAAACCCGGGAATTTGTGATTCGTGACATAAAAGTTAATTAAGTGTGCGCAGTGACCTAAATATCGTAATAACATGGCTTAGGTTGACCTACTTAAATGCAATCGTCGTCACGCTAAAGCCGCGATAACTCGTATGGAAAAGGGCATTGCATCTATTAAAGACAACACAGCAGTAGAGGAGCTGTACATACAACTAGAGCTACACGAGAAAGGTTACATACAATTCAAGGAACATGACGAGGTCATCACTGTCATTGATGAAACGTTATCTGAGATTGACGCAATTCAACAACAGTATACCAAAGTAAATTCAGCATTTCGGACAGCAATCCACGGATGCAATCCAATGATTACTGCAGTTTAAACGCAGCTAAACAAAACTATGCAATCTTTCACAACGCACCGACGGGAAATGCTCGACACCATACCTGAACAGAGCTTCTCCGCAATTCCAAAAGATGAGATCAAACTGCCAAGGATTCAAATACCGTTTTTACTGGGAAATATAACGAATACCCATCGTTTAAGGATTTGTTTTCGTCATCGGTGCACAACAATCCAATACTTGCGGACGTTCACAAATTTCAATATTTGAAGGGACTACCACGCAATGATGATTTACTACGTCATACAACACTCACCGAGGCTAACTACGTGGAGGCATTGGCGAAACTCTGTATGTGGTATATGTATTTATTTTGGACCCTAATACCTGGAAAGAGTTAGAAATAACACACGTTGCCGATCCTCTTGAGCAACAGTGTCACGATATAGATATCCTGCTGGTAGCAGACCACTTTTTTAAATTCTCCGACAAGGGCAAATCACAGGACTCAACAGCCTCATCGCGCAATTTCAAGCAGCACATGGCATTGCAACTTGAGTTCACTATCGATCAAACGCTACGCAAATTTTGGGAGCTAGGGGAATTACCAGCCAAAGCAATATTGACTCCCGAGCAACAATACTGTGAGGAATTGTTCACAACTACTCACTTCAGAGATTTTCGGGTTTGTTTGTTGTAAGACTTCCCTTTGCTAAAGATGCCAAACGACTGGGAAACTCGCTTCAAAAAGCCACTTCGCAATTTAAATCTATTGAATCAAAACTACAACGACAAGTATATCTATGAAATGCATATAAAATGTTCATGGACGAGTACCAGCGGCTGAATCATATGGCGGAAATCCAACCTGAAAAGATCGATTTCATCACTGGGCACTGCATACCTGCCACACCATCCAGTTATCAAACCGTGTAATGCTACCATAAAGTTCGTGTGGTCTTTGATGGCTCGGCAGCTACATCATCGTCGATCTCGCTAAATTCTAAACTCTTGGTGGGTACAACGGTACAACCGAAGTTACTTAGCATTTTCCGGCGGTTCCGCTTACAACCAGTAGCCCTTACTACAGATATTCAACGCATGTATCGCCAGATTCGGCTCAACCCACGTGATTGTGATTACCAACGAATTGTGTGGCGCGATAGTCCTACTGAGCCACTGAGACATTTCCGTCTCCTAACTGTCACATATGGCACATCGGCCGCCCGTTTTCTGGTGACACGGGCCCTCCAACAGCTGGGAATGTAAGCAAAAACAGAGTATCTACAGGCATCTCATGCGATAAAACGATTTTTATGTGGATGACCTTCTGAGTGGATGAATCGACGTGCCATCAACTATAGCATTATCCAACAACATAATACACATTCTCAGCACTGGAGGCTTTCCATTACATAAAGTTGCCTCCAACTCGCAAGAATTGGTCTCGTCATTAGCCAGAACTCGCCAAGGTACGAGTGCATCAGTAGTAAGTCTGGACGGAGAAAGCGAATGTAAAATCTTGGGCTTACTCTGGGACACAAAGGCGGATACATTCAAGTTCCAAATAAACGAGCCGCCAGAATCGACTACTCACACAAAACGAAGTCTGCTATCTGAAGCATTACGGCTATATTATCCTTTAGGTTGGCTTAGCCCAGCAATCATTCCAGTTAAGTCAAGATCTACAATACAGGCCTGGTCACCCATCCGAATCGACTTCAAGCAGTTGGAAACCATTACAATTTCTCGCCTAATGAAGATCATGTCACCGTCTAGTGAACTGCATGGATTCGCTGACGCAAGCTTTACTGACTACACGCGAAAAAAATATGATTACTACATGATCATTGCAACTAAACTATTTTCCTCTTAATAATAGTATAATTGCTGGGAAATTGTATAATAATCATAATACTATCATATTCTCTAAATGATTGTAATGAAAATAATTAAAACTGCAGGAACTATATTATTATTGAAAATCACTTGTTACTGTGATTCCTGCAACTATTAGCGGTGCCAAAATTATTATGATTGTGTAAATAATAGTTTCAATTGTTTTTTCTGGTTGAAGCAATTGTTTACTTTTTTGTTATGGTTGCGGTGAAAATAAGGTTATTACCGATAGCGGTATTTTGATGAGAAACATTTTAACAATTTAGTTTTGATTTATTTTTTTTTCCTAGTCTTTCCTGTATTCTAAAACGATTTAAATAAAGAAACATTTTTTTGGCTTTATTTAACCTGCACTTTGTCGATAAAAAAAGTCCCTAATCTTGACAGCAAATACCCCGGTATATAGAAATGAAAATCAAATATGTATATTTTGAATGAAAACGTTATAGGTGCGAACTAATTTGCGATGATTAGTGTTTCTTTTTCATTTTTTTACTAAAAAAGTTACAGAAATATTCAAAAGTGAAAATTCAGATCTATAACCGGGTACAGTCAAAGTGAAGGTTAAATCATGAGGCGCTTTATATGCAATGCAATTGTTATTGTAATTTTGTCAACAAAATACACTTAATGATTTTAAATTCAAGTTCAAATTTATATTACCAAAAAACACATGCTTTGCTGTAAAACAATAAGGTTTAGTATTTATTTCATCTTTCAAAAACGCCAACGAAATGGAAAGCCTCATATCAAAATTACGATCCACAAACAAAAATTAGGTAAATTTTTTATGCGGTTTTCAATGTAAACTTTGATTATCCGGATTACTCGGTCTCGAGAAAAGCGGCCAATATGTATTTCTTTCGTTATTACTTTATTACAATACGCACATGATAGTTCTAGAATGAATTTTAATAATCGTTTTATTATTGTACTAATCATGTTATGATTGTCTTAACTATATGATAAAATTTCGAGAACTATGTTAATGATTGTACCAATCATATTAATTGTTGTACCAATCATGTTTATGATTTTGGAATTTAGCTTCAATCATTTAATGATTGTAGCAATTGGGGTGTTGAGCCCTGGAAAATGGAGGACGTGTTTTTGAGACGCACCAATTTTCCAGGAAGTTTTTATTAAATTAAAACATGTTGCGCAAACCGGCGTGCGTTCTAAGTGTGAATCTCGCAAAGAGAAGACGGGCAAGTGTAGAAATAACCAGTTTGTGGGCTAAATTGTGATCCGGGTTCGGAAAAATCTATAAAAAGTTACACGCGATAATTTAACAAAAAAAGATGACATTTCAAATAATTTTTTTTCTTAAGCAACATGGAATTGCTCTTGCCGTTATGACTGCCATCTACAAATGAGTAGAGGTAGCGAGAGCAATTTATGTTAAGTGGGTATTGTGTGATTTCAAATTTAAATTTAAATTTAAATGGCAAAATCACAACCACAATTCAAAAAACAAACCCCAAATTGGCAATAGCTTGCTCGTTTTCGGCCGGCTGCTGCAGAAAACAAAGTGGAAGTGAATGTGGAAGTGCAAGTGAAAGATGGAAAAAAGCAAAAAAATAAAAACAATAAAAGCAAAAAAAAAATAAAAATAAAAAAAAAAAATAAATAAAAATAAAAAAAATAAAAAAATAAAAAAATACGAAATTTTACAACAACAACAACAGAGGGAAAGAATCGCAGAATAAAGATAAATAATCAGGAAAAAGAAGGATGGCGCTGTGCCAAATAGGGACCGGATCAAATCAACAAGATAAGAACTTTTAGCATTTTATTTATATTTATATTTTATTTATATTTATATTTATTTATCTATATATATATGTGTGTGTGTGTGTGTGTGTGTCTGTGTGTGTGTGTGTGTGTATGTGTGTGTGGGCATGTGATATCGATGGAAGAGTTTATGGCGTGGGTCGAATGGTGAATAAAAAATAAAGTAAAGACTCAACCCAGATAATGAATAATTTATTCACCACCATATTGTACACATGAACGATGCCAATACACTATGGAAAGGGAAAAGCACTGAGAAAAGGAGTACGTCAAAAAATGTCCGGTTTGACAGCATTACTGGTATAAAACAAACATTGAGTTATTTTGATCGTATGTTTTGATTTGATTTGATTTGATTTAATTTAATTTAATTTAAGTTAATATAGTTTAATTTAAGTTATTTTAATTAATTTGGTTTGGTTTGATTAAATTTGATTAAATTTAAGCGTGGTTCTGGACTTGAACACACAAAAAGTCGGAAAGTTGGCAAATAAGATGTATGTGTAGCGGGGGACCATGCAATTAAAGCATTTTTTATAATTGATGGCAGCACACAGATATGGAAGTACAAATTCCATTTCTTTTAATTTGTAACAGGCACCACAAAGGAGATAAAATGGAATTGTTTATGTTTATGTCAGGTGATGAAGTTCCATCACAGGAAGTTTTTGGTGAACAAGTGTAGCGAGGGTAATGTCAAGTTCGATTTGCCAAAAAAAAAAAAAAAAAAAAAAAAAAAAAAAAAATTGATGTACGCCGGGAATCAAACTCGATTTGTCAAAGAACATCAATGTTTTTTCGATGTACATCGGTTTTACAAGATGTGGATTTTTTCACAAATCAAATACAACAGCGGGTTGGGGGCGTCGGTTTTTGGTTGTCAAGGTTGTCGGTTGTCTGGTTTTTGTGTCTTGATTTCATTTAACATTTCAAAAACTTTATTTAATACGATTAAAATGACGAAACACAACAAACAAACAAAAGGATAATAGAATCGAGACGGAAAATGCTGTTTATATCGACAACTTTATTTAATTCAATTAAAAATTAAGCACAACAAGCTGTTTATATTGGAAACTTAATTAAACGATTAAAATAATTAAACAACAATTGAAATGATTTGAAATCGGGACACGGGGACTCGAATGGTCACGGCTTTGACGAATCGGAATTGAGGTTTCTATATTTGTTGTGTTGAACGTCAAAAACATCAATTTGTTTCGTGAACGATTGTGCCACGAAAGCTACGATTGTAGCTTGATTCGAAAAGACAAATCGAATTCGACATAATTGTGTTTTTGGAATTTAGGAAATAGAAGTTGAAAGTTCAATTGATAACGGGTTTTGAATTGTCTAAATGTTTAAATGTATGAAAGTCTATTCCATGTTTGGTGAAATGTCTAATAGGTGATTGAACGGGGAATTAGAGAGGAAATGTTTGGGTGTTTTGCGTGTGCATCAGACTTGACTGCGTACCGTGTGTGTAGTGCTATTGAAGGGTAAAATTATCAATACAATACACTCGCGTTTGGTTGGATAAATGTTATTCACGAAATTTCCTGAAGAAGAAGAAAGTTGCATATGTGAGGGTGATTTCGCACATTGCACGGAGTGTACACATCGGAATTTCTTTAGAAGAAAGGGATGTTTGTTCTGATTGTTCAGTTAGATTAAAATTATTTAGATAAAAAATGTCAGTTTGGTGCTGGTGCGTGTAAATGTATTTATTTGGAGAGGGTCGGGAAGTATTTCCGCTAAGCAATTTGGTTGGATGTTGGTCTGTGTGCTGTGGGAGTGTATTTTACAGTGGGTGACAAATGGCTAAACGTTTCAGGTTAAGGTTTTAGGATCAAAGGTCGTGTAAGTGGCGTTTACTTACATTTATCTTCGGACCACATAATCGCTTGACCATGTTCTGATGATATTTTTTATGTTTATGTTTATGGTTTTTCAGGTTTTGGCTTATCATTTCAGAATTGTTTTCACCTCGTAATCAACGATTATAATTCAGTGAAATATTTGTAACTGACGGTGAATTTCCTGACAGATGTTGGAATGTGTATGCTTACACATATTCTGATGAGGCTAAAGGTGAGGGTAGTTTGGAGCCCTCCGGAGGAATGGGCCGTTTCCACCATTACCCAAGAGGTAGGCCCCAATGCGTTTTTTTTTAAAGAGGTTTCCCCAAAATAGGCCTATTCCTCGAATTAACTATATGATCAACCTATATGATGAAAGCATAGTTCTGGTTTATATCATGCAGAATGTATAGAAGCTGGCCGAGTCTAAGCTACTCACAAATGTCCAATATCCGAAGATCAGGCTTATAGCCTTTCTTCATCAATTCACTAGAATCGGATTCATCTAGCTGGTAGATCTCTTCTGCAGCTTTCCGCAAGTCAGGGCGCGAGTCCAAGAGGGGTACCCATTCACTCCTTGGCTTAGCAAAGTACAATAGATCCTGATCTAAAGAATCATTCCAAGTGAAACAGGGTCGGCCAACTTTCTTTGGACCCGCATGGTAAACTGAAGCGGCACTCAGAATATGTGAAGGCCCACGACGGTGTATATGCCCCCAATAACCGATTCTATGAACCTTAATGCGCTTGGTAATGGTCTTACCATGCAACAAATCCTTAACTTTACGTACATCAAGTGGTTTATCAACGCTGAACTCGGTCAATTTTCTCAAGAAGAAATGCTCATACCTTCTTAAACGTCGACGATTCGCGTACGTCAGAGCAGCAGTTTTCAAACCATATGTTATTAAAGGGACAATGGAGACATTGTACATTTTGATGACCGTATCAAAAGGCACTCTATTTCTCTTAATAAAATCCTGCATAACCCTTGCGATCCCAATGGCATGTCGACAGCGAGAACGGATAGTAAGGGGGCGACTCAACCTTGAAGTCAAATAAGTACCGAGATAACGCATTGTTTCCACAGTAGTGAATGATATTCCAGCTAAACTGATACTAGGCGGAAGGCGGGACGTAGGGTCTGGATCCCTAACAAGGGTAATACACTTTAGTGGATTTATTTGTAGCCCCGCGACGCCTAAACATTTCACGAGCTCATGAAGAATAGGTTCTAAGTTAATCAAATCACGGGAGATAAGCACAAGATCATCGGCATAAGCTAAAATGAGAGGAAGCTGCAAAGTCCCACACTGAGTGAGTTTCAGTTCTGGAAATTGATCGGACACTGTAAGCAACACCTCATTTAAAATGAAGTTAAAGATCCTCGGTGAAATGGGACACCCTTGCTTAACCCCTTTGTTTTTTCGAATCTGGGCAGTACAAATGTTATACCACTTAACACTAGTGCGCTCCCAAAAGCAGGTCTTGATTATACGGTTGAGCAACCAGTGTGGAATGTATTGTGCTAAGCACTCAATTACAACATCTAAACTAACGGTATCAAACGCCCTTGCCAAATCAATAGAAAAAACAAAAACTCGATTTCCGGCACGCCACTCTTCATCAAGCACCCGACGGATGGCAAACATATGGTCATCGGTCGAACGATTAGCCAAAAAAGCGGCTTGATAGGTTGGGGGCAGGAGGAGGAAATCATCTAACCTGTCGAGAAGGAGTTTAGAATAAATTTTATATCCCACATTACACAACGTAATGCGACGATAATCACCTGGATGTTTAGGAGATTTCATTTTAGGAATGGGCACTTGGATAGTAGCAACCCACTCGGGTGGAGGCTCATTATGTATCCAAGCTGTCTGGAAAACGGAGTGAAGTGCATCAAGTATATTTTCGGGAGCAAATTTGAATAGCTCAATGGGCACCCCATCAGGTCCGGGAGCAGTTCCGGAACGAATATACTTGAGGGCATAGCAAATATCGTCCCTAGTAGGAGGAGGTCCTAAGGGAAAGAGATCAGTTTCTTCTAACAAGACAGGCCACTCACCTTCAGACTTGCGAAGTTCACTATACCACGACGAAATGGGGATGTAGTGCGCAGAGCTTTTACTGCTAGTACGCTTAAACTGCTTAAAAAAGGAATAAGTCTTACGCAATCGTTCCGAGGAGTGAATGCGAGGGAAATCACAAAAAAATTGTGCACACTCCAAGGATCTATGAGCGGAATACGCATCACACAACCTTCTTCTAGCGCTTTTTAGACTAGTATTAGCAAGGGGATCCTTGGGGCGGGAGTTTTTATAGTATTGAGCGTGTTTAAACAAAGCTAATGCACGCCTACGCTTGGGAGTCAGTGGAGTTTTGACGGTTAAGGATTGCTGCGAGGCAATCTTTATACTGTTAACAATCAGTGGCCAGAGATCCCCACCACTAGCCTCTGAAACAGCCATAGCATAGGTGGCCGCTAGAACACTCGTAAAGAGATTGCGTGTCTCCTACTGTTGCAACAATGAAAGGTTTAGCAACTTATAACTGTAGGTTAAGGAAGAAACGGACGTCTTTGGCGCGGAAGAAGTCTTTAAGGGACAGGTAATGGAGTTTCCACGACGAATACAGTCAATCCAAAGCAAACGATGATCGCTTATAGAGTGGACAAATAGATCGGTTTTAACAGATTTGACAAAAAGAAATCGGTTATGCTTGCGGGTTAAAATATAATCTAATCGAGAGAAAACACGACCGTCTGTCCAAGTAGGAAGATTCCGCTGACGTCCATTGAACAAATGATTAAAGAGCGTAGAGGAACGAATAAGTATTTTAAGAGAAACTCCATTCTCGTTCTCTGGACATGAATCACTAAGCCCCAAATGCGCATTGAAATCACCAAGTAAGACAATATCGCGAGACAGGGGACAGCGATCAAGTATAGAAGAGAGTGTGGAGAAAATTCTCGAAGTTTGTCGCTGATTAAATTGAGAGGTGTAGGGAGGAATATAAACTGATATAAAAAGAACTTCAAAGTCAGCTACTCGACCGAGAAGTGCAATTATTGCCCCAAAATATTTCTTGAGACGAACAGAACGAATGGGTGCATGCTTTCTTATCAGAATGCCCACACCTTTCCTCTTGGTCCTAGGATCATTCGCGAAGTACCAAATGTAATTTAAGGTAGAGCAGGTACCTGTACTCATATTTGTCTCTTGGACTCCACATATAAAAATATCATCCTGACACAAAATGCTGTCAATAGTATCTCGTTTCTGAGGGTTATTGGCTCCACGGAGGTTCCAAGTACCAAAGCGGAAACGAGTAGACTTAGAGTGAATATTTGGGGACTCAAACACCTGTGGTTCCTCAACCAGGGTATAAGGATTATCATCGGCGAGAATTTTACGACTGACATTTTCGGCCATGGTAGGCAACTCTGTACTCTGGACAGAAGCAACAGTAGAGGCGTCTTGAGTAAATTGCAAACTAGAATAATGGGAATCGGAGTATAATAAATTTATTTCATGTCGATACTCACCGGTAGCAGGTGCGAAAATGATGCTATCCCGCATGTCACCGATATAAACATTAATTTTCAATCTCATGAGGTCCGAGGTGGCAGACAAACACTCGGCACCACCCCAAAAGCCATCTTTGAGGAGATCAGACAAATATCTGGAGGAATAAATATAGGCATGAGCAAGATTAGAGATAAATATTTAAAGTTGAACATTATATATTACCTAGCTATTAACTGATCTTCGGAATGAGTGGAAATAAAGGAAGAAGCATAAACTTGACTACAAGAATCCAGTAGAGTAGGGGTAAAACTGATAACGTTACACTGAATAAAGTTTACAATGTTAGCTCGGAGAGCACTAACAGATAAACAGGGCAAACGAGAATCACACAAGCCCAATTGATGTAGTATCCCCGAGAATAGGCAATTGCCATCCCCTGGAATGGAGTGCACGATGGCACTCATAATGCCACACACTTAAAAACAGAACAATTATTGATAAACTGAACACACAGAATACAGGAAATTCAATAAGGTGCACGAACGAAACAAATTAACGTGATCTAATATAACTCTATTAAGCTACAAACAGTAAATTTTTTTTGTCCTTCTCTTAATATAGCTATATTTGAAATGCAACTGCAACTTTGTATAAAAAAAAGGTGTTTTAGATGTAGCTATTGTAGTATATGTGAGTAAGTAAATCGTACAATTTATAATTATTCACCACCATGTTGTACATATACACGACACACATACACTATGAAAAGGGAAAAGGTACTGAGAAAAGGAGTACGTCAACAAATGTTAGGTTTGACAGTGTTACTCGGGAAAAGACATTTACTACGTTTCCATGACGGAGTTAGCCCGATTTGGGAGTTTCGTTGAGTTAATAACATGACGGCGCAAATTTACATCGTTTCCATGCAATTGTAAATTCTAGTGTAATTTAACATTTCACAACAATCTGCAGTCACTTTCGGAAATTTTATTTGGTTGATGGAAATTTTTAAATTTAATATTTATTGTAATTTTTATGATTTATAAAGTATGAAAAAGAGAAAATAATACTCGCAATGCCATTTTGAATTGGTATTGTTTTTTCGCTTTTGACAGATAGAATCCCTTCTAATCCTACTAGTTTAGTTGAGTTAAGTTGGATTAAAGAACTTAACGGAAATCCAAAACTCGACACGTTTCCATGATGAGATAATCCAAATTAATCCCGGTTGACTCCGTCATGGAGACGTGGTAATTGATTTTTATTTTATTTTATTTTATTTATAATAATGGGATGCATTTATCAGGCAATGATGTATTTTGCTTTGTATTGATGGAGGGGGAAATTGGAATTGGGTTGTCTGGTTTGAATGAGTGTTTTTGGGTTTTGTGCGGGTGTACGTGAAATTGATTTCAGTTCTTAGTGACTGAAACTTGGTAACTGGATTGGATTTTGGATAGCATGGGGGTGTGTTGGTTTAAATGGACATGCGTCGTAGTTGATTGATATTTGATTGTGTTTTCGCGAACATTTGTGGGTGTTCTGTCTCTTTATTGTGTGTATTAGCGGAGCAGACAGGGACGGTTATACAGTTTTGATGTATAAATACTTCTGTTGTTCTGGATTGCAAACTGAACGTTTTGTATTTCATCGTTTTTTGAGGTTTATGGCTTGATAAATGTTTTACGTATAAGTGTCTGGAATACATTTAATTAAATCATAGTATCTGAATATTATGAGTGAAACAGGTTTGTTTGCGTGCAATGGATGATTCAAAAGTATGTTAAATCGTTTCGGATGTCAAAATAAATTTCGATGTCAATGGGAATAGATGGGCTTGAATTCACAATCAGAAGGGAAAGAAAAAAGAATGGAAGAAAAAAAGAAAAAAACAAAAAATACTACCGCAGGGCAGACATATGTTGGTTGTTTTTTGCACAACAGTGGTTTTATAAATTTGCGACATGTGCTTGCATTGATAGGAAACTTGACTAATGTAGATAGATTAGTTTAAGTTATAATTTATGTTTTGAATGGTTTTAACGTTTAGTTAATTATTGTTGTAGTATGTAATAAATAATTAATTAGATATAGAAGGTCCATAAACTATGAAATAGGGGCTGTTCATTTAAAATTAAATATTTTAGTAAGTTTTTATCAGGTAAACTAGTGAAAGGTGGACAGGGGTAAAACTACAACATTAATAAATTTTAAGCCCTGATTTAGATGTGGAGAGTCCTGAGTATCCGGCTTGGATTCCAGAGAAATGATCACAAATAAAGTAGCTAGATTGTGCTGTCTTGTATTAAATTTTATTATATATTCCACTAAAAATTTACTAACTATCGATCGCATTGCGGTCTGTAAACGGGTCGAGTCTGTCCCAACTAATACAAAAGATTCTGTTATATTAATTATTCATTTAAGAAATAAAATTTTGCTATTAGGCTGTTTATTAATTAAATTTAGTTTTCAGAATCGCCTGGGAATTGCATATTAATTTTAAAGTTTAATTTCAATTTTATTTTATTTTATTTTATTTTAATTTTATATTTATTGTTATAAGGATTAATTATAATCTTAGCTTAGTAATTTTAAATTTCTTAAATACTTTATCAGGTAAATTAATGAAAGGCGGACTGAGGGAAATGGCAACATTAATAATTTTTAATTAAGGTTTAGGGTAATAAATCAATAACCTATATCGGTTTTGGTTGGTATGTGAAAATGGGTGTATGATGTGTGCATGGGGATGCTAAAGATACGATTACATAAATTATTCATTTAAGTAATAAAATTTGGTATTATGGTGTTTTATTAATTGGATTGAACTTTCAGAGTCACCTGGGAATTATAACATTAATAATTTTTAAGTCCTGATAAAAAATTTAGGGAGTCCTGAGTTCCAGCCCCCGGATTCCAGAGAAATGATCAACTAATAAAGTAACCAATTGTGATTGTCGAATACTAACAGTAGTTTGAAACTGGCCACCGGGAAACCGGACCAATTCTGTCATTACTAACATACCTTTCCCATCCTACCACACAAAATTTACTAACTATTGACTGTAACGGTGTTTGTAACCTGGTCGATCTCAAACAATTACTAATATCCTTCCTTATCCTTCCAAGTAAATGTAAAAATGGGTGTACGGTGGGCCCGGCGCTTTCCGGGATCTCCTGCTTAATGCTTGGCCGTACATTCGAAATCAATCAATCAATCAATCAATCAAATCATTTAATGATTGTAGCAATTGTGTCATAATCACTGCAATTATAATATGAAATGGATGATTGTATCAATCATATTAATAGTTGTGCAAATCTTGTTTATGATTGCAGCAATTGAGTTATAATTGCAATAATTATAATATATTAACAGTGGTCTCATCATTTCATATTTAACCTTATTACTTATATGATTTTTTTCAGTGTGTTTTCAAACATAGGAGTGCCAACATAATATTTATTTACACGTGGTGTACCGTTATTTTTTGTTTTAAGTTTGAAATATGTTTTATATCGAGTTAAGTTAAAGAAGTTTTATATCAAGTTATTGTGAGTAGAGAATTAAAATTTGTTTACTTAGTTGAAATAAATGGATGGGTTTAAATTAATTAAAACTACCTTCGAAGGTAAAAAACCAATAGTGGGCTGTGCATTTGATTCAATAAATGATTACAATTTATTTTTGGAAACAGGTAATTTTTGATTAGAAACATTAGGTTATCTTATATACCTATATCATAAAACTAATTGCCTGTTAAAATTTTCAGTAAGGAAAGCATATTGTATTAATCAAGAAGATAGCATCGGAGTTTTTTCACAGGATTTTGAGATAAACCCAGAAATTTTTGGGGCTTATGTTGCGCAATTTATTGCGTCACCAGAATTCATTTTAGACATTAAATTGATAAGTAAGTTATTTTTATCTTTTACATTATATTATAGATTAATTAATTAATTAACATACACAAATAAATGTATGTGTGAAGAGATTGATGTATTGCAGGTGTGAAAGTGAGTGTAAGTGTTTAGTTTCAAGTGTTGATATTATAATACGCGCACAATCGATAGCTCTAGAAAGAGTTCCAATAATTATTTTGTTATTGTATCAATAATAGTATGATTGTGTTAACTATATCCTACAATTACGAGAACTATCTTGATTATGTAATATTTTAATTGTGATCTCACTACTTGATTGATTCATGGGTGTGACCGAGTCTGTGCGTGGTTCCAGTTTATTTTCGGTTTGAGTAAAGTGTGGCTGAGTAAATGCATTGGTGTGTTAGCGAATGTAATGTAAGGGATATTGGTTTGTGAAACTGTAGATTTGGGAATAAAGTAATAATCGGAGCAGTGCAAATATGATTACTATGGTTTGGGGTTCGGTTATTACGCCATGTTTCCTTACGAAATATGACAATCGGCATATTTCAATAAGGTACATGTATATAAATACAGCAAAACTTCCATAAGTCGAATCGCCATTTGCCAAACATTTCTGTTCGATTTCGAGAAAATTCGAAATGTAGAAGTTAGAAATAATTTACAGTCAAACGTCCATATCTCGAACTTCTATTACTAGAATATTTCTAACTTCTTCATTTCAAATTATCTCGAAATCGAACAGAAATGTTTGGCAAATAGCGATTCGAGTTATGGAAGTTTTGCTGTATATACAATATCTGTGTTCAAAAGGGAAAACCACATAAGTGCACTTAAGCGATTTTATTAGTTTTACCTCATTTAATGCAATTTTATGTCTGCATTATACTGTCCAATTTTTAAAGTCACTCATAAGTCATAAATTTTGAAATAAACTCTAAACCAGTTTTTCCAGAATTCGACTTAAATCTTTATTTGCTTCTGCTGAAAAGTAGCTCGTTTTCACTTAAGTGGTTTTCGCTTTTGGACACAGATATATATATATATATCGCATTTTATATCGCAACTCACACATAATACAATTGCAAAAAAAAATATTTCCCATTTAAAAAACGTTAACTCGAGTTAAACTTGTTCACGAAAAAAAAATTCCCTCAAAAATACTGTAACTTACACTTGGAGTACTAAGTTTTCTCATCATAACATAACTAGTTACATTTTTTCAGTGAAAATGGTAAAATTAAGAATCTTTTAAATAGTTTACGAAATTTACAATAAATTTAAAGGTATCACAATTAATTTTATTGCTTTAGTTAATAATTTTTAGTTCTTTTCAGTCGAAAAACCTTTAAATCGTTTTACTGAAAATCACTCTTTTTGACTCAAAACTTAACTAACTTGGAGTTATTTTGTATAGATAGTGCGATATATATATATATATATATATATATATATATATATATATATATATATATATATATATATATATATATATATATATATATATATAATACTATATTATATTTGCAAATTTTTCAGATCAAGTACCGGTTGCTGCACTTACACCTTCATGATCAACTACTACTACTGAATCTACTGAATCAGTTAGGTCTCCATCGCCCGTTTTCCCAAATGTTAAGTTAAATAATGACTGTCTAGATGAATCACAGTTCATCAACTTTACTGGAACAACAATATTTTACAATCAAATTATTCTCAAACGCTTCCTACAAATGAAGTAAGAATAGTAACTTAGAACTATTTAAATTAAATATTATTTAAATATATAATATACCTACATCTAAATTTTACATAAGGTTAACATAAGGTTAAACACAATATGAATGTATATGGTTTATATATAATTAAATATAAAATACAATGAAGATTTGGGTATGTTTTATTTTAAAATTTGCAGATTGAGAATACATTTATGTTTCTTTGCAAGTATTTGCTTACAACTTACGATTGTTTTGAAATAATATTCCTGATAATAACGAACATAAAATGGTATCTGCAATAATATTTGCTCAGTAAACCATAATTCTGACAAATATATAATTTTCTCCTCAACTATTAATATGATTGCAAATATCATCCGATGATCTCCGCAATATTAAATACTCTTAATAACATTATGGTGATCATCATTTAATGTTCTTTCCAATTAAAATGTTGCACTGTAACAATTATAATATGTTAATTTACATAATTGCTACAATCAAAAATCCAATCATAACATGATACCTTTGAGAGATAATTGTAGTAACCATATTTTTTTTCTGCGTGTATGCCGCTGTACTGTACTGCAGAACAGTTGATGAATTTGAAAATGCACACATCCGTCTGATTCCACTAAAAACCGACCAACATGATTTCTATCTCTCGTCTGGAGCTAAAGCTGTCATCAAATCCATGAACCTACAATCCGTCCCGATATAATCGTGGGCAGATTCAGAGATCGTCCTACATTGGCTGTCTCAACACCCATCCAGATGGAACGTGTATATCTCAAAAAGAACCACACAAAATACTATAACTGATGCCGACAACGACTTGGAACCATATAGCATCTGCAGATAATCCAGCCCATGCTGCTTCTCGTGATCCAATCACTCTGGTGGAACTGGCTCTATTGGCTCAAAAATCCTAAGGATATGTGGCCGCATAGATGGAATCAGAGAGTTTCTCACGATCCAACGATGTCGGACAAATCTTTGCTAGGAGAACGCGCCATTCTAGTCCACAAAATTAGCATTTTCCCAGATCTAGTATCCATGATTGCCAGCCGAATTTCTTCATACACTAAGCTGATTAGCATTCTAGTGTATCGTAGGCGATTTTATACGTTTTGTCAGCCTCAACTGTCGAAAAGCCAAAATACCGCTGTTCAGAGAGGTGCAATCCAAGCTGGAGAATATAAATGGGCAAAGAAACAAGTATGCAAAACTATGCAACATCACCAGTTTGCAGATGAGATTCAACTCATTAGATCAAACCTTCCAATTACGAAATGAATTCTATCGTCACTGTCACCCTATTTAGATGATGATGATTGTTCATATAATCAGGAACACCCAATTCTACTGACCCCCCCCCCCACACCATACATCGGACATACTTCCATTTTCTTCCATACTTATTTTCGCATGGATTGTTGCGGTCCGAATATTAGCTCGGAATATCACTAACGACTGTATTATTTGTCGCACGCTTACTTCTCATCCTACGAACCAGATCATGAGGAACTCGCCAGTCGAGAGAGTAACTCTATCAAACCCATTCACCAAGACTCACCGAAATACTGCAACAACTGTATGCAAGCAGTGCTGATGCAACAGTGCTTAAGTAGAAGTTTAATCCTCTAGCGGCTCCTCACTTTGGCGGCGTATGGCAGGCTGCAGTTCGGTCAGTTAAGCATTACCTTACACGGATGAATCAACAATCCAAACACATTCGAAGAGTTCACAACATTGTTGTGTCTAACACCGGTAACTGAAGGTTCTGACAATCTTTTTGCAATTACGCCAGCACATTTCTTGACCACAGCTCAACTATTAGCCGTTCCTGAGGTTAATGACACCGACATTCCGGACAACCGTCTAATAAGGTAGGAAGAACTACAGAGGCGAGTAAAACGATTCTGGAAACGATCAACTTTGGAATATCTAAATAATTTACAACAGAACAAGTGGAATACGATACACGAAAACCTACAACCTGGAGATATTGTATTAGTCAAAGACACAAATCTACCACCTCTGTCATGGCCACTCGCTCGAATTATTAAAGTGCATACCGGAAACGACGGAGTAGTACGAGTAGCACAAATCAAAATTAAACTAGTTAAGCTCATCGAAATTAAGGAACAAAGACCTTAACGGGGGGCGGAATGTTAACGCCACTCATCTGTAAAAAACATTCGCATCTCCGGCGTTGCAGCGTGCTGCGTTGTGGTCAGTATTGCCTGACGTATTTTACTTTTGTGTATACAGCAGAGCGCATCACTTCACAACGAAATAAAAAATAAAAATTAAATAAAACATTCAAAAGTTTTTCTGACTTTAACAGGCCGTACTGTTAGATTTTTGGAATCAACGCTCATTAAGCAACTGAACACATGATTGATCTTTAAGCAATTAAAACATCTCTGTTCAGATCGAGTAAATTTCCTTCTTGAATTGACATCTAATTGTTTATGATTATCCTTGTTGCAACAGGGACAGTTAATTGTAGCTGACACATGTGCACGTACTGACACTCTATATTATGACTGTTTCAAACTACATTACAATATTAGAAATTTGCCCATCCAGAAATGTGTTTCTGGCTAAAAAAAAAAATTGTTTTATTAAAACCTTAACGTTATCGATTTTACATTATTGATTGTCACACACATAAAGAGCGATTGTTTACTTTAATCCCAATCAATTAGTGTGCGGCTATAACATACATTTTTTATTCCCTAAATTTAATTTTGGCTCTGGCCTACATCATAATCAGAAACCTATCATATTTTATAGCCCAATATAAATTGTTGGTCATTAGTTGATTTATGTCCACCCGAAGCGCACAACACTGTAACATTTATTTACTTTTTATAAATTATTGGCATCTGCCTCTAAATACTCGTATGTACGAGAGTATAACAGAAAATTGAATTTTTTGTTGTTGTTGAATTTTTGGTGTTTGGTAGTAGCACAAAGAAAATTTAATGAAAAGCACAAAGTATAAGATCATAGTACAAGTTATTTGATTAGATATTTTAATGAATGTGTACATTTCTGATTTTTTGATTAAAAATTTGATTACTTAAAATACTGGTATACTAAATTTGTTTAAGGGCTAAAGTGTATAAACTCGTATTATATGTATTTATGGTAGTAAAGTAACAACTGTTACAAAATAATATTTACAATTTGGTACAGCCTGAGCAATTTAATTAATTTTTTAAATTTCTTTCAAGTGTCAGTTAAAATATTTGTTTGTGCTTGCAATTTTATATCGTGTTTTTTCCAATCGAAAGTGGATTTCTGATTAAAACGAAAAATCGGCTGCAAAAGTATTGCAATCAGATAATTCGTTTAATTTATATTTACATGATTTTATTTGTTGTTTGAATATACTGGATTTTCACTACAACAAAAATACGTAAATAAAATAAATAAAAATATTTATTTTCAACTTGGTTTAATGGTAAAAATTTTTTTTTTATTTTTTTTTGCCATTTAATATAATGCTTCTTTCTCCTCGTTCAAAATGCAACATAAATTTATTTATTTTTATGTTTTTATTTATATCTGAATGCATTTTTTTTTTGGTGCTGTGAAAAATCCAATTTTTAGTTTTTACAAATAAATATTCATGTATATGTATTATGTATTCAAAATCATGCAGCATTAAATTGGAAAATTGATTGAGGAAAACTGAAACGGTTTAATATTATGAATGTGTGTCTTGAACCCAGATGAGACAGACCACAAAAGAAGCATTCTTGTACAACATTTATTTTTCGGTGACTCCGACAATAAAGAGTCCGTCTAACATAATAGACGCAAAACAATGGTTCCGGCCAATGGAGATGAAATTAATGTAACACCAAATTAAAGCAAACAAAAATATCGAAATAAATCCGAGGTCAAAGTCCCATTAGCGGAAAGTGCTCAGATTAATAGTACAGCAATAGCTACATCATCACCAGTAAATGACAGTAAGTAGGAATATGGACAAGAGTTCGATCAAAGCAGAGAAAACATTCACTCTAATCACCTCACAATTAAACAATTTCATTGAGGCACGTTTCAGATAGCTTCAAGAATCAGCACAATCCGAAAATAATCCTAGTGCAAGTAGACGTCGGCAAGAAGTCGTGATTCCGCCGATCGATATTACACCACCCCTAAATTCACTAAATCACAGCTAAATTCAAGCCATGGCTTTTAAACTTCCTCGCTCCTCAAACTCTCTTTTGGTTTAACCTTTTGGCATAGAAAATCCTTCAAGATTTCTCTTCCTTAACTGTGGCATTTTTTTTTAACGTGGTTATATGCTATCCACGAGTATAGTAAAAAAATCTAAACTATACTAAATAGTATTCATTGTGTAGTGTATACATACCAATGTAAAAGAAATGCTAACATTTAATCATTTTCAAATCTCACTACCCACTAACCTGAATCGGCGCCATTTTTAATAGCATTTCAGGCTACATTCTACTAATATTTTTTTTCTGTGCAAAATATTTAATTTTTAGACGAAGCGTACCGAATAAACTCGTACAACAAACAATTTTATTGTGTTTTCGATTTATTTTAGTACTATTGTACGTCTAGTACCTAGATGGAATTTCAGCTCCCAAGTCTCATTCGACGGCCTAAATCTTTTGCTCAGGACATTATTTTGTCTTGCACGCCCGGTGTGAATAAGAAAAATAGACCCTTAATAAGACTCAACTGACTGAGTGTAAGGGTCTTGACCAGTGCTGTTGAAGTTAGTCTGATCGGAGTATTTGTACTAACTAATTTACCTAGTCCGTAATCCTGTACTCCGCTATTTCATTTCGAACTCCTTTATTCTAATTGCTGTTATTCTAATAATAATAAAAATCTAAAAGAAAGCCGACTTTATGACAAAGCACCTTCTTAAAGCTAACTTTTAATCGATTTCGTTCATTGCCCGGTGAAAAATAATAAGATGGGACACTTGCTGGAATGTAGTAGTCATTTTATCAGATACAGTTCATTCAAACGTGTGAAATCCACAAACTAATTACTTCAACAGCTTTAAGAGCTATTTCTTTAGAAATTGGAAGATTTGTCGGTAAAACTTATAAAACATGAGGATACTTACACAAACATAGAAAATTTCAGACGTGCAACATGCTCCGAAATCAATACTTTCAAATTCTTTGTCCGTCAAAAAGTTAAGGATAAAACATTCAGAATATACAAATAATGCTACATGTTTATACGCACGACCAAAATTTGCCATATCGATGCATTTGCACAAAATCCAGACTTCCCTCTGGCCTGCCAAGATTAAACGACAGCTGAAGAGGTCTGAATATAAAGTGAAAATGAGTAAGCCTTAACTCCAATTTCTGTCATATTTTAGCATACCTGGCGCCTTGGTAGAATCTAGTTATGAAACTACTGTGGAATCGTCTTGCACTGACATTTCCCTAAATTACCCCAAACCGTCGTCCAACTCTCAAAAATCAGCTTTATGAAAATGACGTAAATGTTCGTATATTTCACATTATCGCACTGACATACCTGCTAAAATCACTGCCAGCAAACAGCGGGAAATTAACTAACATTTTAAAGCTTTAAAATAAAGAGAAAAAACTATAAAAAAACTTTAAGAAAACGACGTAAGCAAGAAGGCAGCCAACACAAACCGCCTACCAAACCCGACAGAAAAATGGAGGGTACTAGAATACTCGTCAAAAAAACATCGTCACACATCTGATCATGTGCTCTGATAAAATCGTCAACTGCCCCCACTTCTTTATACAAATAAAAATGAACCTCTCAATTCAATCTTCAGCTTAACCTCCAACTCAATTTACAACTTAACCTCTATTTCGATCGCAATACCATCCTAAACCAAATCACCAAATTAACGGCCAACCCAGCGATCAATTAAATCACCAAATCACCTAATAAACTTTAAAATCAACCCTTAACCTAACTCTAAATCAACCCTTAAATAATTCCCTAACCGAACACATCACATCTAACGCAAGCTAACTAAATCCTAATTCTACGTCAACTAAATTTAGCTCGACCCAAATCTCAACCCTCTGCTCAATTCTACACTAATTTTCCAACCCAATCCCAAAATTAACTCGATTCGAAAGCTGTATGCGTGTCTGAACTCAACTCAATCTAACCTCCCACTAAACCCTAAATTCAACATCAAATTAAACCCTTACTGAACTTCTCTTTCAAATTCAACTCAATTTCAAAACAAACCGTACTTACAATCATACCGGCATAAGTACCGTCGTACCATCATAAGCATCATACCGTTATTCCATAATACCATCACACCATGATGTATATCTTACCATCAATCCACCAGACCTTCATACCACCATACCATCATATCATCTTAAAATCGTTCAATCGTATCATCACACTATCATTTAATCGTACCATCATACTGTCAGGCCATGATATCATGATACCATCCAACCGTCATATTATTCTACCGACATACCATCATTCCCTCATAGAATAAATACCGTCATACCATCGTTAGTTTTATTACATATACAATCATACCATCACACCATCGTACAATCCATCATACCACTGTATCATTGTAACATCACACAATCCAATATATACCACCTTACCATGAAACCATCACATCATCGCACCGTCATACCATCAAATACCTTGTTTCATATATACAATCACACAATTATACCATCATACAATTATAACATCACACAATCATACTATGGTATATAGCATTTTACCACGATACCACCATCCCATCGAACTGTCATACCCTTAAACCATCGTGCCAACATACCATCATAATATCGTACCATCTTACCATCATACGATAGTACCATCATACCAACATACCATCACACCGTTATACCATCGTACAGGTTTTACACTTCAAATTTTTCCGCTTACATTCCAAATTGAACCTTTTATATTTTAAATTGAAGCCTTAACAAATTATATAAATGGCTAATAAGGATATAGCTTGGCTATTCATGTATGTGAAGTTAGCCCAGACTTTCATCCCAGAAAAAAAAAATATATTATCAGGCAACACTAAAATTACAACATTATCACAGCCCAACATTATTTCATATGATATAATTTACTCTAGCCCAGAAAATATTTTTTATTTTATTTTATAACATATTTTATGAAAGAAAATCGCAAAAATTAAAATCTGACATTATAAAGGAATATATAGGAAAAAAAAACACAAAGAAAAAGGCCTTTAAGATAGAATACTACCGAGATTTAGTCGGGATGTTTCTTTTCCGAAAACTATCGGTACGCCATTTGGTTTGGCGTTACGTTATCTAATTCCATTGAAAATATCAAGACGATTTGCATGTTGAGATTGGCGTAACTATTTAAGTTAGTGTAGTATTGAAATTTCATACAAATGGAAGCGATTTGGCCGTGATATGGCCGGGATGTTTCTTTTCCGGAAACTATCGGAACGCCATTTGGTTTGGCCTTACGTTGTATAATTGCCTTAAAAATATCAAGACGATTTGCTTGTTGAGATTGGCGCTATATGTATTTAAATTAACATATTGCCAAAATTTCATGCAACTGGATGGGATTTGGCCCTGGGATGATAGGGATGTTTTTTTTCCGGAAACTATCGGTACGCCATTTCGTTTGACGTTACAATATCTGATTTCATTAAAAATATCAAGACGATTTGCATGTTGAGATTGGCGCTATAACTATTTAAGTTAGTGTAGTACTGAAATTTCATAAAAATGGAAGCGATTTGGCCGTGGTATGGCCGGGATGTTTCTTTTCAGGAAACTATCGGAATGCCATTTGGTTTGGCCTTACATTATCTAACTCCAATAATAATATCAAGACGATAATAAGATCAAGCTTTGAACACTGTTGAACGTGGAAGACGGAGACTGAATTATTTTTTAGACAAATTTCCAGCTTCATACGGTTCGATAATAGCGAGACGACTGTTTTTAGAAATGACAACTCCAAAAATAAAAGGAATAGAGAACTGTTTTTTATTTTTAATGAAAATACTTTATTCTAATATGGTATATACATAAAAAACATAAAATTTTAAAAACAATTTTAAATGAGAAAAAAAAATTTAAAAAGAGTCTCCGTATTTTATTGTCACCCGGTAGAGAGGAGGAAATTAGTTTTTCTGTTTATGATACATTAAAAAATGTGGTGTCACATAATGAGTTTTTGCGAACTTAATATTTATTGCATTCTCCAATAAGTCATCGTATTTCTCCCAATGCTGATTTCGGTAGCAATAGCTAATATAGTGTTGAGCAGTTTGGACATAGCAAACTATACAATTTAACTGAAAAATTTCCGAATGTATTTCGATTATGTTAGGAATGTCAGAAAGCTTTAGCTGTTTGTTTGGATTTACCGATGGTTCAACGTAGAGGTGCACAATTTCACTGGTTCTAATATTTTCTAATACCATTTCTTTATAACATTGACGACAATAAAATTTAATTGGATCTAGGCAGGTTTGTAGATTTTCTAAACCTAAAGTATCTAATCGGTCTAAATTTAATGGTACATACTTAAGAAAATCCCTTATATTATTGGTTTTACAGTTAATACAGCTGGCCACTTTTGTTTGTTGTTAATTATTATTATTTGTTGTTAATACAGCTGGCCACTTTTGTTTTTTTTGAATATAAATTCTGTAACATCAGTTACGTTTGACTTACAGTTTACTGTTAAACCGTACAACTTGGTTAATAAAGAAAATCGTTTTTCATAAGCTATTTTCAAATTACAAAGCCTAAGAGCACTAATTAGTTCACATAATTCGTCATGATCTTTACTCAAAATTGAGTTTTCTATGTTTAAAAAGCATTGAATTACTGCGTCAAATGCACAAGTATGAGTATAACTTTCACCAGTAATTGAACCATTTCGTAAATAAAATAGATAGCTACTTTCAAATGAGTCTACTACTTTTATTCTTTTGGATAATTTGGAAGATTTAGCCGTTTGAGTATCATAATGCCGTTTATTTAAAGATAAGCCTTTGATCATTGCACTTTTTTTGTCTGGTTCAGCTAGATTATTAAGATCTTTCAGTACTTTTAAGTTAAAATTTCATTTTGATATCTTAGTTGGCTGACCTCTCCCGTTTTCAACGTCATCTAAAACATTTAATAGACTTCGTTCTATTAAATCGTTTGAACGATTGTTTAGTCTACCCTTCTCTAAATTTGGGTTGGTAAATGTTTTAGGTATGTTTAACAATTTTCTATTTAAAATATATTTATTTCTTTCGTTTATTTCTCTTAAAAATCGTAATGGTTTTGCTGGCATCTTTCCAATCATTAATGTACGCCTAGTTCTTCTCTTAATAGTGGCGAAGTAATTTTCCACGTGACTATTACTAAGAGTATGTTCGTGGAAAATATTGGACCAAAGGGGCAAATATGTAACATACTTTTTTAAAAACAACTCCAAAAATGAGGGATTGTAGTACAAATTTATTGGGTAGCTAGCTGAAGCAGTGTCTATAATTGTTGAATCCGAAATGGATTTAAAGCTGTTATAAAGTTTACTTTGACTGTAAATGCTGTTGTTCAGTTGTCTCGTGGAAATCTGTCCTTGGTCCGTATTATAGGCATCATCGATTTCTGGAATTTGAACCTTAAAAGCAGTAGTATTTTGTAAAATTTTTTCCAAACTACTTAAAACTAATGGTGTAAGATACTTATTTTTTAAAATAACAGATAAATTATGACAAATATCTTGCAATAAATTGAGATCGGACACTAAATAAAGCGATGCAATTATTTCTTTCATAAGTTTGTTGTTCTTTGAAGATTTGGAAAAATATTTGTTTATGTCGGCCGTCATATTATGCATTAAGTGAGAAACACAAAGATGCACCCTGACTAAACCTAATTTATCAACCTAATTTCCGGAAAAGAAACATCCCGGCCATACCACGGCCAAATCGCTTCCATTTGTATGAAATTTCAGTACTACAATAACTTAAATATTTATAGCGCCAATCTCAACATGCAAATCGTCTTGATATTTTTAAGGGAATTAGATAACGTAACGCCAAACCAAATGGCGTACCGATAGTTTCTGAAAAAAAAAACATCTCTATCATCCCAGGGCCAAATCCCATCCAGTTGCATGAAATTTTGGCACTATGTTAATTTAAATACATATAGCGCCAATCTCAACATGCAAATCGTCTTGATATTTTTAAGGGAATTAGATAACGTAAGGCCAAACCAAAGGGCATTCCGATAGTTTCCGGAAAAGAAACATCCCGGCCATACCACGGCCAAATCGCTTCCATTTGTATGAAATTTCAGTACTACACTAACTTAAATAGTTATAGCGCCAATCTCAACATGCAAATCGTCTTGATATTTTCAATGGAATTAGATAACGTAACGCCAAACCAAATGGCGTACCGATAGTTTTCGGAAAAGAAACATCCCGACTAAATCTCGGTAGTATTCTGTCTTAAAGGCCTTTTTCTTTGTGTTTTTTTTTTCCTATATATTCCTTTAAAATGTCAGATTTTAATTTTTGCGATTTTCTTTCATAAAATATGTTATAAAATAAAATAAAAAATATTTTCTGGGCTAGAGTAATTTATATCATATGAAATAATGTTGGGCTGGGATAACGTTGTAATTTTAGTGTTGCCTGATAATATATTTTTTTTTTCTGGGACGAAAGTCTTGGCTAACTTCACATACATGGCTATTCCTTAACCGATTATGATGAATATTGACATGTGCGTTGGAAATTGCATTCTAAAATGATTTTTGGATAAAGTTCTGTAATATGGCCAGTAAAAATATAACTTAGCTATTAACCGATTATATGAATTTTGACGTTTCCAACGAACAGAAGAAAATGTGACCCAAAACAATTTTTCAAATTTTTTAAAGTCATAAATCCGGCTTTTATGTTTAATCACTGCGGTTATTATGTATAATCATCATCGTTTATTATATATAATTCCAATATTTTAGTAAAAGTAAATTTATGTACCACTTAACTACCACTTTAACAACACTCAAATAAAGTAATCTTCATCTTCCACGTTTAACAGTCTTTAAAGCGCTGAAACGTTGCTTCACTTTGCAATATGAAAATTATTAACAAATAAATCAAATATTAAGTTCCACCTTATTCTAAGAAAATTTTATCAAAATTGATTTAATTTGATTCAAAGAAGTCTAATTTTATGTTTTTCCGGTCGTCAATTAAAAATATAAAATTGTTTTTTTTTTTAATGAAATTAATTTAATTTTAATAAAATTTCCCTACGAATAAGTTAGAACTTATAAATTCGAACTACTTTTTAATAGTTTTGATATTGAAAATCAAACAATTTTTTCAATAATTAGATTTGGCGGTTTGAAATACCGGTTTGTCATTTGTGCATGGGGCAGTCCCTATTGAGCCCCTACGGTTGTTCTTCTGATCTTAACCAGGAGTCTTTAAGTAAACAGCGAAACAGTTGGAAAAATAACCAAAGAAAACTTTAACAACTATCCGTCAATTATACTTATCTAATATTACAGCTGTAGTTGTTGCCGCAATCTGAAAATAGGAAGAGGCCGTATTTAATTTAATTTAGTTTCAATTTAATGTAAACATAATATAATTACCTTTGTTGATCGATGAAAACACTACGTCATAAATGTCAAACTAATACGGTTTGTTTATGTTTATTGGACGGTTGGTACATCTGAATAATACAGGTATTTTTTATTTTTATGTATTGCTGTATTGCATTTACACTGTAAAAATAATAGTAAACAATTTTTGTTCTCTTGTGGTGTCTTGAAATAATTTTCATTGTTGGTGCGGAAATTATAGATATTTTACCGAAGCCGTGTTTCAACAAATTTTTCTATTAAATAAGCATGTTATTTATTGCTCTGTACAGATTTCAAACGACTTGGTTCATATTCTTTAGAAATACTTGGAATTTAATCAGTCTCCGTATTTTATTGACACCCGGTATAGTAGAACCCCCAGTATTTCCCGGGAAAAAATTATTATTTTAATTGATTATATCCAGAACTTCATTTACAAATCACCTAAGCGCTATATTTTTTAAGAAACAAGCCGAATTCCACCATAAGTCACCTAGTTCCAATTTATTCGGCCATATTTCAGAACTTTATCAAAAAATCACCTTAAAGTTCTATTTTTTTATCAATCAGTTCGAATTCCAACATTTAAATGGCTAAGAAATGGCCTAGTTCCATTTTATTTAGCCAGTCATCTAATATACAGATTTACGTTTTTGCTGGTGTAGAAAGAAGATAATCGAAGAACGTACAATTAAGTATATTCTATATAATAAGCGTTCATAAAAATTAAATTATATGAACGACTGGTCTACAAAAACCAGGCCTTATAATAAAATATCAACCTGGAGCAAAAATTTACGAAGTACTGTAAGCTACACTTTTGCAAAAAAAGTTAGGTTTGCCGTACGAGCTGGACGATGCAGCTTCCTGGTGACACATACATAATTTACCATATACCACATACATATTTTTTCGAAGTTCTTAAAGACTCACTGATCAGTAACACCCGTTTTGTTTGTATTGCATTCCTACTTAAATTTGTTACTGACTTGCTGGTAAGCCCCTTTAAACATTCCTAAAAATGAGCCCAACCATTTTCCGGCTTATTTTAGTAAACGAATGAGATTTAGCGCTTCACAACTAATTCGCTGACCTTATGATCCGCTATAATCACAATTTTGGAAAATTTTACAGGGAAAATTATAGGTGAAATTTCGGCATTATTAAAAATTCAATCTCGAAGACGGTCAAACTCTGACAGTGCAAATTCACGATTAAACAATTCACAAACTACCACTTTCGATTCGTAGAAAATGCACAAAAGTAAGTTCAGGGATGTTAACGACCGATTTTTATTACTCTAAATCAAGTCGCCTCATTATTTCATAAAAATCGTTTTATATCCAAATCAAATTATTAATTGATGCCGGAGCAGACGTTTTGGTCATACCGGTTAAATTACTGAAAATTCGTCAAGCACTTTGTACGTTTAAATTGTTTCTAGCTAACTGTATGCCAGTACAAGCTTTTTTAACTAAAATTTTGAAACGATCGGACCTCCAGTCAGTTGCAAAAGGTGAAGGTTAGCACCGGATAAATTAAGCATACAAAAAGTGGAATTCGAAATAGTGATGGAATAGGCTTGGGAATACGCAGACTAAGTTCAAGTCCATGATCTAGCCCGTTATACCTGGTAAAGAAGAAGAATGGGGAATGAAGACCTTGTGGAAATTACCGCGCACTTAGCGGGATACAATTCAAGATTGGTATACGATACCGCACCTTCAAACTTTTCGGACTAACTTGAAGCATGCAACATATTTTCATCAATAGACCTCGTTTCATCCAATATTCCAAAAACTCCCATTTGAACCCAGTTTGGTTTATTCGAGTTTACTAAAATTTCTTTCGGGGAACTTCTCAATGATTAATGCATTCAGTTTTATTTGACCTACATTTTTGTTTCGTTTTATTTTAACAACGTGTCAACCGCATCAACATCATATAAAGAGCATCTAGAACAACTAAATGTCGATTTCACAAAATTATTGGAACATAGTTTAATCATCAAATCAGATAAATGTGTCTTTGCTTTACACAAAATTACATTTCTAGGACATAAGGTCACTAAACATGGCGTTCTGCCCGCTCAAAATAGAATCGAAGTTATTAAAAATTACAAATGTCCAGATACAGATAATGGTCTCATTTTTGGGTAAGCATAACTTTTATAGACGTCTCATTTCAAATGCTGCATCTGAACAAATTTTACTAAACAATTTTTTTAAAGGTTACAAAAAAAAAACACTAAAACTCCTATTCAATTGTCGCCAGCATCTATTAAAGCCTTCGATAACTGTAAGAAATGTTCGAACAAGCAACTTATCTGGCACATCTCTCGTCTACGGCTTAATCAGCTATTATAGTCGACGCATCGGATACGGCAATCGGGGCGGTGGTGCTGCATTATGTTTCAGATGAATAGCAACTAACTACATTAGTTCAGACACCTCGATTACATCGGCAAATTTATCACCAATGTATGTTACAACAAACGATTAAGAGTTATTAAGAGTTTTGCGACTTATTAGCCCTGCCACAAGTTTGGAATTCAAACAATTACCACTTGTGTCTAACACAATAAAAACTATTTCTTGCGACGTTTGAACAGCTACACCAAGACCGTTGATTCCACTCAGTTTTCGGGAAAAGGCCTATGAATCATTTCACAATGTATCGTGTCCTTATATTAAGGAGTCTATTAAACTTTTGAGTAATAATGTTATTTGGCCTTCCGTCAAGAAAGATTCAAAAGTCTTAGCCCAAAGTTGTATAGCTTGTCAACAATAAAAAGCTTCAAGATACACAAAATCTCCTCTTGCCTGTTATAAGTTAGCGGCCAACGCTTTTCAGAAATATATCGCCTTTACCATATACAATTCTTGGATATCCCGTTTTGATGTACCGGAATGAATCGCTACAGATCAATGGATGCAATTCGAACCCCTAGCTGTCTTTTCTATTAGGTTTCCAGAGGAAAAGGAGAACAAGCTACAATCCCAAGTCAAATGGGATACTGGAACGCAGCTGTCATGTGCCATGATCGGAACGATTGGACTGTCATACTACCTACGATTATGCTAAAAGTAACACATCACGTCAATCGAATTAGTATCCGGATGCCTCTTTCGAGTACCGGGACAATTTTTAAAAGTAAAATAAATTGCCCAATTTTTAGTAGCAAAGATTTGAACTCATTTTCGCACGTTTTTCTCAGAACCTTATTGATGACCATATTTTCATCGAAATAAATTCAAAACAGATAAAAATTTCAATTGATAGACTTAAACCATGCTATCGCAAGAGTCAATGTAAGAAACCATTACAACAAAAAATTATTTCTACACCACAGAAAGTCCGGAAAAAATTCCAAATTTCGTTTCGAATCCCATAATACAGAAAAAGTTACCTTTGACTAATCCCCAAAATAAAGTGCTGCTTCAAATCAAACGGGCCCCATTAACAACTCACTTAAACCCAATGCAGGCTAAGTAAATCCTAACTCGACTTCAACTCAACTTAGTTCGGACTAAATCTCAACCCTCTGCTCAACATATCATCAAACACACATACCATTATGCCATCATACCATCACCATCATACCATCATACCACCATACCATCATTATATTATACCATCAAACCGTTATCAAAAATCAACTGAATTTTTGAAGATTTAGGACTTCCTCGGTAGTAACTTTGCACATCAGCATCTTATTTTGACATATACTAGAACTTTGTTCAAAAATCACTTTAGAATTCGATTTCAATGGTAGATGTCAAATTTCACACAAATCCGTTAAAAAATAGTCAAGCTGCGTCCAAATTGGCCATATTCCAGAACTTCATATAAAAATCACTTTAGAATCCTGTTTACAACGCACATTTCAAATTTCATCATTTCGGCCATATTCCAGAACTTTATCTAAAAATCATTTTAGAATGCCATTTCCATCACCCTAAAGTTTCATCATAATCGGTTAAGATACAGCTAAGTTTCGTCATCATCGGCCATATTCTAGAATTGTATCCACGAATGATTTTAAAATCCCATTTCCAAAGCAGTTGTCAAATTTCATCATAATCGGTTGAGAAATAGCCAGGTTGTATCCTAATTGGCCATTTTCCAGAACTTCATGTTAATGTAAAGAATATGAATAGCCAAGTTCCACCCTACTTGGCCATTTTCCAGAACTGTATCTTAAAATCAATTTTGAATCCCATTTCCAACCCACATGTCAAATTTTATCATAATCGGCTAAGAAATAGCAAAGTTCTGACCTCATTGGCCATATTCCAGAACTTTATCCAAAAATCATTTTAGAAACTTATTTCCAAGGCACAGTCCATCCTGCTTGGCCATATTCCAGAACTTCGTCTAAAAATCATTTGAGTATCCCATTTCCATTGGAAATGCTGGATTTCATCAAAATCGGATAAGATAAAGAATTCCAATAAAATTAAAAAAAAAAAATCACAAATCCTCAGTTTAACGGATACCTCATTACGACGAATAACATTTTTGGTCCCGTCGATTTCCGCTGTAGCGAGGTTTTCCTGTATATAGATTGCTCAACTGCTCACTAAACCCTAATCCAACTGCAACTAAACCGCAACTCAACCCTAATTTAACTCCCAAACGGAACCCAACTTAACCCTCAACTCAACCGCAAACTCTACGCCAAACTCAATCCTTAAACCAGCATGTATAAAAAATGAGTAATCAACTCATTATATTCTATCCAACCCTAACTTAACTCCTACTCAACTTCAACTCAACCCGCCAATTCACCCTTAATTTAACCTTCAAATCAACCACAAATTCAATACCCAATTCAATAATCAAACCAGCAAATTGATTGATTGATTGATTGATTGATATGAATGCACGACCAAGCTTATGAAGCAAGAAATCCCGTGTTAGTGATGTGGTCATTAAACTGTCACACCAACTTTATAACACAGATGAATGCTTTCCTTACTGAAGATACCTAAGCACCATTACAACAAGAAGAGCACAACCACCCGCGATATCACATAAATGTGACAGCATCATGTCCACCCCTGGCCGGGTCCCACCGTACACTCTTTCACACATAACAAAACCGAAGGATAGGATAGGATAGTTAGAAGTGACAGAATCGGCCCGGTTACAGACACCTAGGTATAGCCGATAGTTAGTAAATTGTTAGTAATTATATAGTAAAATAGTTAGCACAGGACAACACAATTTCTAAACTACAGCTAATTTACTACTTCTTGATCCTGGAGGGTTCATTCAAGCTAAAATTTAATTCTGAAATAATAATGATTAATTCCCTATAATAATGATTAATTCTGGAACTATTTTATATTCTGAAAATTGGATTATTTATTAACATATAAGGGAAGAGACCGCTTTAAATATTCTTTAAACTAAACTAATTAATTTTTTACGAAGGGAGAAATTATCGAGAAATTTTGCCAGTATCAGTTTCGATCTGAGTGAGAATAACGCAAAATTTAGTTTTTTACCAGTCAATCTCACCAGGCTACAGCGACTGAAAAGCCAATCACACCTTAGGCTACCTTCCACATATAGAAAACAAACATGTAGCTAAGTATTAGCGAATTATACTCAAACACACGTATTCAACTCTTAATAACCACACGTTTGCTTTCCATAAATAGAAAACAATCCAAAGTGTAACCAGCATTTTCAGCCGCTACAGCCTCATGAGACCGACCGATTTTATTACTCAAATGAATAATTATTATAACAGGATCTTCATTATTCCCGGGCACACATCATACCCCTATTTGCACCTCCCCAACCGAAGGATAAGATAAGATTACTAGTTGGGACAGATTCAACCCGTTAGCAGTCACCTAAGCAATTAATATATAATCCATTATTAGTACAATAAATGTTAAATGATAAAAGTTAAACAGGTTAGCGTAAGATAGCACATTTTAACTATGTACATGATTAGATGCTCGTTCCTCAGGAATCCAATGCGAGAGCTCAGGATTCTTTAAATCTATAAATCTAAATCAGGACATCAAAAATTATTATTATTATTAATTATTTACTTTTAACTAATCTTGTTGACATAATTAACCTTAGTTGATTGAAAAATTCTTCCGCAAAGGATTTAACTTATCAAAATTTTAGTGATATAAATGGTAATATATTTAGCACACAACCATACACTTTTACACTACATGATAACAGGGTGCTTTTAGCTCCTTAACTCTAAGCAAGAAATTATCTGCATTTCTGAAAATTCAAATTAAAATCACTCAATTATTTCTAATTTCTACATTAAACTTAAAACCAAATAAATATTAGAAAACTTTCATAATGCGATTCCTTTATTTCGTATTTGATGCTTATGAACCGCCAAACGTAATAGCATGAACGCACGGACTCCTAGCCGTACATCATATAGCCTTTTACATATAACAAAATCTAGCTGAAAAATAGAATTATAACCAAGGTCCAACTACACCCAGATACCGGCACCTAAGCTATCATCTAAAAATTAAATTTAATTAAATATTAAATATGAAATATGACATATGACATATGAAAAATAAAACAAATTAATACATTTATAAAATTAAAAGTAAATATACATCACTCATTTCCCACGCATCCACTTACAATAAATTTACAAAGAGGACAACGAAAACTCGTCTGTCCTCTTTGAGCGTCAACCTTTATACCATTCAAATCAATTTTGTACATTTAATAAATTTCAATGTAGTTAATAAAATAATTAAAATAAATTGGTTTAATTAAAACTCAAACAATATGATGGACTTCCTATGGGCAGCCCATTAATATGGAACATTGGCAAATATTTATTTGAACAATTTTGAAAATATGGGCAGCCCATTATCTGGAACATTGGCAAATATTTATTTAAACAATTTTGAAAATAACCACATTTTGAACAACCAAAACATATTTTACAAAAATATTATATACTGGCACCGATACGTGGATGATGTATTATTGTTGTTTAACGGAACTGATAGGCAAATACACATTCCTAAAAATCGTATCAACAGTATTCATCCAAAAATTCAGTTTACTTTAGAAATGGAACAAAATGCAAATATTAATTTTTTAGGTTTAAACATAAAAAATCAAAATCAAAAACATGCTTTCAAAATTTATCGTAAACCAACCCAAACGGACCAAACCATTGATATTCGATCTGGCATATGGCAACACAAAATGGCAGCATCTCATCATTTAATTTGTAGATTAAACACCATACCTATGTCTAATGAAGATTATGAAGAAGAGTTCAACACAATTAAATATATTGCCCAAAAGAACGGATACAAAATAACGAAGATTGAATTAATGAATGAAGCATTTATAAGGAAAATGCGGTACAGACATGAAACCACATGCATTTTTATTGATGATGATACCTGCAACCAAAAATTTATAAGTGTGGAATACAACCAAAATTCTAGCAAACATATTAATCAAATTTTTCGGAACTATGGATATAAAATATCGTACAAAACAAATCACAAATTAGGACAATTTTTAAAACCTCCAAATTCAAACATTTTAGAAACTGGTGTTTACAAATTAATTTGTTCGGATTGTCCTTCATTTAATATAGGACAAATGGGCAGATCATTCGAAATTCGTTTTAGAGAACATGTTCGGGAAATTGGGAAAATTAATTGTAACTAAAATTTTGCTAGGCATATAAATAATTATGGCAATTTTAATCAAAATTTGGTAGTCTTAAATAAAATGAAGAAAAGTGATAATTTAGCCACAGATAGCGAAGACCATATCAGATAAAATTATTGGAATCGTACTACAATACTAAACCACAACCTCATATGGTATAAGAAAAATTTATATTTACATATAATCTCTTATGCTCTTTGTCGGCCATATATTTTACTAATCTGTATTGGTTTTCACTAAACACACACATAATACACAATATCAGACACTAACAGCAAACAAAATTCAATTATAATAAAAGATACACACATTTAACTATTAAAAACTATGTATATGGTATGTATAAAAATCAATTCTCTTTATTCAATTTTCAAGTTTGAGAGAATTGTACACAAAACACTTAGATTATACTATAGTTAGAACAACTATCAAAATTTCAATAAAAAACGAAAATAAAAAGTGAAGCCGCAAAAGTGGCATTCCAAAGCGAGATGAACAAATAAATAAAACGAGATGCACCACAAATAGGATATTTTAGTCATTCGTAAGTGCAATTTTGTGTCTTAAAGTTATAACTTAATAATATCAGATTTTAAATTAAAAAACCGTTTTTTTGCATTTACTTAATAACGGCACGATTGATTTTATTAACATTACACAAATTTATAGTGTACACGTGCATAGTTAATACTATTTAATTAATAATTTAATTAATATTAATTTTAATTCAAAAAAATAAGTGGAAACAATAAAATTTTTCTAAAAAAAAGTTAAAAATCCACGTGCTATATTTGTAAACAATAACAATACAAGTATAGTACAGCTATGTTAGGATAATGTAGTATAATCTAAGGTATAATGTAAGAGCTGTGTTTTTACAAGGTTTTTACGTTTCATTCGGCTCGAAAACCCAGTGGTGTAGTTAAAATTATTTTATTTATTATGTGCGGTGTGATTATTTTCGTTAGCCGATTATTAATTTTTTGGCTGATTTCAAATTTTTTTTGATGTTCAGTTTTTAATAAAAATTCATGCCCATAAAAATATAAATAAATTTTATCGCAAGTTAACAAAATCAATTATGGTTTTATAGTTTTATACATCTGTATATCGTCGTGTCCAAATAAGAGTATTACATCTACAAATCGCTCTTTTTTTGAAGAGGCTTTAAAGTTGTTATTGCTAATTTCGGCTTAATTTTTTTTAGATACAGTTCTTTCCAGAAAGTGTGGCAAGAATTTTATTTAAAAAGAATTAAGCCAAATTTAACATTAAAAAATTGAATTGTAGAATTAAGACAGGTATAATTTCAATGTATGACGTATGACCTGATATATTAAACCGAAATCCTTCAATTTTAAATTTAAATAATAGCACTGTGATTCAGTCGGGAAAAAATTCCTACCTGTTTTATTTTTTCTTCTGCATTTAACCAACGTCATAAATATTTATTGCATTCAAAACGAAATGGGTGTAATAAAAATATTACATCCCTTTAAGTAACAAAAATATCTTCTTACCTGCTAATTTATTTTTTAATTTTTTAATATCCTGTGAGAAAGATAAGGATTTAGGTTGTCACCTACATTCGCTTGGATTTTTTAAACCAATATTGCGGTTATTTTCAATTTTCGACATAAATTTATTCCTACAATGACAAAATTATTAACAAAAAAACAATTTTTATATTTTGTGGCTCGTCTGTTGAAATTGGCCGACAAATGATGAAAGTATATTTTCTATAAGGAAAATTGGCAATTTCAACAAATTTATTTAAAACTATTATGGTTTTCATAGTTCAAAGTATAATTTTAATAATTTTCTTTTTGTGGGAATAACGATTTTTTTAAAATATGAAATGTTCGGTTTAGAAATCCGGTCACACGTTTTACGTATGACAAAGCCATTTCTTTTAAAACCGGGGGGGGGGGGAGGGAGGGGGTGGTCTATCATGAAATTTGCCGAATAACTCAATTATCGAATAATATGATTAATCGAATATTTTTGCTAACATAAAACTAAAAAACGATTCGAATATTCGATTCGGTTATTTAGCTGACGAATATTTGATTTGATGTTTATGTTTAACTTTGTAATGAATCTAAGCTAACGTCTAATGCTAAAATATTTTCTGCGATTCACGGGCATGAAATTACGAATTGACTAAAGATTTATTAATCAAAAAATTAATCAATGTTGTTAATTCAAATACAGGTTTCCAAGAAACAGGGATATTAAGAAGAAATGGCTATATGCATTAAAATTGAAGAATTGGTACCCAAAGGATCGTGATGTTGTATGTTCAGAACATTTCAAAAGTATCGATTTTAAACCTGGTTATATCCGAAGGATATTAAAAAGCGATTCAGTTCCTTCAATCTTTGTTTATAAAAAAGAGGTAACTATTTAGTATTGTATAAAGAAAACATCGATTGTAGATCAGTCAACATTAATAATAGTTGCATTTCTTAGTATAATTTTTATTGTTGCTTTCAATGAAAACTTCGATCGGATTCGGATCACTCGGTTTCATGAAATGCGGCTAATACATATATGTATATTAATATGTGTTTATTTTGAGGCCTCATAACCTTTACTAAACAAATTCGCTCATTTTTTATGTTATACATTTTGTGTTAGTTTCATTAAATGATTATATAAACTTTTGACCATTTAAAATATGTTCATCATAATTATTAATGCACCAGTCTGAATTATTAATGCACCAGTGTGAAACTTGTACGTTGATTACATAAAATGCATTGATAAATTTAATTACGGAATATAAAGTATCAACGAATTTGCTTAGTGAAAACGACGAATATTTTAACTTGAATTAATTAACCACTTTGAAATTATAAATCAAAATATCCCTGATTTTAATTAAAATATATCTATTTAGGTAAAAAAATGTAGGCGCCCTCTGGTTAGGATTCTATCACCGGAATCGAATGTAAATATGCCAGATACTGTGAATAAAGATGAAGCCTTCAACTACTCTTCAACTACTGATGAAGGTACTGTGACAGAAACTGCAGATGAAATTGTTGCTGATAAAAATTTAGAAGTAAGTAAATTAATTTTGCGAAACTAAATTGCAACAAATTTTTTTAAATAATTTAATATTACTTAGGCATTAGCAGATACTACAACATCTGATGATTTGAACGCTACTTCTAGTGGTCAAGAAAATTTACCAACAACCCCGAAGAAATCAAAAATGACCTACAAAAGAGCAATGAAATCATCTTCCGATGATGTTCTTTCATCAGCGACTAAAAGGCAAAAATTAAGAAAATTAAGAGTAGCAGTTGCAGTAAAATCCAAAAAAATTAGAAAACCTCACCAAACTCTTCGACGTCGAAATGTTAAGATAAACAACTTAACTACCCTTATTCGAGACTTAAAATCTAAAAATTTAATTTCGGAAGATGACAGTTTAATTTTAAATCAATCCAAAGGAATCGGAAAGGAATTATTCAGTGTGTACAGAAAAAAATTGATGCGAAGGAGCATGAAAGGAATAGTGTATAGCGAGGAACTTAACAAATTTGCCTTGAACTTGAATTTTTATTCACCGAAAGCGTATAATTATGTTCGAAGAAACTTAGATTTATGTTTGCCTCATTTAAAAACCATTAGTCGTTGGTATCAGTCGGTAAATGGCAATCCTGGATTTACAGAAGAAGCATTTACCACTCTTCGAAAAATAGTTGAAATTGCAAAAACTAAAAACGAAAGAGTTATCACTAATTTAGTTTTTGTTGAAATTTCGATTAGAGCTCGAAGTGAATGGGATGAGCATAAAAAAAGGACATGGGGTTACGTGGAAGTTGATTCAGATCCTGAATGTAATAAAATGCTCGCACAGCAGATTTTAGTATTTATGGTAGTGTGTATTAATAAACATTGGAAAATACCTATTGGATATTTTCTAATTACTTCCTTTACAGGAGACCAAAGAAAAAATGTAATAGAAATTTGCTTAAAAAATCTAATAGACACTGGGGTTGAAGTAGTAGGCATTACCTGTGACGGTCTTCCTGCGAACCTAACGGCCGCAAAATTATTAGGGTGTAATTTGAAAAGCCCGAACCTTTATTTTTCTTTTAACATTGAAAACGTTGGTAGTTTTATGTTCAATTTAGACGCGTGTCATATGCTGAAATTAGTCAGAAACTCTTTTGCTGAGAGAGGTCCTCTTATTGATATCGATGGTGGTACTATCGATTGGAAATATTTAAAAAAATTATACGAAATACAAAATGAACAAGGGCTGCATTTTGGTAATAAATTATCATTAAATCATATAATGTTTGCAAAACAAAAAATTAAAGTGAAATTGGCCGTGCAGACCTTAAGTAATTCTGTGGCAGATACATTGTTATATTTGAAAACAAAGGGACATGTTGATTTTGCAGAATGCGGTGCTACTATAAAATTTATTAAAAAATTTAACGATATTTTTGATAACCTATTTGTTCTTCAAATATTAGTGAAATCAAAAAATTTTCAAAAGAGGCTGTTTTATACATAGAATCATTAAAGTTTAAAGATTCTATGGAACCTGTATTAGAATCTAAACGGCATACCGGATTTTTAGGTATTATTTTGTGTTTGAAGAATCTTGAAACTATTTACGATAAATTTATTGAAAGTGGACTACTGGAGCATGTACCGATGTATAAAATTAGCCAAGACCATTTAGAGTTGTTCTTCTCATTACTTAGGTGTCGTTTAGGCTATATCAATAACCCAACAGTTAGACAGTTTGCCGCTACTTATAAAAGACTTTTACTACACGTTCAAATTCAAAATACCACCGGAAACTGTTTTCCACAATTAGACATTTCAATACTACAGGTAAATATATTCAAATCATCAGTCAAGCTCATAAATGAAACCTTATCTCAGCGACAGACATTTTTTTCTGATCAAGATTTAGACCAAAGCGAGGAAAATAGTGATGTAACGGACCAATCAGGATTGCACATTATATCGCAGCCATCAGTAATTTGCGACCAAAATCAGCCTGAGAATTTAAATGGCATTGTAAATGTAGACCTAATACATCAACCTAACATAGAACTAACAGAATACCAGACTGACATTGTAGAATACGTTTCAGGTTTTGTGGTTAGGCATTTATACACCAGAATTGAATGCGATTCTTGCTTGGATTTATTACATTCAGATCAGGATAAACATTTATTAATAGATATAAAAGATAGAAATAATAAATTAAAAAAGCCATCATTCGATGTAATAAAAATTTGTAAATTTATAGAAAAGGAAATCAGAATAAGTATTAAAAGTCATATTGCAATATCTAGAATCATTTATAATAAAATAATCTTAAGGGCCCAAGAAAGATTTTGCAACAATACCGTTTTCTTGGAAGCAGAATGCCACAGAAATTTGTTAATTAGATGTATAGCAGAAAAATATTTAAACATACGATTTCACTATATAGCAAAATTAGAAAATAAAAAAACATCACTGCGATCTTTCTACACAAGAATAATTAATTTTAAAGGATTGTGATGCGTTAATGTTTTTTTAAATTTTTAGGTATTATGTAATTAATTTTTAAAATAAAAAAAAATTCAATAGAAACCAATTTGCATTTGTATATTTTTCTGTTCCCTTCTTATTATATAAAATTGCTCCGCCACTGCGCGATTCAGTCATACGTTAAATATTGTTATCTCATTTTCTTCTTTCTCTTTTCATGAAAAATCAAAACATAAATAAACAAAAACGGCTTCACAACAAAAATTGTTTTGTTCTATCTATAGTTAATCTAAGACAAAACAAAACATCAAAATCTTCTTTTGTATTAGTGGCAATCCAATAAGACATGAAGATTAACTACGCAACTTAAATTGCGACAAATTTACTATTTTTAAATTTAGATTTTGTGCACAATTGTACCCATACTAAATCAAAATGAAAATGAAAATGCAATTAATTAATAAATCAAGAATTTTCATTTCTTTTATTATAAATTAAAAACATTGCCTGCTAAATGCATCCCGGTGGATTACATTTTCCAAATTAAACTTCACTACACTCATTTTAATGTTTATTATTATTTTTAATAATTAATTAATTAATTTAATTTTAATTTGTTCACTAACACAAAACATAAACATAACACTAAAACTTAAACAAAAGTAATTAAATTAAATTAAATTATTTTACAATAAATTTACAAAGAGGACGACGAAAACACGTCTATCCTCTTTGAGCGTCAACGACTCCTCTCTTCAATAATTCAATAATCAAACCAGCATATATAAAAAAATTCGTAAATATTTTGTATCCAACCCCAACTTAACTCCAACTCAACTTTAGCAATTCGTAAATATTTTTATATAACCAGGTCTATGTACAGTTTTCAAAGGCTTTTCAAATCTCCGCCTTGACCATAGAAACAGATTGGCGAAAAAAATTCCAAATCGTACAAGACGTTCTGGAGATATCATGGCTACAACAGGCATCCAGGCATCCAGACGTGCGGACATTTTTTTTTTTCAGACTCAGCGGCTTTCAAAACGTCGAGATAAATGATTTTGAACCAACCAAATTTTTGGTCATTTATTACTGGATTTCAATACTTTGCTGGTCTGTTTAGGCTAAAGTAATTTATATTTTTACTGTATGTATTGTAGGTCGCGAATATTGCATTTACCAAAATGTTTTTCAAGTTTTTTATTTAATTTAAAATGTATTTATGTAGTTATTTTTTACTTTGTTTATTGCAAAACTTCAAAAACAATAATATTATTATAAGCTTGTTGTTGTTTGTGCTGTCTGCAATAAAAGAAAAAGCGGAAAAACCATGATAAGCAAAACAAAATTATTTTATTTTTAATAAAATTATTTTGTACATATTTTATTTACTGTTAGTTTTTCCTTATTTATATTTTAATGAAAATGAATTTTGTGAAAAAACAAAAAAGATTTTCTTTTTACTGTTGCGTTCTGTAATAACAGTTGCAGGAAAGGAACAAAACCAAAAACAAATGTCATTTTTCTTTCGGTTTTAATATGTACCTACTCGTACACAAAAAATGCTTTATTTATTACTGTAAATGTTGTGTGCATATATTTTCGAAAGTAGTTTTATTACGACTTTTTTGTTTTAAATAATTTATTTATGTTTTAGAAATTAATTGAAAATTTTTATTTAAAATAAATTACTGTACGATTATACAAATAACAATTTTTAAAACTTGCTTTACTTTTTCGAATGTTGTTTGGTTAGTGGGCACAACCCAAATTGCACAACTTACTTAAATAAAAAAAAACTTTGCCAGAAGTTTCTATGTTTTGTAAATTAAATTGCGAAACGAGATGGACATCGTGCAAATGAAATTTGTGGTAACCTGTTCTAAAAACAATAATAACTAATTAATTATGTGATTAGTTAAAAAAAATGTATTCACACATGCGGTATTCTCCAACTATAAAATATTTGCCTTTTTGCGACCTTTTCGCCGAGGAACTTGTTTTTTGCCCAATACGAATTGCCCACACTTTCGGCAAAGCAGCGAATAAACAATAATGTTTAGATCCAGCTGACCATCTTAAAGAAAATAATTAAATTAGTTTTAAAATTGTTAACACTTGAAAACAATACTTATCTTATGTCATTATCACCTATGTAAATAAAATAATCCTAAACATAATTTATATTAGATGCACTACATTTTAAGCAAACCAAATATCCCTATTTGCTATTTTGACACGTTATATCTGTTATTGTTGTTTGTCAAGTAGTGAGATTGTGGTAGTCAAATAAATTTTAGCGTTGGGCACACATAATGCCGATTTTTAAAATGTTGATTCCAAAATGTCGACTTGGAAAAATTTTGGATGTTCAAATAAATATTGTCGACAACATTTATTTGAACATCCAAAATTTTTTCAAGTTGACATTTTAGAATAATAAGTCTTAAATAACTGAAATGATGAATGTTTTATTAATTATGAAATAACAGAGAAGATTTCACGGTAAATTGATAACTCATAATATTATTAATAATATAAACAAACAATATTATTAAGATAAAAAGGTGTTAAATGCTAATCCTTTTTGTTCAAGATGACTCGACACTTGATGACGAAGAATCCGAGATCTAAAAACAAAACAAAGCCAAATTAATATATTTAAATTGTAATTATAATTTCACAAACTTATCTTGTATAACTATTGTATCAAATTCTCTCAAAATTGTTTATGTATTTTGACATTTTTGTTCACTGCTTTCAAAACTTTTTTTTTTATTTGTAACTCAATAATTTGTAGATTAATTTAATAGCAAAATGGTCAAATATGAAATATGTATGAATCCTAGATAAGTTTTAAATCATTTACTCGCTACACGGTGTCACTTTATAGCAAATATTAATTACTATACGGTAAATTATTATAATTATATAAAGATGTCGCTAGTAAATTTCATTAATTTTTTGGTTCAGTAAAAAAGAAAAAAAAAAAACAGTTTTGCGGAAAGTGACTAACCGAGTGATGATTTAGCTAATTTTTATTATTATAAAATCAACTGCGATTAAGATAACAGCGATTTAACACACAGTGAATAAATAAAATAAGTTTTCTTTTGTGAATTTTTTATACCGGATTTTTTACTGGCTTTTGGAGATACTGCTACGATAATTTTTGAACCCCGCTATACCTGGCTTTGGAGATACCGCTTAAACAATTTTGAAACCCGCTTTACTTGGCTTTGGAGATACCACTTTCAACACTTTGGACACCGCTTATATTTTTTGAAACAGAATACATTCGTACATATACTTGGATTTTTGGGCGCATGCAATCGGAACCGGCAATTGATAAACAAAACATTTAATTGAACTGCGGCATTGAAATTTATTTTGCACTGACCCTATACGGCGAAAAGAGGCAGTGTAAGTCGTAAATATTCAACCAGGTTCATTGGCAGTTTTTTACATGGTCCTTCGAGCCGGATCGGCGCCAAAACACCAAGCTTGATAAAACTGTGAGTAAAGACCTTTAATTATTATTTTTTTTTTTTTACGCGCATAAAGTGAAATAAACATTGATTGAAAGAGTCCAAATTAAAACAGTGAACTATTAACGATTCTTTTGGTAATATCGTAAAATCCGTGGCGTGTTATAATAGTGAAAGTGATTCGTGAAGGTCTTGATTTTTTATTTTTTTTGTGAATTATTAAAATGGCGGAAACTAGAGCAATAAAGCGTATAATGAAAGGCTACGATTCAATCAAAGCCCAAGTTTTAACATTCACAAAGAATACTCGTGTGAATGAAATTCGTGCATGCTTGGCCTTATTATCCGATGAATGGAAAGAGTTTAAAACTCTCGAAAAAACACTGAAGGGAAAATTTGAGGACACAAATCTGGATTTAGTAGGCAAAATCGAAAGCAGCCATTTCGATCTAAGGCAGAAGCTTTTCCGGTGGGAAAAATTAATCGAGGAAAACAATGTTCAAGCGAATAACACAATGGATGAATTGTTATTAAACCAAAACAATTTCATACAGGAAATATCCTCGATTAATAAAAGAGAAAGTGAGGTGCGTTTGCCGCGTATTAATATTCCGGCATTCAGTGGGCAATACTCAGAATTTCCATCGTTCCGCGATCTGTTTGAGGCATCAATTCATCATAATAACAATATTTCCAAGGTCCATAAGCTACAGTATTTGGAAGGACTATTGAAAGGAGAAGCTTATGCATTAATTAATCACATTCAGGTTACAGACGCTAATTATGATGAAGTGTGGGAAAAAATCAAGGCAAGATACGACAAACGTAAACACGTAGTGTATGCTTTGCTTAAACAGTTTATAGAGCAACCAAACGTACTACAAAATTGTGCAAAATCGCTTCGTCATTTATCCAATGTTTCTGATGAAGTTATGAGGGGACTGAAAGTGCTGGGGGATCAAGCTGGAGGTCGTGATCCGTTGCTAATTTATTTATTAATAAATAAATTAGATTTTGATACAAAGGAGGCGTGAGCTCATGAGACTTCTGAGATTGATTTTTCCACTCTTGATCAACTGTTCAAATTTCTGAATAAAAGGAGTGATGCTTTAGAAAGTCTCAATTCAGGCCAATTAAAAAGGTGGCCAATATTTCAAAGCGAGTTAGTTCTTTGGTGTCACAATCACACTCTTTCACAGTTGCATGCCCGCTATGTTCAAGAGAACATTATCTAGGTAAATGCGATACCTTTTTGGGATTGCCAAGCTCCGAGCGAAAACAGGTGGTAGTAGACAAAAGGCTATGCTTTAACTGTTTGTCGTCTACTCATCAGTCAACCGTTTGCAGATCGAGATACAGTTGCAGAATTTGTAGGCGCAGGCATCATCAAACATTACATCCTAATTCTACCGTAGTGAACGAAAAGGACAATTCAGAGGTTGATTCTTATAAACAACAGGAATCAACAAGTTACAATGCGACGTTGAAAACGAAATCTTCGCTAATTGGACAACATCAAATACAACAACAACAAGCGATTCTACCAACGGCAAATGTTTTAGTGAAAGACAGATTTGGAAAGCAGCATAGATGTCGAATTCTACTCGATTCAGGATCTCAGTGTTCATTTGTTTCTGAGAATTGTATTCAAAGGTTGAAAATACAACGGCAAAGACCAAATATCAATATAACTGGTATAACACCTGGTTCTGTGAGCTCGATAGGAAAGGCATGTATAATAATGGGGTCGTTATATAATTCCAATTTACAATTAGAAGTGAACACATTAATAATCAGCCAGTTACCGTCTAATCTACCAAGATACCCTATTGATATACAGGATAGACGATTAGTTGAAAATATGGAGCTAGCTGACCCTGATTTTGATAAACCAGCTCCCATAGACTTTATAATCGGAGCAGATCAATTTTTTGCTGTGCTTGAATGTGGTAAGAGACAGTTTAACTCAATTTTATTACAGAAAACAGTGTTTGGGTGGGTAGTGTCTGGCCAACCGAACACAATATCAAATGAGGTCTCTTCCAATTATATGTCACTAAATATTCAAATCGATATGAATATAGACGAGGCACTTCAACGATTTTGGGAGATTGAAGAGATGCCGAATATCAACAACACTTCTCCAGAAGATACCGAATGCGAAGAATTCTACGATCGCACGCACAAAAGGCAGAAAGATGGCAGATATATGATTAAACTTCCATTTAAAAGAGTATCACCAGAATTAGGAAATTCTTTAATTACTGCAACGCAGCGTTTCCTTTCACTGGAACGCAAGTTATCCAATAATCCAAGCTTAAAGGAGCAGTACGTCAATCAAATCAGATAATATATTGAAATGGGACATATGACGGAAATTTCTCAAGCTGACGCATTAAATGATTCGCATTTGTACTATTTGCCGCATCATTCAGTGATTAAAGAAACCAGTAATACTACAAAGATTCGAGTGGTCTTTGATGGTTCCAGCAAGTCATCCACAGGCGTTTCTCTAAACGAAACATTGATGGTTGGGCCGACCATTCAACCAACGTTTTGGGCGACACTTATGAGGTTTAGACGACACCGAATTGCAATAACTGCCAACATAGAAAAAATGTATAGGCAAGTCCTGGTGTTTCTTGGCGATACAAACTATCAACAGATCTTGTGGCGAGAACGTTCTAGTGACAAAATACGGCATTATAAATTAAATCGAGTCACATTCGGTCTCGCTTGTTCCGCATATTTAGCAATACGCATGCTCCAGCAGTTGGCTCGCGACGTCGGAGAAGAAGCCATAACTCAACATATCTTGAACGATTTTTACGTCGACGACTTATTATCTGGCTCACATGATATAGACAGTGCGGCTCAACTCAAGGAAATGATGATAAGCGTACTGCGACAAGGAGGTTTCGTATTACGAAAATGGCAATCAAACGTAAAATGCCTATCCGATGAAAAAGATGAAGCAATTACAACGAAGTTATGCAGTGATGGCGGTATTTCAGCAGTGACGGTCCTGGGGTTACATTGAAACCATACATCGGACATATTAACGTTCAAAGTAAGTCCCGAAAAAGATACGGAAGTAACGAAACGCAAAGTGATATCGGAGCCTCCCGAGTTTTCGATCCGTTGGGGTTTCTGGCTCCTTCAATTGTGTTACTAAAAATATTATTCCAAAGGCTCTGGTTTTTGAAATTAGATTGGGATGATAAATTGCCCGAATGTTATGACAAAATGTACAGAAAAGTGAGGGGTGAATTTGGATATTAGACAATTTTGAATTGTATGTTGATTTGGATGATCGGCAGCAATAAATTGGCGTTCCAAAAAAAAGAGAAACGTGGTTTCGGCTGCTGATTTTACTTTCCAATTTCCTCAAAAAATATTGTTAAAGATGATTCCAATATGTACCAAAAAAAATAAGGCTCACTGATTCCTTATTGGATATGGGCACCGGAGAAAATATATCACCAAGTATATTCAAACTATCACTTTAAATTTTAACAATATGGATTTTTATTAATTTTATAATATTAATTTAATTTCGTGTTGATTGCTCAAGATCTCAATTGTAAGTAAGAAAAAAAATTAATTTACAAAAAAATGATTAGCCATCGCCAATTACAGGGTATTACAAAAAATATTAAAATAGTCCGCTTAAATATTTTCAAATATTCGGACTTGCTACTTTATCATTATTCTCGGATTTCATTTCAATGCTCCGTCAACTAAATTATCATTGCACTGCCATTATCGATCATGGTACACTGCTAATTCTACAAAACGATCAAATTTATTTAATACCGAAATCTCACTAATTGACAAACAACAATAACAATTCAAATGTGTCAAAGTAATGAGATGAAATGAGAACGAAAGAAATATTTTGTGCAAAAATGGTAAGCTAAATTATTAATTAAGATGAATCAGATGATTTGCAATGATTATATTTATAACAAATTAAATTTTAAGGCACTATGCGAATCATCTGATTTTTCTTTCACATTTGTTGTGTTTTAAATTCTAATGTACATTTTGTTTTAGATTGGATTGTTTACATTGGTGGTAATGACAGAAGATAAGTATTTTGAATTTAATTAAATTGTTAACAATTTTGAGTAATTTAATTATTTGCTTTTAGCTGATCAGCTGGATCTAGACAGATATTTTCAAAATATAGAAATTCGGAGATTCACGGATCTTAATGAAAGCACTCAAATACATGGTTTCTCAGATGCAAGCGAGATGGCTTATTGTGCCGTTGTTTATAGCAGAACCATAAATAAAGAAGGTGCAATCGTAATAAATATCTTAACAGCGAAAACAAAGGTGGCGCCTGTAAAAAAGATTTCCTTACCTAGGCTGGAGTTGTGTGCGGCACATCTATTAACAAAGCTTATGTTCACGGTGAACCAAACATTAGCACCTAATGCAATATGCTATGCATGGACCGACTCGTCCATCGTGTTGGCTTGGTTATCCACTTATCCTGCTAGATGGAAGACATTTGTAGCAAATCGCACCAGCCAAATAATAGAGAAGTTCCCTCGAAAACATTCGTCTTATGTGAAATCAGCTGATAACCCAGCCGATCATGACTCACGAGGAATGTCTCCACAAAAACTGGTCAACCTGGAACAATGGTGGCAAGGGCCAAGTTGGCTCAAGAAACCTGAAACCCTTTGGCCAGATACTCATTCAAGCTCAACATTAGAGGAAACCGCGATTGAAGCCGAGCTCAGTAAAACTAAATTACCGATAGACCTATTTCAAACTACAATTCAAGACGATTGGTTGGGTAATTTATTTGAAAGACGATCGAAACTCCAAAAAATAGTACGCGTGGTAGCATACGTAAGGCGCTTTATCAGTAATTCGAAAATGAAGAAACCTGCGCAAAGAATTTCTGGTGAACTGAAAGCAAAAGAGATCGAAGCTGCTAAAACTACGTGTGTCATTTGGGTGCAAAGTAGTGAACTTCGTAATGATGTAAACAATTTACGCAGAAATAAAGTGGTGGACAATAGATCAAATTTATTATCTTAAGCGCCGTTCATAGATGCATCCGGTTTGTTGAGAGTTGGTGGGAGATTGTTCAATAAAGATTCCGATTACGATAATAAACACCCAGTGATACTCCCATCCAACCACCTTTTTACCGAAAAGCTTATATGGGAGACGCACTTCAAAAATTTACACGCAGGGCCCACACTAACTAATAATTTAATAAGGCAAAAATATTGGATAATTAAAGGGCGTACGAAAATAAGATCAATATTGAAAAATTGTGTAATCTGTGCAAAATATGCACGTAAGACCAGTGCACAGTTAATGGGGAATCTTCCAGTTGAGAGAGTAATACGAGTACCAACCAGACCATTTACCAATTGTGGAATAGACTTCGCTGGCCCACTGTATTTTGCTGCAAAGAAGGGCAGAGGTGGCACTAACCCTGTCAAAGGGTATCTTTGTATATTTGTTTGTCTGTCGGTCAAGGCCGTTCATATAGAACCAGTAAGTGATCTTACCAGCGAAGCCTTCTTAGCTGCATTGAGGCGTTTTTCTGTAAGGCGAGGTGTACCAAAAAGTATATACACGGATAATGGTTCTAACTTCATTGGCGCAACTAGAATCTTAAATGAAGCACACAAACTAATTCAAAATATTAACCAAAATTATATTATTTCAGAATTTTTAAGCGAAAATGGTATAGATTGGCATTTTATTCCACCAGCATCTCCTCATTTCGGAGGATTGTGGGAGTCGGCCGTGAAATCTGTAAAGACACATTTGTTAAAAACGACGAATAACGTGAATCTTACCTTTGAAGAAATGGCGACACTATTATGTCAGGTCGAGAACGTTTTAAATTCACGTCCTTTATGCATTACATCGACAAATGATGACTACGAAGTACTGACGCCCGCTCATTTCCTGATAGGAATATCAACGGGGTCTGTTCCTGAAAAACATATATTAAACATATATACGGATTATATAAACAACCTTCAACAGAGACGCAAATGGCAAAAACCAAAAGAAGAGATTAAAGTTGGCGACATAGTTCTTATCAAAGATGACAACATTCCAGTTTGTAAATGGCCTCTCGGGCGAATTCTGGAAACTCATCCCGGTGACGACAATCTTATTAGAGTGGTAACTATCAAAACTTCAAGTTCAACGTTACAACAACCAATAGTCAAAATTTGTAAACTTCCTGTTGGTTAACGAAATGGATCGTTAACGGTGGGCGAGTATGTTTAAGATGACTCGACACTTGATGATGAAGAATCCGAGATCTAAAAACAAAACAAAGCCAAATTAATATATTTAAATTGTAATTATAATTTCACAAACTTATCTTGTATAACTATTGTATCAAATTCTCTCAAAATTGTTTATGTATTTTGACATTTTTGTTCACTGCTTTCAAAACTTTTTTTTTTATTTGTAACTAAATAATTTGTAGATTAATTTAATAGCAAAATTGTCAAATATGAAATATGTATGAATCCTAGATAAGTTTTAAATCATCTACTCGCTACACGGTGTCACTTTATAGCAAATATTAATTAATAATTACTATACGGTAAATTATTATAATTATATAAAGATGTCGCTAGTAAATTTCATTAATTTTTGGTTCAGTAAAAAAGAAAAAAAAAACAGTTTTGCGAAAAGTGACTAACCGAGTGATGATTTAGCTAATTTTTATTATTATAAAATCAACTGCGATTAAGATAACAGCGATTTAACACATAGTGAATAAATAAAATAAGTTTTCTTTTGTGAATTTTTTATACCGGAATTTATACTGGCTTTTGGAGATACTGCTACGATAATTTTTGAACCCCACTATACCTGGCTTTGGAGATACCGCTTAAACAATTTTGAAACCCGCTTTACTTGGCTTTGGAGATACCACTTTCAACACTTTGGACACCGCTTATATTTTTTGAAAACAGAATACATTCGTACATATACTTGGATTTTTGGGCGCTTGCAATCGGAACCGGCAATTGATAAACAAAACATTTAATTGAACTGCGGCATTGAAATTTATTCTGCACTGACCCTATACGGCGAAAAGAGGCAGTGTAAGTCGTAAATATTCAACCAGGTGCATTGGCAGTTTTTTACACTTTTAAAAAAAATCAATTTGGATCTCTCTTGAATTACGTCTGTGGCGGTCACGCATTGTACATGCGTTCACAGCTACACGTGAAAACAACGCGCCCATTCTACATTTCATTTTTCCAGTTATAGCTACCTACCGCGCGACACAAAACAAAACACAACGAAAAAAATGACAATAAAAAATAAATGTACAAAAATCAGATTCGTCTCGGATTTCAACGCGGCAACACGTCGCTCTTGGTATTGGTGGTGGAAAATAAAAATAAAAATTTATAATTTTAATAAAATTAATTTAAACAAATTGGCACATCATATTATAATTAATATAAATGTTTAGCGACTATAATTGGTGACCACCGTCGTCCGTTTTTACGGATTGGAACACGCCCAAAAAGCGGTGCAACAAGTTTTCTATATGTGCAAAATTTTTAGGATACCTGGTACAAACCTATACCAGATAAATGGTACGTACCTAACAAAAATCGGCCACGTGCCTTTATTAAGTATATTTTCATTTGTTTTATTATTATTATTATTTTTTTGTGTGGACATTTTCGGCGACAACGTCACGTACATCTATACATATACGCACGTACCATGTTGTGCACATCATACAACAACAAAATTGAGTCATTTATTCCTTCAACATACACATACAAGCGACAGAGTCACATCACATCATGCGAGCATATTTAAGTCTATTAGAATCAAAACTTGATCTTCTCCATAAACCTTTATAAGAGTCATCTTTTGTCGCAAATGTTACTTGCAAAACTCATTCTAACACTAAAATATTTCAGTTCAAAATCCAGGGTTGGTTTCAAAACTTATTTTTATCCATGCAAAAGTAATTTTCAAAACTCACCTTTTCCACCACAAAAATAAGTAAAATAAGTTTCAAAAATATATCTTTTCCAATGTTATTTGAAAACGGTTTAAAAGTTAAAACCAAAACTGCATGTTCTCCAGTATAATTTTCCCGCGCATTCAAGTGTCAATTTAATTTTTTTATGTCGTTTTTAATGCAACGGATTTTAGTTTTCTGGTGTTTGTTGAACAGGTAGGTCGCATAAAATATACATACATTTATTAAAACATCGTGGTATACCGTATTTATCAACATTTTTGTTGAATCCAAATTTATTATTGTTTAAAAGATAAAAATTCGCTACACGATGGAATCAGAAACATTTGCTATTGTTGTAAGTAACCAAAACGCAAGACAGAGGCACCACAACACCGTTAGAAGAATTGAGGAAAACAAAAGGAACACAGGTAACAAATTTTTATGAATTTTAAATATTCTTAGTAGAGCGCATACTACCCTAATTACAGGTACGAAATGAAGAAATTGCCTAAGATGCCCAAATGTGTCCACAAAGCCAAAATTTATCGGTGTAAAGAAATACGTGGGAACGATGCCTTGGCGTTTGCGCAAAATTTTTACAGCTCAAAGTCAAAATTAATTAAAGATGCATTTTTACAGAAATATTGTATTGTTAATAAACCGAAGCGACTGGATCGATGTCTACAAGGTCCTAGAAAATCGATGGCCATTAAATATTATTTTCGTACCTTTAGAAGAACGCTGATAAGATTGTGCAAAAGTGCATTTATGGGGATTTTAAATGTCTCATCAGATCATTTAAAACGAGTTTGTAAAAATTACTTAAAGACAGGTAATTCCCCAATCGAAAAGCGTGGTGGCGATAAGCGGTTAATAAAAATGGCGACAAAAAAAAAATGCTGTAATCGAATATATAAAAAAGTTTAAGACGCTGGAAATTTACTACTGCAGAAATAAATTAAAACATCGCCAGTACCTACCAATGGAGTTGTCGATAAATAAAATGTATCGTATGTACACAACCACAATTTTATATAATCCTGAACTTGCCGTGACGCCAAGTTATTTTCGGTATATATTCAATACAGATTTTAACAATGGATTCAAAACCCCAGCAAAGGATGTCTGTTCAACATGTCTTAGTTATAAAGAAAAAATTAAAGTTGAAACCAATTCATCCAAAAGAAACCTCATTTTAACTCATCAGCGGGTTCATAAGCTTCGAGCCAAAGCGTTTTTTGGTTTGCTGCAGGAGGTTAATACAAACATGGTAACTATGTCATTCGACTGCCAGAAAAATATGGTGCGGCCTATGGTACCTGATCAAGCAGCATATTACAGTCGGCAGTTGTATTATTATAATTTTGGTATTGTGATGGGTTCCTCTCATGACAGCTTATGTCATCAAAATGTATATTTATATAAGTGGACAGAAAACATAAGGCCAAAGGGAGCAAATGAAATCGCGTCAGCTATTTTCCATCGGCTGTGTAATACGGACGTCTCCAATATAAACCACATTCGCTTGATGGCAGATGGTTGTGGCGGCCAAAATAAAAATAAAATCATGACAGGTATGGTGGGATACTGGATCGCCAACCGATCTCCATCATGTGTGGAAATGGTTCAACTGGTTTTTCCAGTAACAGGCCATTCATTCATACCGCCGGATCGTGTGTTTGCGAGAATAGAAAAGGAGGTACGTGCGAAACAGACCATCATTCACCCCAACGAGTATAGGGATATTTTTTAACAACATGGAACAGTCGTAGAACTGGCCACACTAGCTTGTCCAGTCAGAGACTGGAAATTAGAGGTAAAAACAATGCTAAAGCCACCATCAGGGTTACACTTCCAGTTCAATAAGTGTAAACGTTTTATATTGACCAAGGAGCACAACGGGACAATATTTATAAGAGGAGAAATTCCTTATAAGTCAAATATTGGAGTTGGTATGGCTTTTACCAAAAAAGAGAGTGGCGTACCAATAAATAAAAATAAACTGGATGATGTAGACAAACTACTGAAGAAGCATTTCGGTAACGACTGGCGAAATCATGCATCTTTAGAATTTTATAAAACGTGCTTATACAGTACAACATATTATAACAAAATATTATTGAAGAAGAGGTAGAGCTTTGCGAGTTGCAGGAAGCAGATGACGGACTAATCGTTTAATTTTATTTAATTAAAACTATTTTGTGATGAATTATTGTGATAACTTATGATTTATTTTTTGTTAAATTTATACTTACTTTTTATAATGAATTTTTATGTTATGTTTTTTAATCAAATGACTGAATTTCAAATAAAAAAATATTTAAAGTCTAGTTGTTCCTAAATTATAATTGTTCGAAGTGTTTTCAAAACTATATCTTATCCAAAAACAGTTGGTTTCAAAAATTCATCTTTTCCAGATGTAATTTTCAAAAGTTATTCTTTTCCAAACTATTTATTAATTTTTTTCAGTAGGTTATTTAAATTTGGTTTATGATCTCGTTTAAAACGTCCATTCGAATCAAAAATACACACTAAAAATAAAAAACCGTATTTGCAGTACGTCAGTCATGCCGTACTACGTCAGCCATGCCATACTAGTATAAGGATTCACACCATACGCATAAAAAAAAACCAACACCACCGCCATTATCAAACAAACATGATCGCATCCCTAATCATAGACATCGTCATCATTAACGCCGCCGTCATTATGGTCACCAACGACGTGCAGCAGCAACTACCATCATCAACGCCAGTGTTATCATGACCACCATGACGACAGCGCCAACACCATCACAGCCATCACCGCCTTCAGCAACAACAATACTATCAACATCAAATAATATTTATTTTCATATTCACACATGTACATTTTTCACCACCATATTTTTTTTACGAGTTCACGGAACGGACACGACATAGGACCGGAAAATACCATTCTGGTCTGGAGCATGTTTTTGGACCAGACTGACACAATGCCGCACTTGCAGAAACCAAGACAAGAAAACGTCAGACGCAAAACTGGCAAGTCGCGGTTTTTACAAGTCAGTCGACACGCACGCAAGTATCACACACACTCGCATACGCACGAGCATCACACACACTCGCATATGCACGAGCATCACACACACTCGCATACAAACGATCATCACACACACACTTGCACATACACGCAAACATCACACACACGCACAACAGACACATCACAGTTACAGAGAGGGAGATTCACTCGTGGGGGAGTCCTGTGGCGGTCACGCATTTGTAAATGCGTTCACAGCCACACGTCAAAACGACGCGCCCATTCTACATTTTATTTTTCCAGTTATACCAACCGCGCGACACAAAACAAAACACAACAAAAAAAAAATGACAATAAAAAATAAATGTACAAAAATCAGTCTCATCTCAATCTCCAAAGCGACAACACATAGCTCGTGATGTTGGCCGCCAAAATATTAGCTGGTGACCAAATGGTGGTGAAAAAATATAAAAAAAAAACTTTGTAATAAATAATAAATTAATTTATAAATAAAAAAACTAATAAACATAAATGAAAATATTAACTTCAATTGGTGTGTTCAATTATTTATTGTGTTCCACACGCCAATTATATTATAAAGGCCAACATGTTACTTTCCTATGAGTACTTTTGACCTACTATGCCAATCCTCTACATAATTTTGGGTTTTTGACAGATTGTCGTTCATTAAATCATGAACTCATTTTTGTGGAAAACCTTAACAATGTTTTTTTTTAGAAAAAGCGGAAAGAAAATCAGCAGCCACACTCCGTTTTTTTTTTTTTTGACCGCTGATTCATTGCCGTCCATCAGCAACGTGAATACTAATTCACAATGGGAACTGTGAATGTTCATATTTGTATGAGGGAAAAAGTATTACAGTTAAAACATTGAGGTCACAAATGATGGGTGGTGGTTCCTTCCACTTCATTTATTGTTGCGGGTTGTAGTGCTCACTCAAAAAAAAATAAAAAATAAAAATTAAAAATAAAAAAAGGATACGAAGAATAAAGAAAAATCTTTCGAGTTGATAACATGAATAAATATGTGGTTCAGAGACAACATTTATGGTACTTCCAAATATTTGTTAGTTGCGAAGACACGTCCAAGGATACTGCTTAAGGACATTTTGTCATAGTGGTCGACAAAAATAATGTACGAGCCCGCGTTTAAAATTTCGGTTTTTAAACTCGGTACCACAGATGATTTAATTCGTCAAAAGATGAAAGACAGCGTACCGGAAGGCGGAAAGGAGAGGATTGGAAGGAAGTGGATGAAAATGGTTTTCATTTAGTTAATAGATGGATTTTATTTGGAAGCCATTTTTATTCAAAGAAATAGCGAAAAAAAGAAACACATGTCCCTACCAATAATGACTTGATGACTGAATAGAATTGACTGTCATAGTTTGTAATAATGTGTAATATTTGTATTCAAAGTTCGATTCAAAAAAAAACGAAAATAAATAGTTTATTTTATGACCACTCAACAGTCTTATGATGATAAATTCTTAATTCCATTTTTGCCAATCTGTATTCTTCGTAGTTGTTGTTGTTGTTGTTATTGTTACTTTGCTTTTTTGGTTGGTTTATATTTAATTTATTTTTTGATAAATTAACATAATCAATTTTGACTGTTTTCCATATATACATTTTATTTCATTTTTCTTGTTTATACCCAACCATTATTTCATTTATCAATCCCTAAATTCGTTCATCAATTTTATTTTTCTCCAACAAAATAAAAGTAAAAATGGATACAACACAAAAAAAAAATGAAATAAATAAATAAATAAAAAAATCAGCAACAAATCAAAATGAATTTTTTATTTTAGTTTGGATATTATACAAAATACGAATATAAAATATATTGATCGATTTTTCTGTTAGCACCATTGTTGATAAATTACGGGTGTTATTGATAAATTATCGAATATAATTTGTCATATAGAGGTTATTGGAACGATTTAAGTAGCATATATTCACTAACGTAATAATTGTATTGTATTTATTGTATCTTATATGCGCGCATGTTGATTGATCAATTATGTTATTTTTTGCGATATATTAGACTAAATCGACTTGTTTTTTGTCACTCTAGTCTGACACATAAGTTAATGAAATAAGAGATATTAAAGCTTGTTAATTTATAAATTGTAACAAAAGGGTGTGCCTGCAGATAGAAAATGCTTCAAGCCTTTCGCTGTCGTATTGAGAAAATGGAAAGTTACACCCTGTTTGGGTTGTTGCGTAGGAGCCAATCACTTGAAAATTTAGAAACTATCGGCTATTTAGAAAATTTTGCACAATAATTAAAAAGTTTTAAATATTTTAATATTTCTGTGTCATTCGGCAGCATTTTAACCAATATCGATACTAATACCAAATCACACCAAGCCTATAACATTAATGCCAATACCAATACCAACACCAATATCCACAACAGTTAATTTCATTAAATTTAATTCAATTGAATTTTAATAAAAATTAATTCAATTTCATCAAATTTAGTGAAACGCAATTTACTTCATCAGAAATTCTTTATTTAAAATCAGCCCTTAATTAAAGGGACAGCGAATTAATCGCTAAGTAAATAACCTGAAATTCTATAGGCATACAAATTTTTAATTCTAAAAATCATGAATTTTAAATACTAAATATATTTTTTTAATCAAAATTCTAAAATCAGAAATACTAATAAAATCAAAATTAAATAATTAATTGTTTATTCTTTATTCTGCCTAAATAACTCTGCAAAATAATTTAAATTAATCTGGAATTATATTAAATAAATTGAGTATAAAAATAAATAATAAAAATGAATAATAAACAAACAAAAGCCGCGTCAGGTTTCTCCACTCCGAAAATCCTATAATAAATAATTAAAACAATAAACGATAATAGATTAGCAACGAAGCCGCGCCCGGTTTCTCATCTGAAAATTCCAATGCTTCATATCCGCTCCTCATTATCAACCAACTCCCAACACAAAGAATTTAATACATTTACTTAATTTTTAAGCAAATTCTAAAATTCGCATTTAAAATCTTTTAAAACCTGAAACCATATAAATTAATTTCCAAATTTACAACTTAATTAGCCAATTCCAGAAATACCTCTAAAATCACATTAAATAATTAATTAATTGCTTATTACTCTATTCTGTTTAAATCGCACTGCACAACATTTTAAAGTGAACAAGAGCACATTAAATACCAACAGGCAACAGCTCAAAGTTCCCATACTAAATTCTAGAAACAGGTAACACATTGAAACCAACAAAAATGTAGACGAAATAAATATCTTTGTTGGTTTTGAACATATCCAAAATAAAACCGAGATTCATCAACAATACAACAATAAATATTTATAAACACACACACCAATCACCTAACAACATCACATATATTGATGTAAACGGTAATATTCTCGGTGGTAATATTACCGGTAAAATAGGTAATTTTAGGTAATATTACCCAAAGTGGTGTTACCGTGTTAATATCGGTAACATAAATTAAAAATATTTTTTCTAAACAACTCAACTAGTCTAAATGCAAAAAGAGTTGTGACACCACTACAATATACTTCCTTATGTACTATTAACCTAATACACTAAATTTTTGCTGTTAAATATAATAATCTACGCCTTTTTCTTGCTTCATTGACATATTCATTTGGCAAATACGTAATAGAGCTGGAATCTGCCCTTGAATATGATTCATCGCTCTGTCTGGAAAAAACAACAATCACTATTTTAACTAGAAAAGTGGCTACAACGTCTTAGTCGATAAAAAGCTCTAGTATGCTGGAATTTCGTTGGCAATATGAGACCGAAGTAATACCAGATGGTCGATGAGCTATTACTCGGGCAATTTTCGTTTCTGGTGCTCCATTAGGTTCAACCACAAAGTCGGCTTGTACTAATTTCTTCAAGAAATTGCGACCGTTCTATAAACTTCCCTCGAGATACCAACTTTCCAATCAACTGTTGGGTCTTGAGTACCATCGTATCGAAGGGTCAGTCTTTCCAAAAATTTCTGGTGCATCTGACGTTGCAGACCGATGCTTGGTCGAACATATGCATGGACTCCACAACAAATTATGTCATCAATACAATACATCCGAAGCCTTTTTCTATAAATCTACTCACTGAGGAAAATCGACATTTGGCTTTTAAAGTTACTTTTCGAGAAAGTTGAGGCAGTGTTAAAAGACTTCAAGATTTATAAATTTATTGTACTTATTACTGATAATGGAACGAACAATAAAGCATCCCGAAAAATAATTAACAAAAGCTATCCCTATATTACCGGATACGGCTAACAGTTTGAAATTTTCAGTCAGTCGTACGGATGGTTTCGGAAATAAAAAAACTCGCACATTTTTCATGCAACATTCGATTTGCATTCATGCTGATCAGGTATGCCCTGAAGGCGCTGGCTATCGAAGACGAAGTGAAGTCAGTTATAAAGGCATCTACGATCTCCTGTTTAAGATTGTTCACTGTGTACTATACATCCAATAGCTAATTGGCCATCTTCTTTTGAGAGTTCGCTGCTTTGTCTAAAAAGTTATATACTGTTTTGTTAATATAAAACAATCTTTTGAACAAAATAAATTCGCCAATTATGAAGAACTTGTAAGTATTCTCAAATTAGTGGCCGAAAAATGCTTACAACCGTGACATTTTGCCGCGAATTTGCTTGAACCAGCTATTCGAGGAAAGAGTCTTTTGGAATCACAGAAACTTTACACAAAATATAAGGGCAAAAAATAGAAGGGAGCCTTTGGAATATGATGTTTGAAGTGAACTTTTTTTACGACCGTTTGTGGTTGTGAGCGTTGGCAAGTGAGCAGCTCTCTGATGAAATTTGGTCGGTGGGATTCTTTTCTACTTCACGAGTGCTGCAATGGTAAGCACATTCAGTATCTATGGTTTTATACGCATAGCTCAATACGTAATCCATTGACTGTTGATCGTGCAGGAAAACTAACATACATTTTGCACAACCTAAACCTGTCGAGATCGTACGTAGAAATTGTGGATAACGAAGATTAAGTTATTCCTGCTGAATCAAATATAAATTATTATAAATGTATGAAGCTGCATAATCATATTCACATGAAGAAGAGGATGACTTGGAGGAGAGTAAGAATAATTCGGTTATGGATGTTGTTGAGGCTGAGGATGATAAATGCGCCGGCGAGGATGAACCATTCATTGATTAAAGGGTTTAATTGATCATAAATTCATATTTATGTAAAATTTAATATTTACTGTAGGCGTTGAGGGACACGACCTTGCCGGCGTTCGACGCCTACCGATGAACACAACATCCAGGAATTCAAGGGTTTGGTGCTCAAAAATCATCGATCAACAATTAGAGATCTTGTTGACATCATGAAAATGTTGGACAGAAAAGTTTTGATATAGATATTCGACCCATATTATTTCGTACTACTCTTCGCCTGATTTAGCTCCGCTTGACTTCTGGTTATTCCTGAAACGCAAGAAAACGCTACCGGGACATCGTTTTGACACGATTGAAGAGACTCAAGCCGAATCGAAGAAGGGTTTGTAAGCTATTCCGGAAATAGACTTTAATAATTGTTTCAAAGACTACAAAAAACATTGGCATAAATGTATTCTATCCGAAGGAGATCACTTTGAAGAGGATGAAATATATTTGAAGGAATAAGGAGCCGTTTGTGTTTTATTTAAAAATCTTACTACTTTTGTCCAGACGTCTAAATATTACTAGTGTTCGTTGGTACAAATTGGAATTAAAATATTGAATAAAAAGTGTGTTACATACCCGTGTTGCTGGTAATATTACCGGTAACATTACTAAATATAGAAATATCGGCAATTTTACAACAGTAATCACATATAATATATATATAACAAACCATCACCGACATACACAACACAACAACACTTTCTCTCATGTTTTGTATTATGACACAGTCAGAATATCAATCTTTATGCAAAGAAAATTATAGCAGCCCCCGACTATGACCATATACAAAGTCAACAAAAAGTAAAAAATAAAAAGTAAACAATGGTTTACACAAGCCGCACCATATCGACACAAACACAAACAAAATCTACTACTTCTATAAGCATTTGCATCGTGACGCAATATAATACTTATACATATACCTCTGCTATATACATCGACATATGTATACAAGGAATGAAAAAAATTGATTTTTAGGTGCATGCACACTAATGTCAAATTCTTTCATATTACTTTAAATAAAGTAACTGTTTTAGATCCAAAAGAATATGAAATATTTTTATTAAGGTGTTGGTGTAAAAAACTCAAAAAAAGTGAGGTTATATTTTACCGTTAGTCAGAAGATAAAACTTTTTTTATTGTGGTAGGTTAGGTTAGGTTAGGTTGGAGTGGCTGCTTACGCAAACTTAGACCAGTGACGGTCCATTGTGATACCACAGAATATATCCCCTTTACCCCTATTGGAACCATTTCGAGCTACTTATGTATGTAGTGTAAGACGTCCCGCATTTTAATGTTTTCGAGATCCGAGAGGCAGTCTATCCTGAACTTACCCAAGTGTTTGTGCCTTCTGAGTGCCAATGCTGGACACGAGCAGAGGAAGTGGACCAACGTCTCTTCCTCCTCTTCATCCAAGCAGCTTCTGCAGAAGTCATTTGCCTCCAGACCCAGCCTTCTTGCATGTTCTCCAAAAAAGCAGTGTCCCGTGAGAATTCCTACTACCGTTCTTAATTCACGTCTGTGTTGGGATATTAATGCCCTAGTGCGCCCCAAGTTCAGCTTTGGCCAAACTTGTCTTGCAACTCTAAATGTGAGGGTGTTAGTCCACCTTTTTCCCGCTGAGGATAGCGCCTGCTTCCCAAGTGCTTGGCTGATCGCTGTAATAGGCCTCCCCAGACTTGCCCTTTCCAGTTGCAGCTGGAGAGTCCTACCTTGTCTAGCAAGTTCATCTGCCCTGCAATTCCCCATGACGCCCGAGTGACCTGGGACCCAGATTACCTGGATATTGAAATGCTCATCCATCTCATTTAGAGATGAGTGACAACTCAACGCCACCCGTGACGCCAAAGACACCGATTCTAACGACCGGATCGCCGCTTGACTGTCCACATAGATTGCAAGATCATCTGAGGATACCTTATTATGCTTTAATCACGTAATGACCTTCCCAATCGCTACGACTTCAGCTTGGTACACGCTGCAGTAACCAGGGAGACGAATAGAAATGTTTACATTTAATTTGTCACAGAATACTCCAGCTCACACTTTGCCGCCTAGCTTGGAGCCAACTGTGAAGAATTTTAACGCTTCGATTTCGGAAAACGGACGATCCCTCCAGGATTTCCTTGAAGGGAAAGAGGTCCGAAATCGCTTCTCGAAGCGAAGAGTAAAGCTTCGTCATCTGCGAAAGCGATAACTACAATCCCCTCTCTCTTCAATTGTTGTAGTAACCCGTTTACCACTATGTTCCAGAGAAGAGGGGACAGAACCCTTCTTCCTGCGGGGTTCCACTGGTTACTCGCCTCTTGATGGTGGAGTCCCCCAAGTTCGAGCTAACAATCCTGCTTCCCAGCATATAATTGATTAACCTTCTCAGAGGAACGTCCACCTCCAAAAATGACAATCCCTCCTTGATTCCCTACGCTTTCACATTATTAAAAGCGCCCTTTATATCCAGGAAGGCCACCAAACAGAATTCCTTCGAATTAATCCTTTTCTCAATCGTACACACCAAGGCGTGCAGAGCAGTGTCCACAGATCTACCCTTTGTGTACGCATGCTGAGACGGTGCTTACTTCCTGGCACCTATTTTATCTCTAATGTATACATCCAGCAGCTTTTCCAAGGTTTGTAACGCAATCCCCGAAGTGATTACGTTAACAGACATGAGAATAGTGGTCTGGTGCGGTATTGTAGCTGGCTAGAGCTCACGGTGCGGCGTGGGGTTTTCCAGACATATTCCCATGCTTGAATAACCGCATGAAGAACAAAATGGACGGGAAAGGGAAATTAAAACTATTTTGCCACGGCCTCAAAGGCTAAGAAAATAATAAGCAGAGAGTGATCGATCCGGAGTGACCGTTTTAATTCCAGGCGATCACCGCCGTGACTGCCACACGGGCCTCCCCTCATCGGCCCGCCTACTGGGATACTGTTTCCCAGTCGCGACGGCCACTTATGCCACTGAAAGAGGGAAGGACGCTTGCATGACAATCCCAGCGACAATCCCCCGGAACGGAAACCGCCACCCCGTCGCGATCAACTCATATTGCGTGCCGTTCCACGAACGAACGGCACGCACGGAACAGGGTGGAAAAGACCGACCCTTCACACGACCACACCTCACATCATCCGATCAAATGGTTTTGTTTAACCGCACATGGTGCGGCGTAGCACACAACAACAAGAAAACTCAAAGAGAATTTTCGTTACGGTAAAAAAAAAAAAAATTAAAATTATGCAAGATAGATATACGGTAATTACGTTAAAACTGATTCTACGTTAATATTAAGTTTTACTTTCACTATTCACTGTTTGAAAATTAAGGGCAACGCAAAAAAATATCTGAAAGAAATTAACCGTTATGGGGTCGAACCACACTCAAAAACGGACAACCGAGCCGAAATGAAGAAGAAAACAGCGAAAATTCCACAAACGCAATCAAATAAAAACGAAGAAAAAAAGTAATATGCCGAAAATTGGCTCTGAGTGGGGGTTCACCAAATCGGTGCACCACCACAAATCGACGATACGACCGCCAAACAAATATATAATAAAAAGAAAATACTTGGGGGAAAACTAACTGTTACAACAAAAATGCAGAAATTTACAGTTTTTACAGTTGGTTTTCCTCCCAAATTTTGGTACCTTTTCTTATGGCCCGTCCGACCACACCGCAAACACCGCCGACGCAGGATCCCCCTCTGAATGGTTTTCAAAAGAAATGATGATAGAATTATTGGTCTTAGGTCCTCAGGATAGACAGCTTTTCCCCGCTTTCGGTATAAACACCACATTGACCTCCGTCCAGTACCTAGGAATATAGCCCAGCTTCAAACACCCTTTGAGTATAGCTTCCAGGTAGGGAAGAATAATTACTGAGTTGTTTTGAAGTTCCGCTGGTATAACTTAATCCGGACCAGCCGATTTAAATGGTTTAAAACCCCTCAGTGCCCATAGGATCTGTTTCCTGGTTACGATATCCTCTGTGAACACTGACAGTGATACCTGATGATTGCTACACACCAACAGGTCTTCAAAGCTCCCTGGGAAGTGTGTCTCGAAGAGAAGCTCCAGAGATTCTCCACTAGAAGCTGTCCAAGATCCGTCCGGTTTTATCAAAAAACTGAGACTAGCTGTACCTTTCGAAAGAGTCGTCCTAAGGCGGGAGGTTTCAGATACCTCTTCCATTTTATCACAGAAGATTCTCCAAGACCTCCTTTATGTGTTTCTTAATTCTTTCTTATAAATTCCGAGTTTCGCCTTATAGGAGTTCCAATCTTGAGCCTCCCTTGTATTTATGGCTCTATTAAAAGCTGTCCTACATGCCTTACGATAGGTTCCCAGTTCCTTGGACCACCATACTGGTTTTTGCCTGCCTGCCATATGTCCTCCAGCTCCACAACGGTCCTCGGGGGTTCTAGAGCCCTCGATGGCAACAAATCCTAAAGTAGTTCCCTATATTTGCTCCAGTAGGACCTACTAGGTTTCCTGAAGGCTTCCCGGGTAGCAGGGTGAATATCGAGGCAATAGGTTAAATATCGATGATCAGAAAAAGAGTGTTCCTTATCCACCCTTCAATTTTTAACCATATGAAAAATATTATTTGAGGCAAGGGTCACGTCTAGAACCTCCTGCCTATTACTAGTAATAAATGTGGGTTCCCGCCCAATATTACACAGTGAAAGGTTAGTACTCATCAAATAATCAAAAAGTGGCTCACCTCTTTCATTAAAGTCCGTGCTTGCCCAGATAGTGTGATGCGCATTAGCATTAACTTCCAGTACCACACCTACCTTTGATTGTTCCGCCTTACGGATCAGCTCCTCCAGGTTATCCTGAGGAACCTCCCTCTCCCGGTCCATGTATGCTGAAACTAGCCAGAATCTACAAGTGCCTAATTCCAGGCTAACTGCAGTAGTTTCACCATTGCTTTATTGAGAGAGAAGGAAAAGATTAATATTATTTTTCCCAATATTACAAGATCTGATCTTCCCAGACTTACTAGAGAATATAATTTTGTACCTTTTGGTTCTGAGGCCACAGATCCTGTTGTTATTAATCCAAGGTTCTTGAATTAGTATCACATTCTCACCAGAACTAGCCAGCCTGAGGAGTAAAGTTACCAAAACAACCTTATAATGGTGAAGGTTAATTTGAATTATCTTAACCATAACCTTTTAACCTTTACCGACCTCTATGCGCCGAATTCACCCGTCTCGCTAACCCTCATACCCTCTGTAGAGGACTTGTCAGTGCCCCAACTTCTGGCCGGGCTGCCGGCATCTACCTACATCGGTACACCAGCTCCTTCACTTATTTGCTTCTCCTCATCTTCCATGTGAATCCTTGCCCGACCGACGTCGCCGGATTCACTCTCCCTCCTATCCTCAGCTTCTCCCGCCATGCTGCTGGTACCTCCTTTAGGCCTGGGCGGGTTGCCACCATCCTCTGGTTAGCCTCTCGTACGCGCTTCCGCCCCATCCTTTTTATAAACGTTGAGATTTCAAAGTCAATTACTCCCTTCGTTTTGTGAAGGAGGGCCAGGGGCTCCTTATTTATTACAATAATTGATCATTTCGAGCCCCCTTCGCCTCCTCCTGCTTTACAATCTTCCAATTTCCGGTCAAAAGTTTCAAGTTACTGGCTTGAATGATTTTCAAAGCCTCGTCAGGGCTAGCCGGTTTGGATGACAGACAGACCAGTGCCATCGGCCTACTAGGAATTTTTTTTCGGCTAACTGCCGCAAGCTTTGCGCCTGGCTACACCCCATACTTTGGCTATAGTGTTTTTATGTAGATCCACAGATCTAGAGTCCGATCATGCAGTCATCTCCACACGCCCTTGATACCATCCCGCATCTCTGCAGGATGGAGGAGGCTCCGGATTTTGCCCCAGGACCTTTAAAAGGACGAGGTTGAGTGCATGCTGTGCTCCCATCTTCTTGACTTTCGTCTTTAACGGCTAGCATCAACACATGCTCCCTCAGGACAGCGCCGAAAAGCTTTGTCCCTGAGATAGAGCTCGGCTTCGTGTCAGTCAGCAACTTGGTCTGCTTGCTGTCAACTACTTCCACCTTGTCCTGGGACCGCTGTCTTTTCGATACATGGTCCCTTTCCGAGCCTCTGCAGCCCACAGTGCTCCTTGCCCAAGCTACTGATGTTCTTTATTCTTCCGTGAGCTGCCCCTCGGGGGCCGTGGCCCACTTCTCGAGAATTCGGAATGCCGAGCGGCGTGGAATATCTCTTGTCCCACTCTTCTGTGCTGCGTTGGTACCGCTAACTCCCGGAACTGGTGCCCTAGAGTCAACTACCTTTGCAACCTTAGAGGCCCCACCTGTCTGGTTCGAGGTACATCCCTTCGCTGATACTGGCATTTGAGGAGAGCCGGTGCCCTTGGTTTTCTTGTTGTTAGATCGGAGATATAAAGGTCCGCCTGCGCAGAGATCCGTATACGCATGTAAGGCTAATTACAACTGGAGGTCGCCAGGTATCCAGAGGGCTCCGTTAGCGACTGTGCTTTGTTAAATGTGCCCCCAGCCTAGTTGATCATCAGCACGGGTCGCTTAACACCTTAATCCAGCCCATTCGGCTCGCTAGCACCCTGGCCTTCCAGCATCGCCTTCCCTCCGCTCCACATTCTCTCCCTCATTCACCTATTCACATGAAGAGCCCAATCCAATGGAATCCATTACATTCCCAGGGTCACCCGTTTATAGGGTATGACCCCACTCATTACCCGCGGAGACTGCGGAGGTGCAGAGAGGACGTGACGCACAGTCCGCCGTGGTTATTGGTTGCTGGTTTTCTGGCACCATTCATTCGCCTTTCCATGCTGGGCATCATAGGCACTCAGAATTTAATGAACTGAGGTTAACCACTCCCCAGTTTCCTGAGACTCTCCCACCAGCTGGACTGCGGTTGGGGGCGGCTTATTTAATTCACCGCTAAACTACCAATCGACAGGCCGTCCACTATCCACCACCTGTGACCCCCCGATAGCTGCAGTACGCCACGGGTTTATTGTGATAACATTAACAACAAGATGGAACCAATTAATTTAGAAGATTTCCAAATTAATTTTGATGAAAACTTATTTAGAAAATTTAAAAAGTAAGAAAATTTATTGAAAAAAAAAATACAATTTATATTCTTTACGGAATTTCCAAAACTTTTGTTTACAGCCAGCATAATCGTAATGGCGAAACACGAAGAAGTCGCGAACCATTTTAATTTATTAAAATTGGACAATACTGAAGATGGTCATTATAAAAATTGATCAGTTCATATAGTTAAAGCAAAGAATTATTGTTTTTTTTATATAGCGACACTTCAACAGCAATCATCAAATAAATTCATTATCTTTCGGAATCAGATTTAATTGTTTTGCTGTGGATTACTCTTTGGCGCCCGATTTTCTGTTGGCACCGGGTGTTAAAGCCTGAATATCCATAACAAGCAAAAATAAATCTGAAGTATGCACCAAACCATCGCCTTCATCTGCTCAGTAGCATAATGTACGATTCTCTTCCAATGCCACCATACAGCCAGCGTAACCTTATGGGGGTCAATCCTAGCTTTGAAGTGTTTTGTGGTGGTGCACCTTTCTTTGACCATGATCTTTACCGAACGACATTCTCCTATTTTACTCATTGTTCATCGCCATTAATGATTTGCTTCAAAAATGGGTCGATTTCTTTGCGTTTAAGTAAACGCAACGAAATCGACCCATTTTTGGAGCAAATCATTGATGGCGATGAAAAATGGTAAAACAGAAAAATCCAAGAGGTCAGAGAAAGGATAACAACCACAAAACACTTCAATGCCAGGATTGACCCCCATATAAGGTTACGCTGGGTGTATGGTTGACTTGAAAGGGAATCGTCATCATTATGAGATTCTAGAACCATCAGCAATTAACCAGATTGTAGCAAGCAATTCAAAAAAACCGGCCAGAATTGATCAACAAAAGGGTGTTGTCTTCCAACATGACACCGCCAGACAATACACATCTTTGATGAGCCGGTTGGGCTGGGAAGTGTTGATACATCCACCGTATAGCCCGTCGCTTACAGTCTCTGACTACCATTTGGTTTGATCTCTGCAAAACTTCCTTTATTGTCTAATGTTGGCTTCAAAAAGGGACAGTGAAAATCAGTGGTCCAAGTTTTTCGCCGATGAATCACATAAGTTCTACATCGATGGAATTATGAAACTTAATATATTCTTTAAGTTATTTTGACAATAAATCTTGCTGGGCCTGGAAGGTATTTTTAGACTGCATATATTTTGGAACTACGTCTTCCTTTATGTAAAACTATTCACAAGCATATAACAAATATATTAATTTATTTTACCTGTTACTTTATTCGTATTATGCACAAAATATTCATTGTTAGACTAAGTTGAAAGTCGCGGTCGAAACATGCTTATCAATTCGAAATAGGTAATTAACTTAAAAATAAAAAAACTCAACCAACAGAAAATTACAAAACCATTTATATATTATATAAACTATGACCAAGACATTTAATTAGCTCTCGTTTAATGTTAGGTTAAGTAGTATTTAAATATGTAAAGAAAACAGGATTTCAGCAAAAACATGAATTTGCCAGTTTATTTTTATTTTTATTTTTTCTACCAACTAAAAACCATTCAAAATATAATATAAGAATAATTTAAATTTAAATTGAATTTTATTTCGAGAGTATTTCCCGTACTTTTTTTCTACTCTCTTGTGCTGCTGCTGCTATACGCTACATATAACATTGCCGTACAACAAATTATTTTAATGTTTTATATTTATTTTAATTTTCATGTTTTCACATTGTATTTAGTTTATATATTCAATTTAAATTATACATTTTTTTTTCGGGGAAACGAACAGACAAAATAAAGAGAAATAATAATGAAAATGAAAATTTAAATCTCATTTAAAATGAATAATAAAAAAATTACAAAAAAACAAAAAAAAAACGAAAATGCTGGGGTATATGCTTATGCTCCTTTCAATGCTTCTTATAAGGTATCTATATAATGTAATTTTCTATTTAAACGAATTGAAGAGATTTGTTATTTTATTTATTTTTTGTAACAAGAAAACAAAATATTTAATCCTTTCTTATTCACGTTGTAATTCCAGTTTTTATTTTGTGTTGAAAAAAAAAATACATGAAATTAGAATGCTCTGTCTGTTTTGTGTTTCTTATTGTTTGCTTGTTGTGACTCACCTTTTGCATTTTAATACTAATTTTTCACGATAATCCCTGTATTTTTTATTTATTTTAAAATATGGATTACATTAAAATTCTAAATGATTTTCGTATATTTGTAATACACTTAAAAAACATGATGATGGAATGGAAACAATAAATAAGACGTTTAGTACGCTTCTGTTCTTTGGAAAAATAATTATCTTTTTGTTTATAAAACACATCAAAAATGCTGGTAAATTCTGTCCATTTGAAATCTTTATCACCAATCCATCATCGAATGGTTTGGGATTTTTTAAAATTATTGAAAGCTGGAATTCATTTTTGGAGTCCATACTAGCATCCCGTTTGTCCAAATTATCTTTTTCTTATTTAACGAAATGTTGGAGATACACTTTTAATTTGAAAATGTTACAGACTTTTTTTTGTAATAGTGTACATTAATGTTATCCAAAATGCAACTGTTTTGGTTTAGTAGATAAGCCACAATATCTATATTTTAAGAAACAAAATTGAAAAAAAAAATCATCAAAAAAAAGTGATTTGGGGTGTTTTCAATTTTAAGAAAAAGTTACTTCAGTTCATTTATGTCTCAGTCAGGATTGCCAAGTTAGAGCACTTTCGGTGCCAGATTTGGCACTAGCCATTTTATTTTTGCACCCTAAAAACCAGTTTTGCACCTAAGTGCAATTCGGCACTATTTCGGTAAATTTAGCACTAATTCTAGCACTTTCAAAAAAGTACTAATTCTTATAAAATCGAAGGAATAACATGAACTAATTTTATTCTTGGGCTTTTTCTCAAAATTATAAAAAATAAACAAATACAATTGATGGGTTTCTTTGAAATTCAACCTCTTAGGTTACCTTTTATTGAAGCCAGGTCAGAGACGGGTAGTGTCAAAAACTAAGTTCTTGTCGATTTCTTAAAATCTGTGTTTTCTACACATTTTGACAGCGAAAAAAAAATCGAAAAATGAATAATTTTAGCATCATTTGCGTTCATAACTGCTTCTACAGGTGCTCATAAAACATAAGAATATTTTGTTTCGTCTTTTTCGCCATAACATACCCAACCCCGCCCCCCCCGACTTCCCCCGCCTCCCCCCTCCTCCCCCTCGCCTCACTCCCGTTGGTGTGAAATTAAACTTATTAATATTTATACATAAACTATAGTAGATAGTAATTAAGATTATATGCATAAACAAATGCAGAAACCGTTTAATTACTAAATTTCATATCCCCATAATTTTCATTGCTAACTACTGTTATTGATGTCTCGTGTGCCGCTGTACTGCATTACTATGAAATTTTAAAATTGGGGATCATTCATGTAAATCCTTTTAAATAATTAAAACTATTTTGAAAATTCAGTGGCTATAATTCTGTTTCATATAATAAAATAAATTATAAAATTAACATAACAAAAATATTAAAAATCACATTTCTGGCATATATAGTATTTCATCAATGATCGCAAATATCTTTCCTTTTCTAGTGGCATTATTATTGTAAAAATTTGCCATTGGAATGTTTGAATGTTTGGCATACGTATACAACGGCAGGTTTTCCTCGGTCCGTTTTAGATTTTGAACACTTTGAAACTGTCTTAAACAGCTAAAGGTCGGACAAATTTATTTTGTATTCAATATATTAATTGCTTCACTTTTGAAAATGGAATTTTTTGAAAATCCAACATATCCGAAAACTTGGAATAATTAAGGAAATCTTTAGGTTGCATTTGCATAATTCGTAATTTCACTTTAGGAGAGTTAAATGATTTTAATTGTCTCATTAACGATATCGGGCTTAACATATATTGATGTTATTATTATTATTATTATTACTATCTTTATTTCAATAAAATAAATACAAAATTAAAATCTAATTGAAACAACATTATAAAATATGAAATAAAGTACAGCTCCTATAGACATTATGTCTGTAGTGGAGCAATTTAAAACAAATTTTAATAAAAATTTATATAATATTCTTTGTTTACATAATTAACAATAATCTTCAACAAAATACAAGCTCAGTTATTAAAATAGATATATTTAACTACACGACGGCACATTTGAACATAATGTAATTTAACATTTATACTAAAAATATTGCTCGATATCATCGATGTCAAGTAACCAAGTCCGAATTTCCCTGTTAAATTTATGCTTCTGCGCAGATGGAAGCATTTTCACATTTTTAGATAAAAGATGGAACCAAAAAGGTGCCATATATAAATAAAATCTTCTAAACCTTTCACTATTACAACGAAGACCGACAAAATTGTTTGGATTTCTCATATTATACACGTGGTATATTCGACTATGATAACTATTGCTACGAACAAAAAATATTTTCAATACTTTAAAAACATACAAATACCTTAGAGGCAACAAGTTTAACTCGCGAAAAAGCGGAATAGTGGGTGTATTCCTTGGACAAGCATAAATTAATTTGATAATTCTTTTTTGCGCTACAAAAAGATCTGCAATATTAGCAAAGTAAATTTTACCCCAACTAGTTATACCATACATTAAGATAGATTCAACAAGAGCATGATATAACCTTCTTAAAATAAAAGAAGGGCACAAAGGTCGAAGATTATAAAATTTATGCACTGCAGTAATAACAATTTTCCTGATATTAGTTAGGTGGGAGGTCCAATTTAGCTGCGAGTCAATTGTTACACCTAAGTATTTAAACTCATTTATGCAGGGCAAATCAAAACATTGCCCAAAACATGGATTCTTATCACACGGGTATACGTGATACTTGAAAAAGTTTTGATCAACTGTTATGTCGGGCCGTCTAAAATGCATAATTCTAGATTTTTCACTAGCAACAAGTCGGTGATAAAAAAACCATTTACTTAGAGTGCATAAATCAAAATTGATAAACCGTTGAATATCAACGTAATCATTAGACGCATATGTCAAAGCCAAATCATCTGCAAACGCTGTAGCACACCCTCTAAGATTAATTTCAAAGATAGAATTGAAATAAATTAAAAACAATAAGGGTCCCAAAACTGAGCCCTGAGGAACACCACATTTTAGAAGACCTGGAGGACTATTCACGTTATTAATTTTTACAATTTGACTACGCTTACGAAGGTAACTTATAAACCAATCTAATAATTTGCCTCTAACACCAATACTTGACAATAGTAGATGTCTAAAATGCTTTTCGATTGCTGAGTGAACCGCATCTATTTCTTGAATGCAAGAATGTCCCGGTTCCGAAAACTTCTGTATTATTTTGGAAACTGTAGTATTGTATTTTAAAAAATCCAATATTGCAAGTGACATGATTTTGTTCCTGTTTTGTGGAACACAAGCATCCGACCACAAAACGATTTCAGTGAATTCTGGTAAATCATTAACGACTGACCCCAAGATTTTAATTAAAGCGCTTGTGATATCGTTTTCAGATCGCCCACTGGTTGTCTCTGACCAAATTGCAAAATATGTCGTGTTTTTTCGATTACAGTGCCCTGTAAGGTTATATGTGGCAAACTTACGTTTGTAAAAAAGTTTTAAATATTGCTTTTTGGCAGGCTGAAAACATTTTGAAGATCGAAGCATATGATAGCTACGTTCTAATCAACATTATTTCGATCCAAGTTTCTTTGAGATATACATTCCTTAACATTTTTTCTATGAACTTCATGTTCATTCGTCTTTTTTGGTGTAAGCTTAGTAATGAACATTTACCAAGTAATGAACATTTTTTATAAACGTCTTTTTTTGGAATATGGAAGGAATAATTGTACTCCGTATTAAAAATCCGTCTATAAATATTGCTCGATATTCGACACATATAATTTTTTTGAAAAGTTTTTGTTTCGGGATGGTTTTTCGTAGTAATAGTCAGCATATAGCACAGTATCATAGCCGAGAAACCCAAATTTCATAATTTGAAATACTCGGCTTGGGATGCTTGGTTTAGCAGATCATTTTGCAGGCGATGATTTTTGTATGATAGAACAGTACCTTTAATTGAAATCAGGAAATTGATTTTCTCAAAACCATAAATTTTCATCTCGGTTAAATTATTACAGCGGGAGCGCTTTAAATAATGCGGTGTTAGAGCGAACTAAATTTTTTTATTCAAGACGTTAAGAATTTCCATTAAATTTAGTTTGTTATTTGGTTAGATGTACCTACTCTGGTGTTTAGTTACCGCATTTCACGCTTCTGTCTTTTGGATTTTATTATTTTTTATTTCCAAATTTTGTCCCGACAATAATTTTGCAAAATGTATGTTATTCTAATTTTCCCAAAACAGTACAGCAATAAGCTATAAAAGAAGTTTTGCCAGTCTGCCTTTGTTCTATGAGGGATTTGATCATTTTCCAACATTTGTTAAATGTTTCATTTTATTTTATTAGAAACTAATTTACTTGAAAATATGAAAACATTTTATGAAGACTAAATTCTAGATAAGCTTAACTAAATTTTCCAAAATTTTTGTTTATTCCTAAATTTTTCGAATCTAGTATTAATGGGATATTTTTCAGGTAAAAAACGAGTGGTCCGGTCCAAGATCGGTATATTTTTAGCTCAATTTTATTTTATTTTTTTTATTTTTAAAACACTTCCAGTTTTGATAACTGAAAAATATTTCTTTTATAGTCGTAAAAAAAAAAAACATTTCTTGCGAAGTGTCAAAAACTGTCGGGAAGTGTTAAAAACTGTCTGTGTGTGGTTTACAAAAATGGACAGTGTCGAAAACTTGTATTTATGATACAGTTTTCTACAATTTTTGACAAGAGTTCATGACAGACTTTCAAAACCTGCGTTTTCGACCCTTCTTGATTGGACTTTTTGACAACTAAAAAATTTAAAAATGTAAAATCTTAGCTTGATTTACGTTAAGGACTGTTTTAATAATTTGAACAGTTTCAAAATTTACCAGTTTAAAACTGCCTTTCCGGCATTTTTTGACAGTTTTCGACTATTTTTGACACTTTTCGACAATTTTTGACCATAATTTAAAATGTTGACCTATTTTTGACAAAATTGTCGAATAATCAGATTTTTTAGCGGTTTACTTATCTCTGGCCCCGCATTACAATCCAGAGGAAACTAAATATTTATATGGTTTCCTGCGAAAGTTCTAACTGCTGAAAATGTTCTGATCGTAAATTAAGTTAACATGGTGCATTTTACAATCTTTTCGCTGTGAAAAAACTATGTCAAAATATGTCGAAAACAAGGGTTTTGAAAGACTGCGAAGAACGAGTGTCGCAAACTGTGTCATAAGTACCACTGTTCGACACAATCCATCTCTGATTTTTAACTTGTTCAATCTCAACAAAAAAAAAAAAAAAAATTAGCACTGTTTACTGTCAATACTGTCTGCACTATGTTGACTTCAATCTGGCACTCCCTAAAAATAATTGTTGGCAACACTGGTCTTAACTCTCCACTTCGGACCTCAACTCTAGAAACATTTTTGTTGTTTACAGAACTATGCAGGTAAGCTAATACGAGAAATAAAATAATGTTGATACCAGTAAAACATTTTAAATTGTTTGTATAGTATTATATTAGTTGATCCCATTTTATCAAAATGGGCAAAGAAATAGCCAAGTTCCATCCTAATCGTCCATATTCCAGAACCGGGTGTAATCAAATGACTGTCTTGATTTATTTCGTCAAACAACTGTTCATAATTTATTTGCGTTTTAAAAAAATTCTACATGGAAGGTTGATGGGGGATATCAGTCGCCAGAATTTGGAAAATATTGTTTTTTCGTAATCGCTTCCTGGTTACGTAGGATCCGCTTAGCTCCGAAACTAGACCGAATATATAACCTGTTTAAAGCGTATGATTGTAGATAGTTTTATCTGTTAAATACCAAAAAATTTAAATTTCCAGCCCCAATAGTATTTTATAGAGAGTTTCTAAATTAAATTTTAATCAGAAAATTTAAAACAAAAAATTGAGGAACAGAATTTGTAATGCCGCTACAGCAGAAGCGATAAACGTTAGGCACAAATTTTAATAGATTATCCTATTTACTATCTTACGCAGTAAATAGCCTTTAAGTATTCGATTTAGTTTCGGAGGTATGCCGATTCTACGTAGCTTATGTGTCGTAGAACGGACTTAAAATGGTCTGGTAAAAACACCTTTTTCTAGAAAACGGTTTATGCTGGCGAATTAAAATCAGAAATTCTTAAATAGTTATAATTTATATTATTAGAATCAATAGCGTTTTGACCGATTACGAAAAAAAAATATTTTTTCATTTTTGAAAAATGGTGATGGTTATGGTGAAGGTGATGGTAATGGTGATGGTGATAGTGATAGTGATGGTGATGGTGATGGTGATGGTGATGGTGATGGTGATGGTGATGGTGATGGTGATGGTGATGGTGATGGTGATGGTGATGGTGATGGTGATGGTGATGGTGATGGTGACGGTGATGGTGATGGTGATGGTGATGGTAATGGTGATGGTGATGGTGATGGTGATGGTAATGGTGATGGTGATGGTGTTGGTGTTGGTGATGGTGATGGTGATGGTGATGGTGATGGTGATGGTGATGGTGATGGTGATGGTGATGGTGATGGTGATGGTGATGGTGATGGTGATGGTGATGGTGATGTTGATGGTGATGGTGATGGTGATGGTGATGGTGATGGTGATGGTGATGGTGATGGTGATGGTGATGGTGATGGTGATGGTGATGGTGATGGTGATGGTGATGGTGATGGTGATGGTAATGGTGATGGTGATGGTGATGGTGATGGTGATGGTGATGGTGATGGTGATGGTGATGGTGATGGTGATGGTGATGGTGATGGTGATGGTGATGGTGATGGTGATGGTGATGGTGATGGTGATGGTGATGGTGATGGTGATGGTGATGGTGATGGTGATGGTGATGGTGATGGTGATGGTGATGGTGATGGTGATGGTGATGGTGATGGTGATGGTGATGGTGATGGTGATGGTGATGGTGATGGTGATGGTGATGGTGATGGTGATGGTGATGGTGATGGTGATGGTGATGGTGATGGTGATGGTGATGGTGATGGTGATGGTGATGGTGATGGTGATGGTGATGGTGATGGTGATGGTGATGGTGATGGTGATGGTGATGGTGATGGTGATGGTGATGGTGATGGTGATGGTGATGGTGATGGTGATGGTGATGGTGATGGTGATGGTGATGGTGATGGTGATGGTGATGGTGATGGTGATGGTGATGGTGATGGTGATGGTGATGGTGATGGTGATGGTGATGGTGATGGTGATGGTGGTGGTGATGGTGATGGTGATGGTGATGGTGATGGTGATGGTGATGGTGATGGTGATGGTGATGGTGATGGTGATGGTGATGGTGATGGTGATGGTGATGGTGATGGTGATGGTGATAGTGATGGTGATGGTGATGGTGATAGTGATAGTGATGGTGATGGTGATGGTGATGGTGATGGTGATGGTGATGGTGATGGTGATGGTGATGGTGATGGTGATGGTGATGGTGATGGTGATGGTGATGGTGATGGTGATGGTGATGGTGATGGTGATGGTGATGGTGATGGTGATGGTGATGGTGATGGTGATGGTGATGGTGATGGTGATGGTGATGGTGATGGTGATGGTGATGGTGATGGTGATGGTGATGGTGATGGTGATGGTGATGGTGATGGTGATGGTGATGGTGATGGTGATGGTGATGGTGATGGTGATGGTGATGGTGATGGTGATGGTGATGGTGATGGTGATGGTGATGGTGATGGTGATGGTGATGGTGATGGTGATGGTGATGGTGATGGTGATGGTGATGGTGATGGTGATGGTGATGGTGATGGTGATGGTGATGGTGATGGTGATGGTGATGGTGATGGTGATGGTGATGGTGATGGTGATGGTGATGGTGATGGTGATGGTGATGGTGATGGTGATGGTGATGGTGATGGTGATGGTGATGGTGATGGTGATGGTGATGGTGATGGTGATGGTGATGGTGATGGTGATGGTGATGGTGATGGTGATGGTGATGGTGATGGTGATGGTGATGGTGATGGTGATGGTGATGGTGATGGTGATGGTGATGGTGATGGTGATGGTGATGGTGATGGTGATGGTGATGGTGATGGTGATGGTGATGGTGATGGTGATGGTGATGGTGATGGTGATGGTGATGGTGATGGTGATGGTGATGGTGATGGTGATGGTGATGGTGATGGTGATGGTGATGGTGATGGTGATGGTGATGGTGATGGTGATGGTGATGGTGATGGTGATGGTGATGGTGATGGTGATGGTGATGGTGATGGTGATGGTGATGGTGATGGTGATGGTGATGGTGATGGTGATGGTGATGGTGATGGTGATGGTGATGGTGATGGTGATGGTGATGGTGATGGTGATGGTATGGTGATGGTGATGGTGATGGTGATGGTGATGGTGATGGTGATGGTGATGGTGATGGTGATGGTGATGGTGATGGTGATGGTGATGGTGATGGTGATGGTGATGGTGATGGTGATGGTGATGGTGATGGTGATGGTGATGGTGATGGTGATGGTGATGGTGATGGTGATGGTGATGGTGATGGTGATGGTGATGGTGATGGTGATGGTGATGGTGATGGTGATGGTGATGGTGATGGTGATGGTGATGGTGATGGTGATGGTGATGGTGATGGTGATGGTGATGGTGATGGTGATGGTGATGGTGATGGTGATGGTGATGGTGATGGTGATGGTGATGGTGATGGTGATGGTGATGGTGATGGTGATGGTGATGGTGATGGTGATGGTGATGGTGATGGTGATGGTGATGGTGATGGTGATGGTGATGGTGATGGTGATGGTGATGGTGATGGTGATGGTGATGGTGATGGTGATGGTGATGGTGATGGTGATGGTGATGGTGATGGTGATGGTGATGGTGATGGTGATGGTGATGGTGATGGTGATGGTGATGGTGATGGTGATGGTGATGGTGATGGTGATGGTGATGGTGATGGTGATGGTGATGGTGATGGTGATGGTGATGGTGATGGTGATGGTGATGGTGATGGTGATGGTGATGGTGATGGTGATGGTGATGGTGATGGTGATGGTGATGGTGATGGTGATGGTGATGGTGATGGTGATGGTGATGGTGATGGTGATGGTGATGGTGATGGTGATGGTGATGGTGATGGTGATGGTGATGGTGATGGTGATGGTGATGGTGATGGTGATGGTGATGGTGATGGTGATGGTGATGGTGATGGTGATGGTGATGGTGATGGTGATGGTGATGGTGATGGTGATGGTGATGGTGATGGTGATGGTGATGGTGATGGTGATGGTGATGGTGATGGTGATGGTGATGGTGATGGTGATGGTGATGGTGATGGTGATGGTGATGGTGATGGTGATGGTGATGGTGATGGTGATGGTGATGGTGATGGTGATGGTGATGGTGATGGTGATGGTGATGGTGATGGTGATGGTGATGGTGATGGTGATGGTGATGGTGATGGTGATGGTGATGGTGATGGTGATGGTGATGGTGATGGTGATGGTGATGGTGATGGTGATGGTGATGGTGATGGTGATGGTGATGGTGATGGTGATGGTGATGGTGATGGTGATGGTGATGGTGATGGTGATGGTGATGGTGATGGTGATGGTGATGGTGATGGTGATGGTGATGGTGATGGTGATGGTGATGGTGATGGTGATGGTGATGGTGATGGTGATGGTGATGGTGATGGTGATGGTGATGGTGATGGTGATGGTGATGGTGATGGTGATGGTGATGGTGATGGTGATGGTGATGGTGATGGTGATGGTGATGGTGATGGTGATGGTGATGGTGATGGTGATGGTGATGGTGATGGTGATGGTGATGGTGATGGTGATGGTGATGGTGATGGTGATGGTGATGGTGATGGTGATGGTGATGGTGATGGTGATGGTGATGGTGATGGTGATGGTGATGGTGATGGTGATGGTGATGGTGATGGTGATGGTGATGGTGATGGTGATGGTGATGGTGATGGTGATGGTGATGGTGATGGTGATGGTGATGGTGATGGTGATGGTGATGGTGATGGTGATGGTGATGGTGATGGTGATGGTGATGGTGATGGTGATGGTGATGGTGATGGTGATGGTGATGGTGATGGTGATGGTGATGGTGATGGTGATGGTGATGGTGATGGTGATGGTGATGGTGATGGTGATGGTGATGGTGATGGTGATGGTGATGGTGATGGTGATGGTGATGGTGATGGTGATGGTGATGGTGATGGTGATGGTGATGGTGATGGTGATGGTGATGGTGATGGTGATGGTGATGGTGATGGTGATGGTGATGGTGATGGTGATGGTGATGGTGATGGTGATGGTGATGGTGATGGTGATGGTGATGGTGATGGTGATGGTGATGGTGATGGTGATGGTGATGGTGATGGTGATGGTGATGGTGATGGTGATGGTGATGGTGATGGTGATGGTGATGGTGATGGTGATGGTGATGGTGATGGTGATGGTGATGGTGATGGTGATGGTGATGGTGATGGTGATGGTGATGGTGATGGTGATGGTGATGGTGATGGTGATGGTGATGGTGATGGTGATGGTGATTGTAAGATGTTACGAAGATTTGATGGTATAATACTACGACTTTGTCATGATAAAATCGTATTATTATATGATCTCATAAAATCCACCTCTGGAGGCATATCAATCAAATTCAATGATAACATGCGACTTCATCTATAAGTCCACGCCTCATCGAGAGAGCTAACGCCAACTTTTTAAACTGTGTAAAAGCAGAAGGAAACTAAAATGTAGAATTGTAAGGATACATTTTTCCATACATAGAACTAAATTAACTGTATCATGAGGGTAACATAAATGAGTAAATACATTTTCAGAAGTTATATAATGAAATAATTTGTAAAGACTGGTTTACTCTCTCTTGATATTTCGCCGGTTAGCACCGGGTATATCGGATAGTTACATATTCAAATAATCACACAAAAGTGTATTATGAAAGATTGATCTACTTAATATTTGTTTTTGCAAGCATTAAGCTTTACCGAGTGCAAATCATTTTATAGCAAAGTTTTCCTCTATTAAGTTAATACAAATTTTCAGAACTATAAATAAAGCGAAATTTAATTAAAAAGCAGGGATAGGAATGATAACTACCACGCGCGATTTTTCAATGTTGGAGCTTTGGGGGGGGGGGGGAAGTTGGAGGTAGGAGACTGAATTGGAGCTGGGGGAAGTTGGAGGTAGGAGACTGAATGAGCAAATATAATAAGTGTTCAGTTGAAGAGCAAGTTTGAGGTTATGTTGGAGATTCTGTTGAGTGTTGAGTTGAAAGTTGATTTGGGGTTGAATTGGTGACTAAATTGAGCGTAATACAGACCGTAGTTCTGATCACCTCGTAAGGTTTCAGCCATTAAACCATTAATATTTGAATCTTTACCTTTAAAAAATAGTTGTTAAAATTCGTACCAAATATTAAAAGAGTTCGGTAACGGAAGCGGTTAGATTCACGGAGTTGAAACAATAAAGCAATGCACAAGACAGTTCATTTTACTTGGAAGTGTCGCCGCTGGTGAATGTAGTTTTACGTCTCTCCGGATCACTTGGTTAGGAACCACAATTTTTCTTGTATACAATTACAATCATCCACTTGTGTGTATTTCTTTAGTTTCCGGAAACATTATTTTCGTCATTTTTTAAATCATTTTGAAATAAGGTTGTATCAACACCGTCTCAAATTATTATTTCGAGAAATCAAATTCGTTAAAGTCATTAGTTTAATTACTTTAACAAATTAATATTACCTTTACTGTTTTTAAATAGTTTTACAACATAAAATGTCTTGCGCAGCACAAATTAAATTTCTTAATTTTTTATTTAAAAACAAAACAGAAATTGTTGTAAATACATTTTTCTATACACGTTGATTTTAAATCATACAACACATAAATGAAAAAAATAAACAAAAGTTAAGCACGTAATTCAATTTTTTTTTTGGATTTTAAAACTTTTACGTTTTCTAAAAATAAAATAATAATAATAACGGGAATAAAAACTTAATAAAATCAAATAAAAGAAAATTTTCATTTAAAAAAAAAGAAACAGACGGAAAAGTCTAGAATAGAAAAAAAAAATTAATTTTCTTAAATTTATTGAAAACATTTTTTGCTCCGTTTTTATATTCTGTGTATAAATATTATTTTATTTTCATTTTATTTAGAGCAATTAAATAAAATAAATTTGATAGTTTTCTCATTGTTTTGTTAACGGGAATAAAATTAAAATTTTATTGAATATCTTTCTATTTCTTAATTTTGTGTTTTACTATGTTATGTTGATTTAATTACTTAAATACTTGCCATGAAAGTTGGCTAGGATGAAATAAAATTAAAATAGATAACAACTAAAAATGAAAACCAATAAAACATTCGGGAAGTACATTTGATTACCTTTAATGGTAGGGTGGGGATAGGGGATCCTTCTCTGTGTTTAAGTAAAGTTTGATAGGGATTTAAAAGGATCTTTCTGAACTCTATTTAGGGCAGACAGGAAGGGGTTTTTAAATGAGGTTTTTTTAACAAACGACAGGCCTAAATAGGCAGACCTTGAATTAAGTCATAAAAACACATTGCTAAATGTAACAAAAGAGGACTATTAGAGAAGCAACATCTCTGATTGCTGAACCAGAATTCCATTGTACGTGGCGTGTTGACCATCTGATTGGAGCAGAAGTATTTTTCGACCTATTAAGCTCTAATCACTTAAAACTTGAATATGATTTACTAAATTTTCAATAAACTTGGATGGGTCGTATCGGGTTAGATTAATTCTCATAATTGCAAATGTATTTTTCCAAAAACCGTAGATCCTCAAATTTCGGAAATGCCACTTAGCATTATAACAGTAAGTTGACAGAATTTGGGCAATTGAAGGTTAGGTTAGGTTAGAGTGGCTGCCAAAACGCACACTTAGACCGATGACGGTCCGTTGTGATACCAAGGGATCCTACTCCCCTTACACCTTCATGGGAACCATTTTGATCTACTTATGTAGCGTACGTTATCTCGCACATTGCAGTTCTCGAGATCCATAAGTTCATCCAAACTATACTTGCCCAGATGCTTATGCCTCCTGTAAGCTAGCGCCGGGCATGAGCAGAGGCAGTGGCTCAGAGTCTCTTCCTCCTCCTCATCCATACCAAACAGCTTTTACAGAAGTCATCTGCTATTGACCCAAGCCCCCTTGCATGCTTCCCAATAAGACAGTGTCCCGTGAGCACCCCCACGACTATACTTATACTAGTAGTGTTTTAGAGCGCTTTAAGTCCAGTTTCGGCCAGACTTGCCGCGCCACATAACATGTTATGGTGTTAGTCCACCTCTTCTGTGCCGAGGTTATCGCCTCATTTCTAAGCGCCCTATACAACGCTGCTATGGGCCTCCCTAAATTTGCCCTTTGACCGAAATTTTATATTTCTTGGTAAAGAGTACCAGCTCTGTTTTGGATGGATTTATACCCAGCCCACATTTGCTGGCCCACTTTGTAATGATTACGAGCGCATGTTGCATGACTTCCTTAATCGTGCCTAGGCACTTACCCGAGATCGCGATTGCTACGTCATCAGCATACGCTATCACCCCTATTCCCTCCCTCTCCAGTTCCAAAAGTAATCCATTGATAACTATGTTCCAGAGAAGAGGTGATAGGAGACCACCTTGCGGAGTTCCTGTAACTACTCGCCTCCTAATGGTGGATTCCTTCATATCCGCGTTAATAATCCTGCATTCTAGCATCTGATTTATCAACCTCCACAAGGTGTAGTCCACATCTCAGAAAACAGTCCTTCCCGAACTGCCACCGTCCTGACATTGTTAAAGGCGCCCACTATATCGAGGAAGGCTACCATACAGTACTCTTTCGAGTTGATTGATTTCGCAATTGTTCGCACTAGGGAATGCAGAGTCGTGTCCACAGATCTCCCTTTCCAGTACGCATGCTGAGAAGTCGCCCAATTACTGGGTTTTATTTTTGCACGTATGTACACGTCGATCAGTCTTTCCAATGTTTTCAACAGAAAAGATGATAGAGTTATAGGTCTTAGGTCCTTTGGGTAGGCCTGTGAATTCTTCCCCGTTTTCGGGATGAAAATCACCTTAACCTCCGTCCATTTCCTAGGAATATAATTCAGTTTTAGACACCCCCTGAAGATCACCTCCAGCCATGGGAGAATGATCGACGAGGGTTTTTGCAATCCCGCTGCGAAGTTACCGTTCGGGCCTGTCGATTTATAGGGTTTAAAGCCGTTTAGTGCCCATATGATCCGGTTTTTGCACACGATTTCCTCCGGGCACCCCCACGATAATTTTTTCCCATTCCTACCAAGCTTCGTCGACACACCCACACCACCCGGGAAATGGGTATCCAACAGAAGCGCCAATGATTCCCTACTAGACGTTGACCACAGCCCATCTGGTTTAATTAAGTAACTAGGGCTCGTTGGACTCTAAGATAAGATTTTCCTGTGCGAAGTCTCCGAAACACCTTCCATTTTATCACAGAATAGTCTCCAAGTCATCCTCCGCGAACTCCCTTATTTCCTTTTTATACTTTTTAAGGTGCTCCTTATAGAAGTCCCAGTCTTGAGCTTCCCTAGAGCCCTTTGCTCTATTGAATGCTTTCCTACATCCTTAACTAAGGATTCCCAACCCCCTGGACCACCATACCGGTTTCTGCTTCCCTATAGGTATTCTCTTAGGCCAAGCAGTGTCCAAGGACAAGTTCCAGGCGCTTGTGATTTCCCTCACCAGGAAATCCAGCTCCTTCTTGGTGGCTGGGGGCTTCGGAGCATCGGTCGATAAGAGTCCTACTAACACTTCCCCGTATTTGTTTCAGTTAGTCCTTCTAGGATTCCTTAAGGCTTTCCTAATAGCAGGGTGAATGTCAATATTAAACGTCACGTACTGATGGTCCTCAAAGGAGTTTTCCTTTGCCACCCTCCATTCTTTGATCATACTTGTAATGGATTCTGATGCAAAGGTAACATCCAGTACATCCTGCCTGTTACTAATGATAAAAGTGGGCTCTTGCCCCAGATTACACACTGCAAGGTACGTTAGTACCCAATAAGTAATCAAATAAGTACTCACCCCTATCATTGTTGTTGGTAGTACCGCAGATTGTATGATGCGCATTTGCATCACAACCCAGTAGTACTCCGATCTTTTCCCGTTCCGCTTCGAGTATCAGTTCCCCAATGTTATCTGGCGGAACCTCCTTCTCTCGGTTCATATAGACTGAAATTAGCCATAGTAAGCAGCCTCCCGTCTCCAGGCCGACTGCCGTTACGTCTCCACTACTATATTGTGAAAGAAGGAAAATACTCAAGTTATTTTTAGCGAGAATGCAAGATCTGATCTTATCGGACCCACAAGAGTGTAAAATTGTATACCCATTTAAACCGAGGCCACAGATCTTGTTTTTACTAATCCAGGGTTCTTGAACTAGGATTATGTCCTCATCCGATTTATTGCTGCCCAAAGCAGCCTTAGAATGGTGAAGATTAATCTGAACCGTGCTCAGCATAAACAGATCAATTTACCTTCCTTCATATACCCTCCGCTGTCGCGGCAGGGTTTAATCTCTTAGCCCTAGTGGGACGTCATCAATCCTGACGCTCCCTTCCGGTGCTCAGTGTTGGCTCTTTATGCCACCCTCCTCTCCCATCGACTCGACCCGATCTTCCTCGTTCGAGTCCAGGGATAGGCGACTACCCATAGCGGCCAATCGCTCCATCGCTGAGCTCCCAACGTCCCGCGTGTTAGCACCTTCTCTCTGCTCTTTCCCTGGTAGGTCTTCCACAATCGTTTCGACATCATCCTTTTTAAATACCTTTAGGGTTCTTCCTTCTTTTTAGCTAGAGGGGCTAGGGACTCTTTGTTCACCACTAAAATGGACAACCTAGATCCTTCCTTCGCCTGCTCTTGTTTAATGATCTTCCAATTGTTCGTCGGAAGATCAATGTTGCTTGCCCGAATTATGCGCCTTGTTTTATCCGGACAGGATGGCTCGATGTGCAGCCAGACGCGGGCCCTTGGCCTGGTAGGGATCTCGTCCCTGTCAAACACTGCCAGCTTCGCGCCCCGCCACAATTCTCTTACCTTAGCTACGGCCAGACGATAAAGGTCTGCCGATCTTTGATCTGCGCACGCCGTTAGCTTAACGCGCCCTTGGTGCAATCCTGCATCCCTACAAGATGGAGGTGGCCCCGGATTTTCTCCAAGGACCATTAGGAAAACGGAGTTTATTGCGGTTTACACTAGTCTCCATTTATCGAGTGTGATACTTCCATCAATTTGACCTGTCCCTTGACTTTTTGATCTGTCAATGACGACTATTATCCCTGGATGCTCTTTAAGGACGTCATTGAACAGTCTTGCCCCGTGCGTCCTAGTATCTCCTTGGGCTCCCTGCATTCTGGGTCGCTTACTATCCCCAGCTTCTAATTCGTCTTGGGACCGCTGTTTTTCGACTCTGCTGGTACCCTCCCCGAATTGTCGCCTAAGAAGGTAACCTTTGCCCATGCCAGAGACTCCTTCTGTTCCTTCATTAGCAGCCCCTCAAGGGTGGCAGCCAGCCCATTTAATATCCTCTGCGCTGCGCGTCGGTTCCTGTACCGCCGCTTAGCCTCTGGGATAACTTTCACGCCAGTCACTGGCTTAGGTGCCAAGGCCGCGTTTACCAAACCTACTGTGGAGGTAGCTTGGCCTTTACGGTCCAAGCTCCCTTTTTCTATGGCAGGCTATCAGCTTCCGCTGGCACCCGGCACCGCAGTCATCAAGACCCTTATTGTTTCTTCGGTAGTGACTCCACCTTTAAGGTTTGAGCCACCATTCGTTGTACCTGTTGGCTTTTTGAGAGTGCCTGTCTCTTCTGATTTCATATTATTTTTGTTCATTTGTTCCCACGAGTTTCAAAGAAATAAACGGTCCAGCTTCGCAGAGATCCGTATACGAGGGTAAGGCTGAATAAAACTGGAGGTCACCTGGTATCCAGAGTCCGCATATTAGAGATTAGTTTACCAACTAACCATTCATTCTTTGGCATATGCTGTTCCACCTTGACTTATGGATTTGTGTTAAGTTTACTCGTTCAGCGCTGTACATTAGCCCAGAAAAAATTCCTAGTTACCAATAGCCACCATGTGGAGGTCGTACATGCACTTGCGAGTCTCTCCTGGATATATCTGATATACATCCGTTCGTGACCACCCACCCCCTACCTCTGCCTAAAACATGACCAGCACAGTGGACAGAAAGTGGGTGCTGTTATAGGTTGCGGAGCCGATGAAAATCATTCGACTTATTGTCCCCCCACCACATTCGCCAGACTACCAATTGAAGGTTAACACAGTGACATAAATTTGCTCTCTATCGAAGAACAGGTGTGTGAGGAACATTTCATGAAAAATACCCTAGGTGATGGGTCAGGTCGCTTCATTGAAAAATTACCACTAAAGAATAATGTCGCTGAACTAGGGGATAATTAGTACTTCGGGCAAATCTTTAAATTCGATTATGAATGTCGGTTATACAATTCAAAAGGATCTATTTGTAATTATACATACTTCGTTTTCATTCTCGTCGTTCCGTGTCAACTGCTGATATATCCAAGATGTATCGGAAAGTCAAATGAAATGAGGAGCAATTGTATTTTTGAACCGATTGGCGTATTTCGTTTTAACACGGTTACTTACCTTCCTTGTTATTCGATTCCTTTATTTAAGATTTACAGGTTCCGGAGGATTTGACCTTCGCAAGTGGTCTTAAAATGATTTTCGTTTATTGGAGAAAACTACTAATCAATCTCGAGAAAAAGCATTTGCATTGACAGTAATTACTTCGTGAAAACTTTAGACCTCTCTTGGCAGCCTGAAGAAGACGTTTTCCTTTTGAAGTTTTTTAAAATGGATTACTTAATCCAATTGTTGTTTTGGGGAAGATCTTCATGCAACATTTGTGGAGATTGAAAATTGGCTTAGACGAATATTTACTATATGAACATATCGAGAGCAGTGGTAACAATTTTGTGTTCTATTGCCTTAGTCAAATTGCTCGACTTCATCCGTTTCGTATTCTAACCGAAATCAGATGTAAATCAACTTCACGAATTTGCAGATGCATCAGCCAGTGCCTACGGATGCTCTGTTTACGTTCGATGTATATCAAAATCAGATAGTTGCTTGTCATTCATTTACTATGTGCCGAGTCTCTTGTTTCACCAATCAACTCTTTAACTTTCTCAAACTTGTAAATTTGGTCTCTTCGTGCAAGTTTGTGAACTCATTCCAGAGGCTTCGTCTTGTATTCGCATATGTTTATCGTTTCGTCGATAAATGCCTTAAGCGCAAGATCATCTAATCAGGCAGCATTTCTACATTTACACCCATCATTCGTATTATACTGCATGATGCCATTTGTATGGTGACATCAAATATCTTTCGAAAAATCAGCCATTACCAAGAGAAAGTGCTCTGAAATGACTCAGCCCATTCATCGATGATCATCAAACCGTTAGAGTTGGTGGATGACTGAGGGACGCAGACTTGTCATGCGACGTTAAGTATCCTATAATGTTGCCAAAGAACCATTCATTTGTTTTTTCGCGTTATTTGAGCCAGGGACATTGCTCGCCGAATTGTGCGCCGCTGTATTATCTGTTTTAGACATCGTCCGATACATTATCAATAGATAATGAGAAATCTGCCAGAACCGCGAGTGCAGTCAACCAAGACATATATCGCCATTTTTATATGTCTCGCTACAAAGGCTGCCCGTGTAAACCATCAGAAATTTTGTATTCAACATTTATGTTTTATTTTGTTAATTAATTTTCGGTGACTATATATTGTTTCGCGCATTTAATCTGTTTCCTTTATATCGTGAGGAAACACCTATCTCTCTGATCTCTCCGATATAATAAAACAGCAAAGCAATAATTGAGCTATTTGAATGAATTTGCTCTTGACAACATTTGGATCAGCACAATACCAACAAGATGGATTTTAAATATAAGCTTAGAAGGTTGTTTCTTTCTAGGATTCTTGCTATATGCACGACATACAACTCAACAGTAATTTTGCAATGTGTTAATCATTCTAGCATTAAATTTAATAACTTTTTTAATTTTTTTTTTTGTTTTTTTTTAATTAAATTTTTTTTTAATGCACAAATTCAAATTAAATTAAAATAGTTTTTGATTATAATTGTCAAAATAATATTGTCAATAAAAAATTATTAATTTATTACCAAATAATTCAAAATTGAATTATGTAATTATATTTTAATGTATAATTGTGAATTTTGTACAAAAAAAAATACTGTTTTGTTATTTTTTATGGGTTTTATTTATTTTTAACCAATAATTATTAATTATCCATAAATTTTATTTTATTGTTAATAAAATTTGAATACTGTTGTATTAATAACCATCAAAATAAAAACAAAAATTATATAATTATTAAAATATTTTCCGCATAAACATAAAATTGGTAATACTTTTATGATGAGCGAATTAACTAATCAAAAGCCAATTAAATTGTTGGTATAATGAAACGAGTAAATATTATGTAACTGTTATTATTGTTAATTATGTTGTACGGAAATATTTTTTTTTTTAAGTAGTTCGTCTGGGACACATGGAAATGTGCTGAAAATTTTGGGATTAAATCATGTTTCATCGTTAAAATTAGTTTTGTACATATGTATAATTTATATGTTATATTCAATTATTGTGGGAAATTACAGTGTGCAGTTAGAAAACGTAAGTTAATCGTAAAAAATATTGGCTATATTTTAAGGTGTAATAGGTGGTCTATTTTAAGGTGTAACATCCTTCCACTGTCATTCCGGGAGGATTGAGAGTGTTCAGAAGCAATTTGTTCTGTTCGCGCTCCGATGTTTGCCGTCCACGCGTGCTGTAGAATATATCCTTCCACCTTATCAAGATCGATTTAATCTTTTGAAACTGCAACGTCTAGACTATCGCCGGAACGTGGCTTCCGCACTGTACGTGCGCGATATCATTAATTCCCGAATCGATTGTACCGAGTTACTCGCACGCCTAAAAATCTATGCTCCCAAACGCCGAATGCGTCAAGGTGATGGACTTTTATTCATTGACCTAATACCAACAAACTATGGTCTTTCAGAACCGATCCTGAGAATATCACGGGTGTTCAATTCAGTTTCTCAAGTTTTCGATTTTCACTTTTCGAGAGATTTGTTCAAAAATGTTTTATTTAAGTTTTTTAACAATTGTATTAGTTAGCCGTAATTGTTTGTAACGATTGTTGTCACTGTAGGTATCAAATATAATAAATAAACCTAATAGGAAGAAAATATTGTAAGAAAAACCAAATAAATTAGATCTATTCGTTATTTGAGAAGGGCAAGTCTTTAAATGGTATCACGAACTTTCCAAAATTTAGAGACCCTTTCCTCCAATATCACAATTAGTTACGGCAATTTAATTTCTCTAGCCGAAGCCGCCAAACCAGAGACTCAGAATAAATTACAAATCATTTGGAAGTGCGACGTGTTGAACAGTTATCAGTCGCATTCGCTAAATTTCAACTTCGTCGTTAACCAAATAACACCGAATAATTTTCGTATTATATATCTGTGATGGGGTGGGAAAGAGGGCTTAAGTAATTGGTCTACAAATAGCCCAAATGTCATCCTCACCTTCATGTGGTGCACCATGCTAGATAACTAACGAGGCTCTGGCGACCGAGTCACGGCGGTATAACTGACTACCGAGAATTTAGAAAATGATCTTCTCAAACCAGATCCACTACCAACTCGTACTGGTCAGAGTGGTAGATGCTTTACGACCAGTAAAATAAACAATGAATAAAACTAATTCAGGAAATTGTACCTTAGGTGGTAACCCAGCTAATCAGCTGGCAAATCCACCCTCTAACGAGGCTGACTCAAAGGATTCTGGGGTGAGCCAATCATTGTTTAACAGCCCTTATGAGCAACCCAACAACCCAACCCATTTAAACAACAATCCAGGGTAGGTAGATCACCACCACCACCACCACTACCACCACCACCACCACCACCACCACCAACAATAGCAAACAGCTTAGAAAGGGAAAACGCCGAACTGCGCAATTAGATTTACGAAATAGAAAAGTTAACTTTAAATAAAAACAAAAATATAAAAAACTTACAACAAGAAAACAAGGAGTTAAAAGATGCTCTAAATGCAGTAATGTCTGAGAAAGAAACCACTAAGATACACAACACCAATGATCATATAGAGATTATGTATGAAACAGACGAGGAAGAACTCAATAGAGAAACGGGATGGATTCTGAACCGTAACAAAATAAGTAGGCACGTGCAACAGGAGGATAAAGCTCAGGTTCCGCCGAAACAAAAACGATTAGTAATGAACTCCCAACTGAAGTAAGAATGTACAACTGGAGAAAAAAGTGCCACGGCCACCTCCAGTAATAATATCTAATTGCAATATTTATCAGAGTATTTGAAACATCATGGACAACAATCATTTAAAATTTCAAGCTACAGCGTTAAATAGTGGTGATATCAAAATAAATGTCACAGACGGTGATAGCTATAGAAAGTTAACAGGAGCTCTTAATGAAGAAAACACAACATGGTATTCCTACGAAGATAAGCAGACAAGGCAAACCAAATTCATTGTTAAGAAGCTACACGCTCCACGCAAACCAGAAGAGATAAAAGAGTATCTGTTGGAGAAAAAATACAAAATTAAAGAAGCTACACGGCTGCTAAAAAGAGGTGACAAAACACCTCTTCCATTATACATGTTGTCTTTTGAAAGAACAGAAGACATTAAAAATATTTATGCAATCAGCGAAATACTCCATATGCGAAAGTGCAAATAGAAGCAGTTTAGAAATCTAAACTTATCCGCCAGTGCAAAAAGTGCCAGGTCTACGGACACACGCAAAACTTTTGTAATAAGGAGCCCACATGCGTGAAATGTGTAGGAAAACACCTTACGGCTGAATGTACGAAACCAAAAGACACCCCACCAAAATGTGTCAACTGTGGATAGGCACACCCAGCCAACTACAGAGGTTGCGTTGTTATAAAAGAGTTGCAAAAAATTCGCAACAAAACAAGGGAAACTTCAATAAGTTCCAGGCCAGAAATTAACTCAGCCTCAACAAGAATATCTACACACCAAACATTTAACCAGCTATCAAGAACTAATCCAAATGTAACATTTTCTGATGTACTATCTATTGGAAGTTCGAGAAGACAACATAGTCCTTTTTTAGTTATTGATTCAAATAATAACCAAACTAATAAATACTACAAGATATTCTTGACAAACTTAGTTCACAAGGAGAAAAGCAAGAAAAAGCCCTTATATCAATCCTACAAAGGCTCACCCTACTCGAAAAACATGGCAAATAATTTATAAATTCTTGCATGGAACTGCAATGGTATATTACAACGACAAAATGAAATACAACTATTTCTTGATTTAGAAAAAATTGATATATGTTTATTATCTGAAACACACCCTACTACTCAAAGTCATATAAAAAACCGTGGCTACGAAGTTCACTCAGCAGTTCATCCTAATAATAATGCACAAGGGGGCAGTGCCGTGATTATAAAAAAAGATATTAAATACCATCAGCAACAAAAACTTGAAAGTGATGAGATACAAGCAATTAGCGTTAGCATTAATACCCGCAACCACAAGTTAGTGATATCCGCAATATATTGCCCACCTAGATATAACATCAAAGAGAATGGTTATACTCAGTTCTTCAAGCAGCTCGGTGAAAAATTCGTAATCGGGGGTGACTTGAACGCATCGATAGAGCAGTGGGTAATATTGTTGTTCCTATTTTCGTTGCGATGTGATAATTTCCGAAAGTAACGTCAGCCTCATTTGATTGCGAGACTGGTAAACTAAAACTGGTTTGGTTTTTATTATCTAGTGTATCTTCATGTAGTGGGGTGTGATACTTCCGCTTACAAAATCTGCACCTGAACTTTGATCGATACTGGTACACGCCCTGTGATTATCATTGAAAAAATTGAAGCAGCGATTATGGCTTCTCATTAATTCTCTTCTTGGAGCTACTGACATCCCTATTAACTTATTGCACTCAATCGATGACACAGTTCAGGACATAAAGGACACGGATCAGATGTTGTACTTAAATGAGCTTTCATACTTGAGTGCGTCTTTTGTTGGTTAGGTTGTTGGTTCGATCGTTTAAGTGTGGTTCGCATGGATTCCAGAGCATCGATTTTCTTGTATAAAAACATAAAAAAATGTAATGTAGCAAGCTCATACGCACTAGATGCCAGTGCCCACAGACCATTAGTTTCATCGATTAGTTTAAACTAAACAACACTATGCCTTTTGCGATCATATTGGTATTTTAGTGAGTGATGCTGAAGTGCTTTGGGAAACAGCCGCTTCAGCCTTTAACACTCCTTTTATATATTGCAGCTTCTTTGATGGCGTTAACGTTCCGTTATCGTGAATAGTCGAACAGAATAAACCATAGAACTAGTCTCCATGAAAGTAAGGTAAGGTTATCTTCGGTAGTCTCACCTCAGCTCGGCTACTTGCACCAACGGTACTATTCATTGTAACATTTAAAGGAATTAACGCACTAACCTTGTTCCTAAGTCCGACGTTTAATCTTGCTACCACCTTGTGATAATTGTCTTCTAAATTGCTATCGAAGCCTTCCTCTTAATTCAATTGAACAATACGGTCTTCTACGGTTATCTTCTCATTTCTGAGGCGTTTAACGTTCGTTAGCCTTACATCGATGTCTTCTGCGGTTGTATCATCATTTAATTCGCGTTTGTATGAATTTTCAATGTATATTAATCATAGAAAAATATTTGTTTTAAGAGTTTTATATTAGCTATCTTGGAAAACAGTCCAACTAGTGTTTAATACTGTTGCTTTATTCAAATGAGCCAGACGTAATGCTTTAATTCACTTCAATATTTCTAAACAGGTAGATGCTGTATTGCCACATTTATCTTCTATTTGGCAGTTTTCTATTCCACTGCAAATTTTTTTTTTCTATTGGACGCGGAAGGGTGGACATGACATTTTTTAATCCATGCTTTGGAGTCCTTGTTAGCTTATTTTCGTTTAAAATAATTACCCATTGTAACTTTGTTATAATGGTAGAATCGACCCTTAGAATATACATAGTTGGAATAGAATACTTAAGAGGCGTTTGATAAAATAACCGACCAAATACTATAGTGTGGTTAAAGATATGGTATTTGGATAGAAAAATACCAGATTCAAATCGTAAATATAGAAACGGGATAGAAAAGATATTTCTTTATCTGAAATTTTAAATTTAGATGCAAGTTTAGTGATGTTTAATATTATCCTTTCCTAAAGAGGTGTTTCATAATCTTGTAATCATCAAAAAAAGCGCTTAATTAATGTAAATCAGAACAGCAGATAATGAAAAAACCCAACTAACCTGGTTCTAATTTCTTAAAAGCCATCGCTGGCCATTATAAAATTTCAATAAGGTTCAAATAATCTCGTGTTAAAAATAAACGAGAAAAAACGGAAATATTGTTCGCTTTAAAATGAAAATAACGAAATTTATACAGTTAAATTTAACTTCTTACCTTATCAATATGACTGTAGAATGAAAACCTTTGGCAGCCGATTGCCAATAACAAGGATGCCCGTAGTGATTTAAGGATTCAACATATTCAGCACAAAATAATTAAATAACTCCACAAATTGTTAGTTTCATAATATTTTTGCTGCTATTGCAGGGCGGGGACTACGTTATCGTCATCCGCAGTAATATCCACGGCTTTAGAGCCCTTCTTATAAGAATTAAATGAAGTTCGGGAATTTAGAATGTATTAAAAAAAAAAGGTATCATCACATGTCAAAGGTACTGAAGCCTATCTCGAACTCCTTCTTAATGCCTAATCGTACCGTTACCGATTAAGGCGGCATAACTATTTCGTCCTTCTTCCATAAATTTAGGGACTTTTGAATTGCAGTATCACAGCCGACGATCTATGAGACAGCCGAAAAACTATATTTGCTCACCGAGTTCAACTGCAGTGAACTATTCGAAAATGGGCTTTAAACAAGATATAAGGTTCAAAATAGGTTATATTGTACAAAGCGGCACGCATAATGTACAAAACAGGATATTTCATAATTTGACTATTACTTAACCGATTATGAAGAATTTAAAAATAAACTCATAAACTAATTTTGTGATTAAATTCTGAATAAGATCCTATGGAAAGAAGTTAGGTTATTTCTTAACCGACTATACTGAAATACGTTCACTTAACAGAATATTTTTCAATTAAATACTCACTTAATATAACTCTCCTTCACTTAATAGAATTAAACTTTACTTTGTAGATGTTTCCTTAACTTAACAGATGTTACCTTCACCATTTTTGGTAGTTTGACGTCTATTGGGGGATGGACCCAAGTTTAGTAAATTAATCTACCAGCGCTGTTTTGGTCATGTTTTAGGCAGCTGGCGTGATGGATAAGATTGTGTAAAGGGCAACCTGGTCACAATTCGCAAGTGTACGTGCTGCCGCCTCATGGCAACCACTGGCAACTGATATCACTTGGTACATTTTGACCATTCGGCACAGGCTAAGGTTCGTCGCTAAATTAGAAATCCTTGACAAAAACACCTAATCTAAGATGGAGCCGGAAATGCTAGATACTAGGCGCCCTTCAGTTATATTTTAACCTTCCTGCGGTAAAGCTGGGTGTTCCACAGGCGAATTTCTTTTCCCAACAACTCGTGGGAATCAAATATGTCAAACATTAAAAGTAATAAGGATGGTGATGCTCCTAAGGCGTCGAACACCAGCGAAAGTTCCGTGCAGGCTTCTGACGATGCGGCAACGAAGGCAGGCTGGTGCTCCTATTGAGGGCAGAAAAAATCTCCGGATTAGTGAAGGCACACATCGCCTGCCTGGAGATAAACCTGCATCATGCAAAGGCGTCTGCGGAAATACAACATTATTATGGCCCTCATCCAGGAGCCATAGGTGGAACGTACACCAAATCAAGTGGGTAAGTTGATTTTTCATAATGGAACTGAGAGTCCAAAAGCGGCTATTTTGGCCAGCTTGCAAATTAGTTCATCACCAGGAACTTTGTTGCAGTGATTGTTAAGGTTTTGGGAGAAAGAGGCAAATAGGAGGGTATATTATCCGCTCCGCCTACTTTCCTGTAGACTCAGTGGTAATATCTCCACTCGAAGTTAGGTGCATCATAGCTCATTGCAAGCGCAATGGACTAACCTACCTAATAGGATGCGCGAGCACCATAAGGGGTGGGGCAGCATGGACATCAATAACGGGTAAGTACCATTTCTCATTAAAAATAATGTAGACATTGTCAATAGAGGCAGGAAACCTACTTTTAAAAATTCAATTAGGGAAGAGGCCACTTGCACATGAGATTCAATTTGGAATCCGAGACCATGCAGCGGCAGGACATTAGAATTTCAAAACTGACCGACTGGGACTCTTATAGGGTCTCCCTAGAATCAGAAATTCGTTCTGTTATGGGGAACATAGAGTCTCCAGCGGGTTTGTAATTCTTCTCAAACCATCTGCACAATTCTATCCACTCGGCTTACAAGTGAAAACAATGAAAACAATCATAAATCATCAAATAAGAAATGGGTTCCTTTTAAATAATCCACTGCATCGAGACTAGTTTGCTTATCAAACTGGTAAATCCACTGTGATAGCTCTTTGTGGTCTAGTAACTAGGATTGGAAGAGCAGTGTCATATAATGAAATTGCCCTTTGTGCCTTTGTGGACGTATGAGTGTGTATGTTTACTTTTGTTAATACTCCTATGGATCGATAGAGAGTGCAGTAATGGAGAAGGGGGTTCCGCTTCATGCTGAAACATCGCGGGATCACAGCCAGATTAGGTGGTGAGTCAGTAACCATCAGGACCGTAAAAGGATGTCCCCTAGGAAGGGTAATGTCTACTCTTTTGTGGGCATTCGTTATAGACAGACTACTAGTCCTTCTGAGTAGGCATGCGTTTGATGTCCAGTGCTATGCGAATGATGTGGCTATCATAATTAGAGCCAAGTTTGATGGGGTCATCTCTGATCTCATGCAAAATGCACTCGATTTAACATTACAGTAGTGTGTCCAGGAAGGACTTAGTGTCAATCCAAACAAAACTGTCCTTCCTTTTTTTCCGAGGAGGAAAAAGCTCTATAGCTCCCTCGTTAAACTGTGCTATTGCTCCCTTTTCCAAAGAGTTTAAATATCTAGGGGTCATCCTAGATCAAAAACTAAACTGGAAACAACATTTACGGAAAGTTCAAAATAGAGCCACCAAGGCTTTTTGGGCCTATCAAAGACTCTATAGACGTACTTGGGGACTACAACTAAAAATAATCTATTCGTCATTTCCAATAATAATTAGGCCTATGGTTCAGTGTATAACCTGCATCGGTGTTACGGGTTCAATGAAAACAAGTCGAACCGCACCAATAGAGGCACTTCTAGGACTAACTGTATGCCAACTAAACTATACTTCCACAAACCCTTTTGTGTCAGGTTACCAAACCGGGATATGTGGAGTAAAAGAGGAACCATCCTTAGAGCGAGGGTCAATGATATGGTTTACAGACGGATCAAAAACAGAAAAAGGGTCGGTAGTCCGAATACACGGGAGTGGGACTGCCCTCTCGAAGTAGTTGGGTAACAACGCTACCGTCTTTCAAGCAGGAACTCATGCTATAGAACTGTGCGCTAGGATAGGCATAGCAAAAGGCCTAAACGATGCAAATGTGTATATTGTGTAGTTCTGTTGTGTCTTAGGTCTTGTGCCATTGAGTCAACACTGGTATGGGGGTGCCTGAAGGTGGTTAAGCATCTGGCAAGCTCAAAAAAGGTAAAACTTGTTTGGATGCCAGGCCATAATGGAATCGTGGAAAATGAAGCAGCTGATGGCCTTGCCCGAGACGGTTCTGCCTCTCCATTTATTAGACCAGAGCCCTTCTGCGGCGCCCCTAAGGGGTAACTTCGAAAAGCATTAAGACGCTGCTCGAATTCCAGGTTTGCGACAGGCGAAGAAATGTATATCACCTTCGTCAATCAGGGTTAAGGAGTGTCTTGAACTTACTGCTTACTGGCTTCCTTACAGGTTACATCCCCTTAGGGTATCACCTTAAAAAAATGGGGCTAAAAGTTTGGCACAACGCCAAATTGTGTAGAAAGCTTTAATAATTTCGAATTGACTAGTTTTGTGATGGATTCGGTACCGAGTAATTCCCAGATACTCGATGTATCAATAGTTTAAGCCAAATTCAACCCTAACATTTTTTTTTTTTAAGAACATTTAAATAATCTGTTATTATCTATAAGAACAACGTGTTAATCTCTACACAATTTTGCGGATCGGAAAAAATATTGATTTTATAACAAATATTTACGAAGATTGTTCAACTATCTAAGTTGAAATCTAATTTATTTTATTTCCTTCAAACCGTATCTCCGCGTAGAAAATTCTCCAAAAAAGAAAAATCTGGTTCGTTTTCTTTCATTGCACAGGCAACAATAAATATTATTCGATTTATTTTCTTTGCTCTATATATCATCTACACATTGTGATAAATCATTCAATCTCCTTTTATTGAACTTTTGTTTCATAGCAAACCTTTTTTTTGTTCTTTTAGACTATGTATCTGCCAAAACTAAAATCTTTTATGCTTAACATACGAGAATAAAATTAAAAATCAATTGAATAAGGAAAGAAATATTTCAAAAGGATATATTCAGCATCAGTAACCATACATCTTAAAGAAGAAAATAATTTAAGATCTTCAAAGAGATTTAATAAAAATACAATGAAAAATCGAAAGGAAATGTACTCGAGATTTAATAAAAATCAATACCGTTGCTATACATATATGTAGTATTCATTAATAAAGGCTTGAATACTACCGGGTTTAGAAAACTAGGTGAAGGATGATAATTTTCAAGAGCAATTGAAGAGTAATAAATAGAAAAAAAAACATTTTTAATTTTTATCTTGTAACAACCAACAAAGGAAGAGAGCTTTTAATAGGTGGTGGTTTTGATTGATTATTTTACAAAATTAGGTGACTAGAGCTGACATTGATTTAAATTAAGTATTCATATGTCAATATGTTTGAAATCAATACATATTTCCACATTTATGGTAAGACGCTGCCTAGGTGCAAAGGTTTTATCTAAATGCATAAATTCATTCTTGTGTATGTAATTTAGATCATCATTCAAAATATTATGTTCACTTCACATATGACATCACTTTAACACGACGACGTTACCACTTTTCATCCGTCAGAAAAAAATAAAAATAAAAATTCTAAGATACCATACATTCAATTGAACGTGAAATCAAAAAGTGAAAAAGGAAAAATCTTAAGCAAGTAAACAACAAAATGTTTCGTTTGTAGCTGGAATTTTCATTTTGTGTTAATATAATAAAAATGAAAAGGAATAAGAAGTGGAAAATGTGAAAAGTTTTTCTCACATAATAAAATAAAAAACTTGAAACGAAAAGCTTTTCTTAACAAACACACAAACAGACATCTTCAAAAACATACACACATAAACGTTACGATATAAAAGCAACAATCATGAAAATTAATTTCACGGTTGTTTGAGTTTTTGATGGGTATATCAAGATGAAGAAGGTATGCATGTATGGCGAATTTTGACTCCACTTATTCATCATACACTGAACAATAATTATGAAATTAACCACTGACAGTAATATACATACTATGAATCTTAACGAAATTATTTTTAATATTATTTTAATGCTACAGGTAATCAAAGTTGATGTATTTTGACTAAATGCCTGTTCGCAATTCATTTCAATCAATTTGGCACAATTTTTTACACAACAAGTAATAATAACATTAGTCGAAAATATCAAAAATAGAAGAAGCACTTAAAAACCAAAAAAGAACATCTCAAATAAATCAGCTTTTTACCAACTGTAAAAAAGACAGCGCTGCTCGGAAAAAAAGTGGTGTTAGGAGGAGAAGATTGCGTAGACAACAACGATAAAATTCGAAGCTACTCTTTGTATCAATCCCATCATTCCTTCACAGCACGTGAAGACACGGTGGATACGTACAAAATATTCATCGTAGATATGCGCACACGTCTCAATATTGAACCACCAACTCCAACCATTCCACTGGACACCAGGGCCAATTTTCACTCTCACATCAGATGACATCTTGATAAAACACCTTGATAATAAAATAATTGAAATTTGGCTGCGTTCGGCAACCTAAATGAGGTGTGTGAACCCGGTGAGAATTGATTTTCTTATAGCAATATTGCTGTACGCTGAATTACTAAAGCAAGTGTTAACATACTGCCCCCGAAATCAATTATCACACACAAAAAGAAGCAGACATTTAAAAAAAAAAATACTACAACAAAATACAAATATCAGCTAAATTAATTGTACATAGTTTGATCAAATACAACGACATCATTTGAATAAAACGTTAACAAAGTAGTTGTTATGATGAAAGTTAAGTTAACAAAGTAGCAGTTATGATGATGACGATTACTTTTAATCTGGTTAGCTTTGGTTATCTTTTGGATGCCGCTAACTTTGTAGTGGTAATGGTACTAGTTTGGTTACTGTTCCTTTTATTTCTCCCTTTGATGTTTTAACTGTAACCACCAGTTTATCTGCACTCGGATGCCAACATATTATTCTTCCGAGAAGCCAGGTACTTTTAGGCAGGCCATTCTCTTTCACTAATACCTGCTGACTTTTGGTGATATTTTGCTCTGCCTTGTTCCACTTATGCCTCTGTCGCAACGATGTAATATACAATTTTGACCACTGGCGCACGATTTTGACTATTTTTCCACGTTGCCAACCTTGAAGTTGTGGTTCGGGTAGTGCAATCATTGGTCCGCCAATCAAAAAATGGCCTGGAGTTATTGCGACAAAAACATTTACGTCTTCAGATAGGGCACCAATTAGACGTGAGTTAAGTATGGCCTCTATTTGAGTTGAAATCGTATATAGCTGTTCAAATGTAAAAACGGAAGTACCCATGGCTTTTACTAGATAGTGTTTGACTACCTTAATGTTGCACTCGCAGAGTCCGCCAAAATGTGGAAAACGAGCTGGAATAAATTTAAACTGTATCTGCTACCAATTAATTGCAAAAATTGTGAATTAATTGATAATGTTTTTCAAATTTATACTGTGCGGACAATTCGGCCAATTCCTTTCGAGCTCCTAAAAAATTGGTACCATTATCGGAAATTATTTCATTTGGAAGACGTCGATGAGAAATAAATCTTTGTAGTGCCGCTATGAATGCGTTGCTGGAAACGCTAGTTACAATTTAGCCAGCATAATCCACTTCAGTCCACAAGACTTCCCATTGTTTAGCGCGTTGATGCCTCTCTTTCATACATATTATGCATTGGCGTATGTGATTTCGTACAATATTTCTGCGGCCCAAAATCCAGTATTTTTTCCTGATTAAACCAATTAGTATATTTGATCCAGCATGAAGGTATTTAAGATGTAAATATGGAATGAGTCTAATCGTAAATACATGTTGTTTCGGTAATATGATCGGATGCTTGGTATCATAACTACATGATAATTTAGTTATCTTGCCTCCAACACTTAATATTGTATCACTGTCAAAGAATGGTGAAAGTGATAACAGCTTGCTATTTTTGGGCAGTTTGCGCCCTTTCCCAAGTAATCTTATTTCGTTTTCAAATTGCTCACTTTGAGCCCGTCTCTCCGATATTTTTCCTTCAATTCGAAGTTCATTTTTTGTTGTGGCAATTTCCATAAAAATAAATAAAATGCACCTGGTATTTATAGTAATAAAATAAAGTCCACCAACAAACAATGCGGAATGGTCGCACTATTGGAATTATCTCGACCGCCACGGAGAAAAATAAATTATTCCATTGTGCTCCGCCAACATTGGTCTTTCGAGCCGGATCCGAGCTACCGGATCACAAGTTACACAGAAGAAAGTGCTCGCCCCATCAAACAACTCATCATAAGCAGCCGACCATCGATTTACAACCAGGAAAACTCGCCATTTCGAGAAAATACAACTTATTGCAGCCAACACGGACATCGTGGAAAATTTATCATCACGTGGCGTGACGTCATTTTCAAGCTAAGTAGCCATTTTGATAAATGTGAGTTGAACTAAAATTTAATAAGGTTTTTCTTAATTAAAACTATTTTATAAAATTCGGGCTATAAATAATTATAATCATTTACACGGTTATACCCAAACAATTTATATTAATTGATTTATTTTCGCCAAGAATAACCAATAATAACCGATTTGTACGAATTAAACGCTTTAACGCATTGTGCTAATTTTCCAGTAGAACCATCCGCCAGCATAACCCCAATTGATCAATATATGAAAACGAGTTACATCTAAATTCTACGCCAATTAGGAATTAACCCTCGCCCATTCTATCAAAACTCGCTTTCTCATTGAATTAACGCGGATTTCTGGTTCAATACTAAATTTAAAAAAAGCACGTTCTCGAAGGTAACCTTAACTTTATCAGGAAACGCAAACCTAAAGTTATAACTAGTTCGGTACATGAAAGACTTGTCGGCTATTAATCAATCAATACGTTCGGTTAACCAATATCAATTAAATATTAAATTTATAACCTAAGTGAACGAACTAAAGTGTACAGTATCGGTTCTTGCGATAACGTCAAACAAAGAAAGTGCAACGTATTTCAAATGGCAGATCTCGCGTCGCTGAAGAAACAACGCGCCACCAACAAAGGTCGCTTAACAAATATTTTGAAACTCGCCAATGCTAATGACAAGGACGCATCAGTTGATGACTTCCGAGCTTGCCTAGCCCGAGTCGAAACGTTGATGTCTGAACTCACCATAATTGAGGGCAAAATCTTCACTCTGGATCCCGATGAAGAATCGGACTATGTCTATGAAGAAAATTACTACAGCGCTGTTGCGAGCCTAAATAAATGCATAAGATCTAGAACAATGACTGCCAACAATATTTCACCAGATATATCATTCAACGCAACCCAACTCGACCATATACAAGAGATAAAGCTGCCGAAAATAAATATACCGCCATTCTCCGGGGACTATACCGAATGGCAATCATTCCACGACCTCTTCGCAAGCACCATCAATGAGTCAACGTCTTTAAGTGCAGTCCAAAAATGTCAGTACCTCAAAGGGCTACTCCGAGGTGAGGCCGCCATTCTGCTGAAACACATTAGCGTCACGGAAAGCAACTATATAGGCGCGTTAAATAAATTAAAAGAAAGATATGATCGGAAGAGACATATCGTCAACTCATTTATACGGACGTTCCTGGACCAGCCATCGATTACAACAACCAACTCAGGTAACATCAAACGACTCATGGATACATCGGATGAGGTTATCCGGGGATTGAAAGCTTTGGGCGAGAATGCTGAGACACGCGACCATTGATTGATCTTTATTCTGGTACAAAAGTTGGATGACAAATCAAAATTATTATGGGCAGAAACAGTTTCGAACCTAGAAAATCCACAATTCTCAAACTTCCTTGAATTTCTAACGCGACGTATTGACACCCTAGAATCAGCGAACGCAACCTTTAAGAAACCGAATGCAAAATACAATATTAAAAGTCACTTCGTAACCCGAGAGTCCAACTTCTCTTGCGATATGTGCCAGCAAAAGGATCACCCATTGTTTGTCTGCAAAGAGTTTAATGAAATGGATGTTATTAAAAGACGAGATTGGGCCAGAAATAACCATAGATGTTTTAATTGTCTGAGCAGTTCACACCTAATTCAGAGATGTTCTTCCAAGCGTTGCTGCCTCCAATGCAAGAAAAGGCATCATACAATGCTTCATTTACCAGAGAGTACTACACCCACAGCAACTCAAAATTCACCACCAGAAAAGACAGAGCGCATTCCATACTGCCTACCGCATTAATCGACGTACTAAGCTCTACCGGAAACACATTAACGTGTCGCGCTCTATTGGATTCTGGTTCACAAGCCAGCTTCATTACCGAAGCTTCCACACAACGACTCGGTCTAAAGAAACGAAATTCAAGATTTTCAGTTGTCGGGCTAGGAGGTTCTAGTGCCGGTTGTACCAAGGGTTCAGTTACACTCACCATTCGACCAAAGCATCACCCAGAGTTATCGATAGAAGCGATCGTCCTATCTAAACTAACGACCGCGTTACCACACCAAACCATCGAAAATATCCCACCAACGTTACGTTCCAAATTCCAGCTAGCTGATCCACACTATCACAAATCGGCTACAATAGATGTTTCGACTGGGGCGGATTACTTCTTCCATTTATTGGAATCAGATAGAATTCGACTCAGTCGAGATAGACCGACATTATACAAAACAATATTAGGTTGGGTTGTCGCCGGAAAAATCAATAATTCACTGAGCGATGACATAGTGTCCCTGGTTGCAACAAATAAATATGAGGATCTCGATTTGGACCGCGCGTTTACCAGATTTTGGGAATTAGATTCGATTCCAAATTCCGAAGTAAAAATGTCTCCCGAAGAAATGTTCTGTGAGAAAGAGTTTTCCGAAAAAACTAACTTGTCCACTGAAGGACGCTTTATCGTCAGGTTATCGTTTAAAATATCCCCGCAAAACTGAGGTAACTCAATGAATGCTGCTATTCAACGGTTGAGAAGCATGGAACGTAAATTCGTTCGTGAACCAGATTTTCAACGGCTTTACCAGGATTTCATGTCAGAATATAGAGAACTCAACCATATGATAGAAATTCCTCCAGCAGAAATCCATAACACAGGATATTACCTGCCGCATCACGGCGTTCTCAAACGTTCAAGCTCCACTACAAAGCTAAGAGTGGTTTTTGACGGGACGGCAAACCAGGTAGCACACCATCAGGTAGCTCGATCAACGAATGCTTAGCAATTGGCCTAACAGTACAGTCGACTCTACATGCTATAATTATGAGGTTTCGTGAGCATAAATTTGTGATCACCGCTGATGTAGAAAAAATGTATCGTCAAGTAAAGGTCAACAGTCAAGATACCAATTTCCAAAGAATAGTTTGGCGCACCAATCCTCACGAGCCAATACTTCATTTCCGATTGGCCACCGTTACATATGGTTTAGCATCGTCAGCCTTCCTAGCCACTAGAGTCCTAAAAACAATAGCCGATAATAACCAAACATTATTTCCAATTGCAGCTAAGGCGATTAGTCGCGATACATACGTTGACGATTTAATGACTGGGGCCGACACCGAATCCGAACTCACTCAACTAAAAAATTGCATAAGTAAGTTACTGTCCCAGCATGGTTTTAATCTCCGCAAATGGATGTCCAATTCCAACGTCATCTTAGACAATCTAAAGGACGAAGCTAATAGGAGCATCAAGACAATTGAAGAGACTCACCGAAGCGATTCAAATTCCATAAAAGTACTTGGACTCAATTGGGACCCGAATACCGACCAATTTTCCTTCATTTCCAAGCTACCACCAAAATACTCATTTACCAAAAGAATAGTCGTTTCCGAAGCCAGTCGCCTGTTCGATCCATTAGAGTGGTTAGCTCCCGTAACAGTGCAAATTAAAATTTTTATCCAGAAATTGTGGGCCGTTAGTTTAGACTGGGATCAACAGCTCCCCGAAGAGATATCTAACCGGTGGCAAAAAATTCGCGCTGACCTAGATAACGTTAAGCAGATCCGGATTCCCAGATACAACGAAATAACCGAAGCCAAAACCATTCAAATACATGGATTCGCCGACGCCAGCCAAGACGCATTTGCTGCTGTGGTCTATCTAAGAACCGAAAGATCGTCGGGAGAGACGTTAATCAAATTGATCACGGCTAAAACCAAAGTAGGTAGCCCCAATGAAACAAGTCTCACAAATTTAATCAAATTAGTCAAGAAAGAAACTGAACTAGATATTTCAGAAACATTTGCTTGGTCGGACTCCCGAATATTCTAGATTGGCTCGCAAACCATCCCAGACGTTGGAGCACATTTGTAGGAAACAGAACAGCGGAAATTCTTAATACACTACCACGCAAGCAGTGGTTGCACGTACCTTCAAGAGACAATCCGGCCGACTCTGCATCCCAAGGTTTATCACCCAACGATTTAAAACAACATGGGCTGTGGTGGAGTGGGCCTAGTTGGCTCAATCAACCTTCCACATCATGGCCTCCACAACAAAATGACTACGGCTCCGTTGCAGAAATTAACAACAAAATAATTGCATTTGCAAGTACGTATACCAACCCATGGCTCGATGAGATAATCGTTAAATATTCATCTTTAACGAAACTGCAAAGGGTACTCGCGTATATACTGCGCTTCGTCACGAACTCAAGAACCAAAAGGGAATCGAGAATCCACAACAAGTATCCAACAAGAGAAGAACTATTCCACGCAATCTTCAAAGAAATTCTGAAGCGCCCTACTCAACGAAACATCCCATAATTATCCATCCAAAATCAACGCTCACGAAGGAAATTCTCGACGATATTCATAAGAACACCAAACATTCCGGGCCATCATTAACGCTTGCAAATTATTGGATTCCTGGTGGTCGAAACACAGTTCGACAAACCATCAATAAGTGTGTAGTCTGCGTCAAATTTAAATCCCAGATATACAATCAAATCATGGGTAGCCATCAACTGTACATAACAGAAATTTCGTCTATAACAATGTTCCACACCAAATCGTCCGCACTCATCACTCATCAAAATTGAATTTCATTGCTCCGTAATCTAAAATAAAATTAAATCAAATTAATTATATGTAAATTTATATTTATGTTCAATACTTATCTTAATTAAATTTATTCTGAATTGTTGATAAACAAATTCACCATGACACTCAAACGTCAAAATTGTAGGTGAATTCTAATATTTTTTGTTAAATACAATTTCGGAAAGAAGATCGACGCGTCGCCTATGTGAATTGCGACAATTAACTTTTCGAAATTGTATTCCGAATATTTGCGTTCAATCATAAACGCGTATTGTATTCTTGTTCTTTTTCAATCAATAAAAAAACATCACTTCTGTGACCACCATCAAATAGTAAACAACTAAAATATATTATCTCTTATTAATTTGTAAAAAGCCAAAAAATATTCAGAGAATTAACACCAGTTTTGTTTTCTTGTCACCCCATGGTCAATGTTTTCAACAAATAAAATACAGTCCACCAGCAAAGAACGCGGCATTATCGCACTATTGGAATTATCTCGACCGCCACGGAGCAAAATAAATTATTCCATTGTGCTCCGCCAACATTTTTGATTAAGTTTCTGATGTTTTGTTTCCATAAATTTGCGAATTGATAAATATCTAATTAGTAGATTAACCGGGCAACCATTGTTACATCTTATCTCTTGTCGAACCTTTAAATGAGCTATATAACGTCTAATAAAAACAAAAACTCGATAGCTTTTTAAAATTGAATTGTACGTGCTGAATAAACGTATAGGCATATATCGCGTTCGAATTTACTGAACAATTGGTAAACTGCATTTTGACGCTTCTTCTCTTCAAATAACGCTTCCTACGTAGATCCAGATTCTTGAATGGGCCACATGGAGGTTGGCTTATGTAAAAATCCGGGACCTGATCACCATTAACTCATGCGGATTGCAACCACTTGACAGTAAATCTGCTGGGTTTAAGTTTGTTGTAATATGGCCCCAAACACTGCACGGTATTATGCCTAAAATATATAAAGTTGGGTTGGCTACAAACGTTTTCCATCTTGTCGGATGATCGGAGAGCCAATCCAATACTATACATGAATCAGACCAGGCATGTATTTCATCTATTTCAATATCTATTGTTTTTGAAATATATCTGGATAAGGATGAAGCCAAAACAGCAGCACATAATTCTAGTCTAGCAATGGTAATTTGATTTATCGGAGCAACTCTGGATTTTGAAGTGATTAATTTAATTGTGATCTCCCCTTGGTCGGTTTCCGTTCGAAGATACGCTACTATTCCGTAAGCTCTTTCGGATGCATCAGCAATCGGATGTTTTGACAAAGGCAGTATCGTCTAAAGAAATATGTTCACCCCCATGATCACAAGCTGGAATGCAATGCATTGATTCTCGACTATTTGAAATCCTTTTTGGCAATTTAAAGCAACCAGCAGCAAGAAGCTTACTTGTTGTCTGATATATCTGCACGGCATCTTCAAGCTTCCGTATCGCTAAATAGGAGGCGCATCGAAGACCATAAGTGACAGTTGCCAATTGGAAATGCTACAAATCACTGGATACTTCATCTCGCCACATTATCCGTTGGAATGCTCGATCGTCTTGATGAATGTTGATCTGGCGGTACATTTTCTCTACTGTCTGCTGACCAGTATATAAAATGTCGTTTAAAGAGTACCCACTCTCAAATTGGCATGATCCGTCAAATACCACACGCAGTTTGGTAGTGACTTCGCTGGATGGTATTTCATGCATATGTTGCAGCTTTTCATATTCGTTCATGAATTCCTTGCATCGAATGACAAATTGGTGATTTTTCTTAAACTTTTTCTCTATCGAATTCAATCGTTTAACTGCAGCACATAACGTGACTCACTGAGTAATTTAGTTGGAATTTAAATTGGTAAACGCACTGTGTACTGATCATCTAATTCTCACATTTCTCACATTCTTCACATTTTTGATCATATGGATGAATCGCTTTCCATATTGGAACTTGTTCAAGCTGCCAGAATTTTTCTAACATTTCTAGCTCTTCTGAGGTTGGTGTGGCCGTAGTATGAAAGATTTGAACTAAATTTGCATGTGTTTGGTTAATAATCCTTTCACCAATGACCTATCCAAAAGAGGTAAGTTGAGCATATACATTGAGTTGAATCTTAAATTTTTCTGGAAGTAATATTTCCAGAAACACATTATTCCCTAAAATCATGTCAATTGGACTTGGTGTTGTAAGATCTGGATCAGCAAGTTTAAGATGTCGTACATTATTCAAATTTAATTATTCCGTTTTTCTTCCTGGTAACCAAGATGTTAATTTTGATAGAATCAAGGCATCAGTGATTATGTTATATGATTTGTCGAATAGAGGTGTTAGCTTTACATTCACTCGACCTTTTAACCTCACCTGACCTTGATGACACATGTTGTTGGATATCTTCTTAAGCCTGTTCTCATAACACAGCTATCAGTAATCAATGTTGTTTGCGAACCACTATCCAAAAGAGCCCTTATTTTATAATATTGATCGTTACTAAAGATGTTAAGTTGAACCGTTGACAGCGTTGAAACAACCAGCGGTTGTTGAATGTTTTTTAAGATTAACCAGATTTGGCACGGTTGAAAATGAATTTTCATCATTTGTAACGATAAGAACATTACTATTTATAGCATGATATGATGTTAAAGGAGCGCTACTGTTGCCAGGTGATGGACAATTTGCTAGTGTTGATAGATGTATGTAGCGGCTCACGCAATAAAAACACATTCATTCGTTCACCACCACAATAAGCAACACATCAGCGCTCTCATACATATGACACGCAACCGCAACTGCAACCGCTCGACCAACGAGCAATTGGGAATTGTTCATACATTGCTCCGGTTTGCCCAAATAACAAAAAACCGATAAACACAAAAAACAAAACAATTCTTGTCGGTCAATATATACACTCGTACGTTGTGACTTACACAAGCAACAGAATTTTTGGTGGTAAAAATTATTTTTTCTCATAGAATAAAAATGGTGAACAATAGTTATAAAAATTAACAAAATATTAATTGTAAATTCTAAAAAATCCCTCTTTTTATAATAATTAAAATAAACTTCATTTTGTTTAATAATAATAAAGCAAACCATTAATTGCGAATTAAAATAAATTAAGTGAAGTGTTTTAATATACATAAGTTATATATAGGCTTGGGGGCATTTCTAAATTAAATTCAACAGCGAATTAGCTGCCCCACACATACACGCGCCTTATAGTACTTTCTGATTCACGTGTAGTGATTTCTTTGCCCTCATTGACGTTGACTTCGTTTATGATTGGTATTCGACTCAGTGCGTCTGTTACGACGTTAGCCTTTCCCCCCTTATACACGACATTATAGTCGTAATTCTGTAACTCTAGACGCTACCTCAGAATTTTTGCATTATTTTTAGAGGTTTTAATAAATGTTAAAGGCTTATGGTCAGTGACCAATGTAAATTTGTTACCGTAAAGATAGGGTTGATTTTTTTTGACGGCCCAGATGATGGCCAGTGCCTCTTTTTCATTCGTGGCGTACTTTGATTCTGTATTATTTAAAGTTCTGGAAGCAAATGCGATGGGTCGTTCGACACCATCCTGAATCTGCGACAGGACTGCACCTAGCGCCAACAAACCTGATGCATCCGTCGTTAGTATGAATGGTCTTAAAAAATCTGGGTACGCTAATATCTGATCAGTTGATATAATTCTTGAGAGTTTCAAAAGATTTACCGTATTCCGGATCTGTTATGTTCATTGGAACGTCTTTTCGTAAATATTTAGTCATGTTTTTGACTATTTTCGAGTAATCCTTTATGAATCTCGTATAACAGCCAGACAGTCCAAGGAACTGTTTTATTTCTTTTGGTGTTCTTGGTAACGGCCAATCTAATATTTTGTTTATTTTATCAGAATTGGGTTTTACTCCGTCTTGGGTGATGGTGTGGCCCAGAAATTTCGTTTCCTTTTTAAAAATTCGCATTTCTCAATTTGAATTTTTAGATTGAAGTGGGATAATCTTTTAAATACTGTGGCCAAGTTATCCATGTGATTTTCTAAATTATGCCCTATAATGATGATATCATCTAAGTACACGTGGCAAATTTTGCCTATTAGGCTATGTAGTGCATTGGTCAATGTTCTTTGGAAGGTGGCTGGGCCTTTTTCAGGCCAAACGGCATCCGGGTGAATTCAAAATGTCCCTTGTCCGTTGAAAACGCGGTTTTTTCCTGGTATTTCTCGTCCATTGGAATCTGGTGGAAACCAGATTTAAGGTCTATTGTCGAAAAGTAAACGGCGTTACCCAGACTGTCGAAAGAATGTCGTTGAATTTCGAACAATGCCGCTATTCAATAATTCTTGGATTTGCTCTTCTACGTCTTTTTTATAGCAATGCGGGTACCGATACGTCTTTGTGTATATTGGGTTATTGTCTGTCGTGATAATCTTGTGTTTGATTTGTGTCGTTGCCGACAATTTTTCGTCTTTTTTTAATAAAATAGCCTGATGTTTAAAAATAACTTCTGTTAATATCGATTTTTCAGTTTCACTCAAATGTTCTGTTCTGATTAGTTTCGATATCGTTTTTCTATCAATACGAAGTTATTTACTTTAAGTATTAATTTTGGAACCTTTTTTGGTGGTTCAGAGTCTCCAGTTAACACATTAATTGTGGTTTTAAATTGCGTTGCTTTATACAACCCTGGCTGTACCATTATCTCTTCGTTTAGTCTTTCGAAGTTTGGTACTAGACAATCGTCATTCTCAGTTGTATTCAACGTTATAGTATGATTATAGAAGTTATTTTAAGGGTAATATCTATTGAATTTATAAATGCACTTATTAAGAGTAATTATATTGGACTTATAGTCTAATTTTGCATTCATCTTGGCCGTGGATTCCGAGCCTAGTATTCCATCGAAAAATTTATGGGATTGTAATTCGTAAAATACTTGTGGTGGCATGTTTTTTCCTAATATACTTATTTTGACTTTATTATTAATTTTGTGAGTTCCTAGCAGATTTTTAACTATTGTTTTTTTTTTGTCGACTCTTTAAAAGTAGGCTTCATTAAACCGACTATTTCTGGTTTAATCACGTTTTTATTCGCGCCTGTGTCAATTAAAAGTGTTATTTTGCGCTTAAGATGTTCATTGTAACACTTCAGATACGGGAGAAAATTCAATCTTCCGTGTCTGAGTTCTGCGTCCCTTGAAAATTTTCTAAGTCAGAATTTTTTTCATTACCTAGTCAAAAACCCTAATCCATACGAATCGTTCGCTTAGTAAAAGTTCTACAAAATTATCTTTTTGAAATCGCACTCAACACTTAAGGGTCAATATCGGAAATTGCCAACAATGATGACAAAGGTGTGGCTAGCACATGGAATAGAACCCTTAATTACCTAATTAAAAAATCCTAATCCATACGAATCGTTCGTTTAGTAAAAGTTCTACAAAATTACATTTTTGAATAGCACTCAACCCTCAAGGACCAAAATCAGCAGTTGCCAACAATGATGACAAAGGTTTGGCTAGCACATGGAATAGGTCCTTTAATTACCTAGTCAAAAACCCTAATCCATACGAAACGTTCGCTTAGTAAAAGTTCTACAAAATTATATTTTTGAAATCGCACTCAACGATTAAGGGCCAATATTGGCCATTGCCAACAATGATGACAAAGGTTTGGCTAGCACTTGGAATAGGACCCTTAATTACCTAATTAAAAAATCCTAGTCCATACGAATCGTTTGTTTAGTAAAAGTTCTACAAAATTACAATTTTGAAATAGCACTCAACCCTCAAGGGCCAATATCAGCAATTGCCAACAATGATGACAAAGGTTTGGCTAGCACATGAAATAGGTCCTTTAATTACCTAGTCAAAAACCCTAATCCATACGAATCGTTCGCTTAGTAAAAGTTCTACAAAATTATCTTTTTGAAATCGCACTCAACACTTAAGGGTCAATATCGGAAATTGCCAACAATGATGACAAAGGTGTGGCTAGCACATGGAATAGGACCCTTAATTACCTAATTAAAAAATCCTAATCCATACGAATCGTTCGTTTAGTAAAAGTTCTACAAAATTACATTTTTGAATAGCACTCAACCCTCAAGGACCAAAATCAGCAGTTGCCAACAATGATGACAAAGGTTTGGCTAGCACATGGAATAGGTCCTTTAATTACCTAGTCAAAAACCCTAATCCATACGAAACGTTCGCTTAGTAAAAGTTCTACAAAATTATATTTTTGAAATCGCACTCAACGATTAAGGGCCAATATTGGCCATTGCCAACAATGATGACAAAGGTTTGGCTAGCACTTGGAATAGGACCCTTAATTACCTAATTAAAAAATCCTAGTCCATACGAATCGTTTGTTTAGTAAAAGTTCTACAAAATTACAATTTTGAAATAGCACTCAACCCTCAAGGGCCAATATCAGCAATTGCCAACAATGATGACAAAGGTTTGGCTAGCACATGAAATAGGTCCTTTAATTACCTAGTCAAAAACCCTAATCCATACGAATCGGTAGCTTAGTAAAAGTTCTACAAAATTATTTTTTGAAATCGCACTCAACGCTTAAGGGCCAATATCGGCAATTGCCAACAATGATGACAAAGGTGTGGCTAGCACATGGAATAGGACCCTTAATTACCTAATTAAAAAATCCTAATCCATACGAATCGTTCGATTAGTAAAAGTTCTACAAAATTACATTTTTGAAATAGCACTCAACCCTCAAGGGCCAATATCAGCAATTGCCAACAATGATGACAAAGGTTTGGCTAGCACATGGAATAGGTCCTTTAATTACCTAGTCAAAAACCCTAATCCATAAGAATCATTCGCTTATTAAAATTTCTACAAAATTATCTTTTTGAAATCGCACTCAACGCTTAAGGGCCAATATCGGCAATTGCCAACAATGATGACAAAGGTGTGGCTAGCACATGGAATAAGACCCTTAATTACCTAATTAAAAAATCCTAATCCAAACGAATCGTTCGTTTAGTAAAAGTTCTACAAAATTACAATTTTGAAATAGCACTCAACCCTTAAGGGCCAATATCAGCCATTGCCAACAATGATGACAAAGGTTTGGCTAGCACATGGAATAGGTCCTTTAATTACCTAGTGAAAAACTCTAATCCATACGAATCGTTCGCTTAGTAAAAGTTCTACAAAATTATATTTTTGAAATCGCACTCAACGCTTAAGGGCCAATATCGGCCATTGCCAACAATGATGACAAAGGTTTGGCTAGCACTTGGAATAGGACCCTTAATTACCTAATTAAAAAATCCTAGTCCATACGAATCGTTTGTTTAGTAAAAGTTCTACAGAATTACAATTTAGAAATAGCACTCAACCCTCAAGGGCAAATATCAGCAATTGCCAACAATGATGACAAAGGTTTGGCTAGCACATGGAATAGGTCCTTTAATTACCTAGTCAAAAACCCTAATCCATACAAATCGTTCGCTTAGTAAAAGTTCTACAAAATTACATTTTTGAAATAGCACTCAACACTCAAGGGCCAATATCAGCAATTGCCAACAATGATGACAAAGGTTTGGCTAGCACTTGTAATAGGACCCTTAATTACCTAATTAAAAAATCCTAATCCATACGAATCGTTCGTTTAGTAAAAGTTCTACAAAATTACAATTTTGAAATAGCACTCAACCCTCAAGGGCCAATATCAGCCATTGCCAACAATGATGACAAACGTTTGGCTAGCACATGGAAAAGGTCCTTTAATTACCTAGTCAAAAACCCTAATCCATACGAATCGTTCGCTTAGTAAAAGTTCTACAAAATTATCTTTTTGAAATCGCACTCAACGCTTAAGGGCCAATATCGGCAATTGCCAACAATGATGACAATGGTTTCGCTAGCACTTGGAATAGGACCCTTAATTACCTAATTAAAAAATCCTAATCCATACGAATCGTTCGTTTAGTAAAAGTTCTGCAAAATTATAATTTTGAAATAGCACTCAACCCTCAAGGGCCAATATTAGCAATTGCCAACATCTTTACTTGCTTGTGCGATCTCATGGTTATTGATTAAGTTTTTGTTGAACGTTCTTCTAGATCTTATCGACTGATCGACTTTCATAGGAATTGGTGAATTTTTCACCGAATATGTCTTTTTCCGTTGGTTTATTGGAATATATTCGTGTTTTTTTATAGTATTCGATCTAATTTGGTTCAATTGGTTTGGTTTTTGCTGCTGATAACTAGTTTGTGCCAGTTTTTTAGAATTTCGCTTGGGCATAACCAAAATATGGCTTTTTTAATCCAGATACATGGTCTTCTTCTATAAACGCACATATCGCAGGCTATGCATCACTGTAAAGTTTATTTTGCATAGATAGTGATTTAATACTCTGTACCGTTTCTTTAATTTTTTTAAAGTAAGTATGCACAGCGATTGTATCACTTTGTTTATTAGCCCAAAGGTCGCCCCGGTCACCCAGTGCTTCTATTAATATTTCTTTGATTTCTACAAATGTTTGAGGGTTTCCAGCTACACATAAAATATCCTTTGCTTTCCCTTCAACTTTGTTCATTACTGCTTGTATTTACAAAACTAATTGCTGGTCCGAGACCAATGGTTGGAATACTAGCAGGGTATCCTCAGCTGTTTTCAGCCAGGCTGCCAGTTGTTTCCGGTTCCCATCGAAATGTGGTATGGACTTAAATTATAGCGTCACCATCTTTGATTTATAACAGAAATGCGGTATGGATTCCCCGAAATCTTTACATTTCGTCAAGTTTGTTTCGAAATTAAATATTCGAACGTTATAAATAATTGGGTAGCATCACATGCAATACTGTAGGCCGGTGTTCCGGTTGATGATGGAAATTTTCCATGCAGTGACGGATAGTACGCTTGTAACGCCCGCTCTTTAACACGAATATCATATAGATTTATACGACAATGATATTTCATTCCAGTGAGCACGCTGTATAAACCATTATAAGCTAGGGAATATGCAGACGAATCAAACTGATCGCTCCATTTGATCTCACCACAATTAGTTCGCACATCAAAAAGACGTGTAGTTCTGTCGAAATTAGCTGTTAGTATACAGTTTTTGCCTTTCCAGAGAGTTTGGTAAACAGCGGACGTCTTTGATCCCAGAAAGGACATCAATTTACTAAAAAATAGAATTCCGAGTTATAATTTTGGATTGGTTTTTTAAATTGTCCACCCACCTTTCAAAATCCAGCAATCTTAACGCTTTCTTATTGCTACCCCTAAATTTTCTCCCCACCAACCGTTTCCCGCTTTGTTCTAGCCTTACATGATAAAATGTATCATGATCAAAGGATAAGGTAGAATACAGCATCTCCAATCGACTTCACTTTCCTCACTCCATATTTTGATCTCCGATTTAGATGTCGTTACGTAAATACGATAATGAAAATCTATCGAATAGATTTCATCTTCACCAGCCCGCTGGAGATTGGTATTGTGTCAATTAGCAAAAACTACTTCACCAGAAGCACATCCATAAAATATCTTGTCATGTATCCTGTCCGATTTCTTAACAAAACATGTTATCTCTAAATCTTTAAAGTCCTCAAGTACATTATACGGTTTTGTATTAATGTAGTGATTAGGTTTACGTTTATAAAATTTTACTTGTCCACCATTTGCCACAAACAGATTCTCCTTATTCAAGTGCAGTATGGAAGGAGTCCATCTCCGCTTATTCAAATAATTCGATTCTTCGTAAATACCTAAACACCAATTAGCACATACTATTAAACGTTTTGAGTTGGTGAGTTGAAGCAGTGTCATAAAAGAAAATAACATTTATAATTCCTTAAGAATTAAAATCCAAGCTTGTTTACCTTTTAATATGTTCCAAATATCCTTTGCTCAATTATTTTTCAAATTTTCTGCTTACACCTACTGTGAGCGTCAAAAAAAGTGTACACCTCAATGTTATATACAGCATTTGAAAAAGATAATTTCTTCTATTATTCTTCAACGTTTAAAACTAGGGCATATATTTAACTGGTACTTCGTACCTTATTAAATGACAAACAAAACTCTTAAAAAAACAACAATAAAAATCCAATAAAACACATAACAAAAAATATTTCATTTTTTAAACGTCAAAAATAGTGTACAGTTCCAATATTATTTAATTAATGAATTAAAAAGACCGTAGTCTATTTCCATATTAATACTTCGTCTGATTTGAGAACTGCTTCTAGCCTTCTCGCCATTGATTCGATCAACTTTGTGGTTATTTCGGTTGGAATTGTTTGCCATTCCTCCAACAATATGAATTTTAAGGAATCCTTGCTGCTTATGACCCTTTTTCGAATTTGTTTGTCGAGATACTCTCACAAATGTTCTATCGGGTTAAGGTCTGGGGATTGTGCCAGGTGGTCTAACTGCTTAGGAGTCCGATAGAGTAAGCATTATTTTACAATTTTTGCAGTATGCTTCGGGTCGTTGTTGTGTTGGAAGACCTATGACTCATCTAAATTTAATTTAGCGACGCTGGGTGCCAAGTTTTCCCTCAAAATATTTAAATAGTCTATTTTATTCATGGTGCTTTCAGTAAACACCAGATTTCCCACGCCTTTCGCCGCCATACATCCCCAGACCATTAACGAGCCCCCACCATGCTTCACGGTGGTGATGATATTTTTGCTTCTCAAAATTTTTGGTGATTTTTTCGATCCGAAAACCTTTAATTTACTTTCATCAGTAAATAATACATTTCTCCAGAAAGAAATATCCTGGTTTCGATCATTTTTAGCAAAGAGAAAGCGTTGCTTTCGATTCGTTTCTGATATGTGTGGTTTTTTCCGCGGTACTCTACCATACAGCCCACTATCATGTAGCGCTCGCCGAATAGTGCTTGCACTTACGGGGACTGCAGGGGCTTTTTCAATATTTTCCGATATTTTCACCGCACTTGCTGTCGGATTTTTCTTCACTTCCCTTATAACTGATCTTATTTCAGAAGAAGAAAGTCTCTTTGGTCTACCGGTAAGAGATAGATCTTCTAGTTGCTTGAATTTTTGGTATTTATCAATAATTTTTTTCACTGTTTTGTGGCTCCTTTCAATTATTTCAGCAATTTCTCGCAACGATTTTGCCTCTTGCCTAAATTTCAGCACGAGCTTTCGCGTTTCGAGAGATGTTTGTTTACCCATTTGAAGAAAAATTTTTTACGTGTTTTTATCGAGAAACAAAAATAAATACTAGTAAAACATGGATATCGAAATAAACAACGCAAAACAAATGCAAACCAAACTGTAAATTTTCTGATCTACAGTGTGTTTCCATTGCTGTAGACTTTTTTTTGACACTTCAAAAATGAAATAATTTTTGTTATGTTTTTTTTCAATTTTTGTTGTTGCTTTTTGACTAAGTTTTATTTGTCACCCAATAAGAAATGAAGTGCCAATTTAATATTTATTCTAATTTTAAGCATTGTACTCTAACAAAAGTTTTAATTTAAATTCAAATATGTGAGGTGTACACTTTTTTTTGACGCTCACAGTACATATTTTTAAATGAAAAGAAAATATTTAAAGAACACAAATGTTCGTTGCAACAATAAGTACAGTTTGCACTTGTGTTTAAAATTATTTTATCTTCCGATTCGAACATGTTTAATCTTGATTCAATTTTTTTTTTTTTTTTTTTTAAATTAAAAGCCCTGAAATGTAAAATGCAACATCGCCAATTTTTATTTATGCGCAAAAAAACTTTAAGTAATTCATATCCACATAAACAGAAAAACGACAATCAATGGCTGACATAATAATTTTGTACCACATGCACATATAGTAAATATAATCGACTGTATTGGTAATGTATTAACAATCTTCGGTTTTTTCCTTTTATTCTTTATTTCTTTTATTCTTATTTTAAAACATTAGTAATCTGATTACCACAATAACATATTCTCGCGCAACACATTTAACTTTATTTAGAGTTTATTATGTTTAATCATGTTTTGCAAAAATGAAAACACAAGCATATAATGTATACGAAAGTACATTAACTCTACATATCTCCAATATTATGAAACGCTAATACTATTAGGACGATCGAATAAAGCATAATAAAAATATGATATAAAGTACATTCATAGTGATTTATGAATTAGTGTGTACATCTACATAGTAACTTGCAGCTGTCTAGGGAAAAGTAGATACAGTTATTTGATAGTGTAAAGTTTACTGTACTAAAATGGAATTTTCTATGATAAAACTGTTCTAAATGTTTTTGAAATATTCTTACTGGACTATTTTCTTAACCGAATCCGTAACGAATTCCTGTTATAAATCAAACATGTTGACGCTTATAACTCCTCTACTCACCGCTAGATCACTCTGCCTGCATTCCGTATTCGATCAGAATTCCATGGCCGCCACTTTGATCAAGAAGTGGAATGGAACCGCCATATTATCACTAGTTTCTTGCAACTACAAAATCTTGCACAACAAAATAGTGCAATTATTTTCCGTTTTAGTAGGTGTCATTAATAGATTCTATAAAATGCGCTCCTACGTGCGGCACGCAGTGCGACATGTTCGCTGATCCCGGCTTCTACGTCCCCCGAAGTTCAAATCAAAAGCCCCTCGGTGGGCTAAGCGGGATGGAGGGAGGGGGAAGAAGCATCGCGATCTCCCGCAAGCCCGTGAGAGCTACCGAAGCCGTTAACCTCTACAATTCTAAGTCAAATTAGTCGATGTCATTTTTCTTCTATTTATTGTCCTTAGAATAGAGAAAAAAAATTTACGGGAAATTGTTATGCAAGATTTTGTATTGCAATATTTTGTAATGCAAAATTTTGTAATGCAAAATTACATACCCAACCCGCCTATAATTATTTAGTGATTGCGGTAAAAATTGTTTGGGCGCTAGTAATATATTAAAGAAACAAGCTCAACAACAAAGTAAAAATTTGGGAGCTAAACTAGCAAAAAATGGGGCCGAAGGTAATTTATTTTACCAGGAAGTCCTCACCTTGAAGAATTATGGGAGGTCGAAGTGTAAAGTAACTTTTGAAGAAGTCTCAACTATATTTGCCCAAATAGAAGTGTATTTTAATTCAAGATCTTTACCTCTGCTAATATTTAGCGTTAACTCTAGGCAAATGTTTAATAGGCAGACCAATGATAGCAACACCAGAGCCCGATATGACGAATTCGAAATATGTCAATAAGTGAAATTTACTTACCAAATTAATCTAAGTATTTTGGAAGAAGTGCAGCGCAGAGTACCTATCACTGCTCCTTAAACGGCCTAAGTGGTTAACAGAACTACTTCACATAAAGAAAGGAGAATTAATTCTGATAAAACACAAACTACTTTCATCAACAAGATGGCTTCTCTTAAGAATTATTAAACTCCATCAATATCACCAAAATTTGTAGACTAGAGATATCTAGTGGATCATAGTACCAGAAACATCACAACCGAACGCAAAAGCAAGCAAGTCCTGCACCAGGAAAGCCAATACCAGAAATACAATAACCAACGGTAAAAGTAAGCGCTGCAACAAAAGCAAACAGAGTTATCTGTCTTCTCGAATTCGCACCATTAGACTTCTAGCAACGAGATGGTAAATCATGGTACATTATAATTAATAGTTACTTTAAAGAAATTGATAGCATTATGGGTTATATCCATAGCCTTAATAAAACATGCATCCATCTACGATTTGACGGAGATAGGCAAACAATTTGCGTCGTAATCCAACAACAATTAAGCAGACAAATCTAACTACAAACCAACAAAACAGGTTGATTCAGAGGTTTAATAAACGGTTTGGTCGTACCAAAAGAAGATTTGGCAAAACAGTAGGTTTCCTGCTTTACAATGTGTTCGGCGTATTATCTCAGAGAGAAAGCTGAACATTATGAAAATGTGTTACGACTGGCATACGTCTCCACTTCATACAGAGGAAAAAGAAATTGTTTTTTGCGAAGATTCCAAACGCTCAAATAATTTGAAATTTTTTTTATCGTTATAAAATACCATGACCACCATGGTGTTTATACCTATGCTCGCTTTTATGATTTCCGAATTTAAATTTAATATTCCCTCCGATTGCTATGTAAACATATTTAAAATTTTTTTGCATTTACTTGTTTTCTATATTGTCATTATCAAGCATATATATCTCTTGCGAGTTGGTGTGTGTCCATGTATTATGTAGTATGAGATGGAATATTTGCGTTATTAAAATGTTCAATCTGGAATATTCTATTTTTCTTTCTGGTATCATTGGCTTAAATTAACGCGTGATATTTGCTCTGAGTGGGGATAGAACCGATCGGTGTATTAGACATGAATCCGATGCGGCCGTACAGATAAGTATGTACATATGTTTGCCGTCGTTGTTCGTCTTATTCGTTGTATTTGTGTACATAAATAACATACATATCAATAAAGATTTTACAATAATAAAAAATAAAAAAAATAAATAAATGATGAAGATGTGCACAAATACAACGAGTGGGACGAACAGCGATGCGAAGTAGAAAATAGGAGGGGGAAAATTTCTGATTTTTTTTCTCGTTGATGTAAAATATTTTTTTGATGGGTAGTCTAGTTTTGATTTTGAGATAATTAAGTTTAATTTTGGATTTAAGATTAATTCGATCTATTTTTGATTCATTTGGAATCAAGTTAAGTTTTGCGTTTGTGATTAAGCCTAAATTTGGAAGCTTAAGTAAAATAAAGTTTAGTTTTGATTTTTAAAACGGTCAACGCTAGTTTCTTGCGTTTGACGATAAAGTAAACATTTGTTTATATAAATTACCGTAAAAGACACATTTTGCATACCGTATCGCTAAGTTCAATTTTATGGTATTAAGTAGAGTGTTAATTTTGTTATGGGTCAAAGTGGGAGTGTGTAATGAATAGTGGCGAGAAAATTACTACCGTTGCATTTATATTTTGTTCAATTAATACATAATAAAATAAATAAAAAAAAAAATTTTTTTTGTATAGAACAATAAAACAAAACGGAATAGGTGTTGAAAACTATAAATTATATGTAACAAAAATAATAATAATTATTACTTTTCTATTCTGTTAATCAATAAAAATTAAAATAACAGATAAAAAAAAATAAATGTGTATTTTTCTTTTTTGGTTCGCTCTTTCTGTCAAATAAGATTGGAGTGCTAATGTAATTTGTGAATTATTAAAACAGTTTAAGAAAACGAGTAGTATACACGTTTTAAAGTGGTGAGATTGTATGAATAAACAAAACTTCTAAAGTGACGTGAATTTATGTTGATTGACTCGCTAATAAAATCCATCAAACAAATTGTGCTAAATTTGACTCGATTACTGAAAATATACCCTTCTTGCGTAATATTGTGAATCCGTATTCCCAGCCATGGGGCCAGGGCATTTCTTGTGAGGGGGATTTAAAAATAAAAGGTAAAACAATCAAGGGACAAACAATCTGGCTAACTGTAAATTGTAGTTATACAAGTTATGTAACAGTTTGTTTCTCCCTCTCTATTTTCACTATATTATATTGTACATATATTACTATTTTTACCGTTCGTTTTCGGCGTTTCGTGGTGGTGCACCGATTTGGTGAAAACCCCACTCAGAGCAAATTATTGTCAGGTTATATTTTTTTTCCTTCATTTTGATTAATTGCGTTTGGAATTTCCGTTTTTTTTCTCTTCGCTTCGGCTCGGTTGTCCGTTTTTGGGTGTGGTTCGACCCCATAACGGTTCATTTGTTTCAGGTATTTTTGTGTTTTTCTTAATTTTCTTAAAACAGTGGATAGTGAAAGTGAAATTTAACATTAACGTAGAATCAGTTTTAACGTAATTTATCTTGCTTAATTTTAAATTTTTTCTCTTTTACCGTAACCTAAAAATTTTTCTTTGAATTTCTTACTGTAGTGTGCTACGCCGCACCATGTGCGTGTAAACAAATAATTGATCGGTTGATGTGAGGTGTGGTCATGTGAAGGGTCGGCCCTTTTCCACCCTTTTCCGTGCGTGCCGTTTGTTCCTCCAAGACAGGCTGTGCTGGAGGGCGGCACGCCATATGAGTTGATCGCGTCGGGGTGACGGTCTCCGTTCCGAGGGATTGTCGCTGGGATTGTCATGCGGGCCTCCTTCCCTCATAGAGGCATCGGTGGCCGTCGCGACTGGGAAACAGCATCCCAGTAGGCGGGCCGATGAGGGGAGGCCCGTGTGGCAGTCACGGCGGTGATCGCCTGGGATTGAGACGGCCACTCCGGATCGATCATTTTTGACGTTGAGGCCGTGGCTATATAATTTTAATTTCCATTTGCCCCTCTAATTTTGTTCTTCATGCGGTTATTCAAGCATGAGCAATATGTCTGAGAACCCCCACGCCGCACCGTGAGCTCTAGCCAGCTACAATACCGCATCAGACCGCTATTCTCATGTCTGTTAACGTAATCCTTTGTGGGATTGCGTTACAAATGCGATCATTTTTAAATTGTCTGATTCAATCAAAACTAATCGATCTCATCACAAATTCCCTCAAGTTAGGAATACGTCAGCGGACTTTCGAAGCCAAACAGAGGAGCCAAACGGAGTGTCGACCAGAGCCAGTTTTCGGGAAATAATCAACGGTAAAATGTACCAAAAATCTCTATAACTTGATTGATTGATTGATTTGATTGATTGCGATGTACGATCAAGCATTAAGCAAGTCTCCCGTATTATAAATGCGAATACCACACCATTATACCCATGTTACACAACACGACACCATTCTTCTTCATGAAGCCAACAAACCCCGTAAAGAAAGGCGCCACATCGATAACCACATAAGTCTAATAATTGTGATATCCGCCCATGGCCAGGCCGCCGTCGTACACCTTTTTACATATAACAAGATCGAGGGATGGGAAAGGAATGTTAGCAACAAAGACTCAACCCGGTTCCAGACACCTAAGTAGTTGATAGTTAGTAAATTTGTTAGTAATATATTTTTTAGTAATTCATGCACAAGACAATAACAATTTAAAGTTCATCAACTGCTCCAACCTGTAAGAAGACACAATGACAACACAAATCTCCTGGTACCGCAAACTCTTTTTTTTTTTTTTTTTTTCTGAAAAGCTGTAAACAACTATTATTATTCCCCTCCACCATTTTTTCCATCGGCGGTTGTGAGAGGGGGGCGAGATTTCGTTCCATCATCATGTTCCCATGCGGTCACCCAAATTTGTACTAACTGTAGGTAGTGTTGCTTGACGTTGTTGAAAAATCTCTATAACTTGCACACAAAACCTACAATAAAATTTAACGAATAGCTATACATAATTCCAAATATTAACTTGATATTGTTTGTAGTTTAACAGAATTAAAGTCGACATTTTCCCGTGAAAGTTCTTTTGCTTCAAAAACATTTTTTAGAAGTGGGTACTAAGTTAAGATGAAGAAGAAGATATTTGTTCTTGTGATGTGAGCCAAAATATCGCCCCTTGTGGGAATTTATAAAATTTCATTGTCCAGTTTCAAATCAAAATTTTAACTGTCAACCCAAAGATGAAGAAAATGCAACTAGTACAGAACAATTATATAAAATGAGTGACACAACCACTGACACCATAAATAAATACATTTATTTAAATATCAACATTTGTAAATATAAACATGTTCCGTTTCTAGTCGACACAGGTACCGATATTTGTTTAATAAAAAAATCATTTATTTATGAGAATACAATTATTGTTTATCCTGGAGCAAAATGTAAACACAAGGGCATCTCAAACAAAATGGTAAAAACCCTTGCTGAATGTGACGGTATGGTTCAATTTCCAGATGGAACGATAATCGAAATAATTTTTCAAATAGTAGAGGATAATTTTCTGATAAACGCATTTGGTGAAAATGTATCCGCTGAAATACCTTTTAGATCTGGAGACATCCTTTTAAAATTGTTACCAAACATTGAAATCGAAGCTTTGGATAATATACAAATTCCTCCTCGAAGCAAAAAAAATCATTACATTACAGGTAAATCTTCCAAATGATTTTAAATTTATTTGTCTTTCACAAGAAGCAGCCGCTAAATTTCACAAATTTCTTCTTCCCAATATATCAAATATCTTAGATAGATTCGAAAAAGCTCAATATTTTTCCACGCTTGATCTACAAAGTGGTTACGATCAAATAAAACTTTCTCCTTCGGACCTAGAGAAAACTGATTTTAATACTGACGATGGTCATTATGAGTTTGTCTGCAAGCCGTTTGGATTAAAAGGCGCACCAGCGACTTTATAGCGAATGATCAACAGATTAGATGATGCCGTGGTTTTTGGAACTACACTTATAGAACACAATCACCGTTTAAAAGACGTTTTAAAACGATTTCGTCAATATAATTTAAAATTAAACCACTCGAAATGCCAATTTTTAAGGCAGGAAATAAAATATTTGGGTCATATTTGCTTACACCAAATGGAATCATGAATGATGAATCAAAAATTATAGCAATAAAACAATTTCCAATACCACCAAATTCCACTGAAATAAAATCATTTCTTGGGGTAGCAGGATACTAATCTATTAAAAAAGAATACCCCATACGATTTGAATTTAAAATGCCAAGAGGCATCTGATTTGTAAAAGAAATATCTTATAAGTTTTCCAGTACTGCGAATGCCGTACTTTACAAAACTATTTTTGTTGACTTGCGATGCCAATAATTTTGCTATTGAGTCAGTACTCTCACAGGAATTTGATGGTTTTAACCTTCCTATTGCTTATGCAAGTCGTGTTATAAATTCCGCTGAACAAAATTACGGATCCAACGCAAAGGAACTTCTTGCAGCAATTTCGACTACGTCACACTTTCGAACATACTTATACGGCCACAAATTTGTATTAGTAACTGATCATTAACCACTTTTATAGCTTTAAAATTTAAAAACCCGAATAGCTTGTCAAATACGTTGGAAACTATGTCTCGAAGATGGTGGTTTGGCGTCTATTGGAGGGGGGACCAAAGTTGAGTAGATTAATCTACCAGCTCCGTAACCTTCCAGTAGGGTGCGCATCACGTGAGCTGTTCTGGTCTCATCATTAGGCAGCTATGTGTTGGGTACAATTGTGTAAGGGGTAACCTGTTCACAATTCGCAAGTGTACGTGCTGCCTCCTCGTGGCAACCACTGGTAACTAAGGCCATTTGGCAATTTTTTTGGCTTTTGGAACAGGCTAAAGTAAGGCGCTAAAGGAGAAAACCTTGACAAAAAACCCTAATCTAAGGTGGAACAGCATGGCTGATAGATTAATCAGTCCAAAATATGCGGACTCTGGATGCCATGCACCCTCCAGTTTTATTTAGCCTTCCTGTAGTAAAGCTTGGTGACCTACAGGCGATTTGCATAGAGCTAGAGTAAATTATATCTTTTGAAATAATGTTGGGACGGGATAACGTTGTAATTTTAGTGTTGCCTGATGATATTTTTTGTTTTTCCTGGGATGAAAGTCTGGGCCAGCTTCACATCGGTGAGTGTGAGGTGGGTTGAAATGGAAAACAATACCTTCCTGCAAGAAAAATTCAGAGGTTAATAAATTGTTTGACTGCTTTATTATCTGGTGTTTAACTTGTGTCAATTCTCTGTTGGCTCCAATAAAGTTAGATCCATTATCGCACGATATCTGCTCTGGGCTTCCTCGACGTGCAATAAAACGCCTGAGTGCTGCCAAAAATGTTTCGGTTTCCAAACTACTTCTAAGTGTACGGCCTTTATTGCAAGACATACAAATACTGCCCCACATACGCCTTTCCCACTTGGGCATTTTTACGTTGCCTGATTTTGATGTATAATGGCCCGGCATAGTCTAGCCCTGTTCTTAAAAATGGTCGACTTTGGTTGCATCGAACTGCCGGTAAATCGGCCATCTTCTGTTCGTTTTTGGCCACTCTGTAACGGATATAAACCGTACATTCTTTGATACATCGTTTGATGACGTACCTTGCTCCGATAATCCAATAGCGCTGTCGTACGACGCTTAATGTTAGCGAATTTCCTGCATGCTGAATTGAATGTCACGCACTATTAACTCGCAAATTTTGTGGTTTTTGGGAAGTATAATAAGGTGTTTCGCAGTATACGGTAATGATGATCTGCTTAACCTCCCGCCGACTCGAAGGATTCCATCAGCGTCAACAAATGGATCAAGCGACGATAGTGGATGCTTAGGAGATAATGGTGTTCGTTTGCTGATAATTAAGAATTCTGGCTTAAATTCGGACCGTTGCACGTTTCGAAGCAACACAATTTCTGCTCATGCATATCGACTGTAGTAATTTGCTTATTTTGACTCTGAAACCGTAGTCTTCCTATCGGACTTCCAAAAACGAGGTATACGCTATGATCTTCCGAATTTTGAACCACAACGAAAACTTTGTTACTAAATTTTGTGTTGTATCATCAGTACTCGTAGTCTCGGTCATTACGTGGAAATATCTTGACGTTGCTTCTGCGTTTGCGTTTGCACCGTCTATTTTTGTGGAAAACGTTGATTTTGGCCAGTTACATTCAGGTTCATTTAGCCATGCTGGCCCGTGCCACCAGAGATCTAGTTTTGATAACGCTTGGGGTTTAACTCCTCTAGAGATTACATCAGCGGGATTGGATTTAGACTCGACATGATGCCAGTTGTTTCGAGGAATGGTGTCGAGAATTGTTGCTGTTCGGTTACCTACAAAGGTTTTCCATCTTCTGACAGCCAATGAAGCACGATCGTGGAGTCAGTCCATGCAAAAATCTCTATATTGTTGTAGGTTAAAGATTCGATACAAAATTTCACTAGCTTGCACAATAACACCGCTCCGCACAGCTCTAATCTTGGTAGTGAAATTTGTTTAAGTGGCGCGACCTTACTTTTAGCGTAGATAATATTTACTGTGATGTCATCACTACCATTAGTCGCTCGTAGATAGACAACACTGCCATATGCTGCTTCGGACGCGTCACAAAATGCGTGGATTTGAAGTCGGTTTGCGGTTGTTAATGCGGTCAATCGTCTCGGAATGCGGATGGTTTCCAGTTCTGGTTGTGCATTATAAACACTTGTCCATGATTGGATTATGTTATTTGGTAAACTCCCGTCCCACTCTTCCTTAAGCAGCCATAACTTTTGGAACAATAGCTTAAAAAGGACAAATGATGGTGCAAGCCACCCCATTGGATCATATGCCCTAGATGCTGTTGAAAGAATCTTTCTCTTGGTCCAAACCGTGTCATTGTCTTCTCGATGGACCTTGAAAGAGAACTCGTTTGTTTCTGAATTCCACATAATTCCTAGCGTTTTAACCGTAGTATCTTCTTCGATCAGTTTTGGAACGTTTTGTACTTCCAGTTGAGAGAATGAATCCAGAAATTCTTGCGTGTTCGACTTTCATTTACGTAAGCTAAATCCGCTCTCACGTAAAATATTACTTATTTGTTCCTTTAATGATATGGCGTCTTGAATGCTGTCACTCCCGGTTAGCAGATCGTCTATGTTAAAGTCATTTTGGATAACATGGGCTGCCTTTAGATATAGTTGATGAAAACTTTCAGCTGACTCTTTCAATGATTTGATCGCGAGGTACGGTGCACAAGCGGTTCCATACGTGACTGTATTTAGCTTATACGTGTGTATTGGCTCATGTGGATATTCACGCCACAAAACCATTTGAAAGTTCATATCTTCAGGACTTACAAGAATCTGCCTATACATTTTCTCTATATCTGCTACCAGAGCAATTACGTGTTTTCTAAATTTCAAGATGATGGTGGAAAGATCAGCCTGAATATTTGGCCTTGTTTGTAGTACATCATTTAGTGATATTTGAGTAGTGGTCTTACTTGATGCGTCGAAGACGACTCCTAACTTTATGGTACTACTCGTTGGCTTTTACTACTGCGTGATGTGGTAAATAGTATTTTTCGTCATTGTTTTCTGGAATCAGATTTGATGGTAAATGCGTCATATGTCCAAATGCAATGTACTCATTTATGAACGCTTTGTACTCGGCACAAAATTCGGGTGATTTCAAAAATTTCCTTTCCACAGCGAATAATCGTTGTCGTGCTGCCTCCAATGAACTGCCTAATACTGGTCGGGATTTCTAAAATGGAAGCTTAACAATAAATTATTCACCGGCATTTCTCGATGTTGTTTGTTGGTCAAAAGTTTCGCATTCGTTTGCGAGAACCTGTGGATTAGGTTCTGACATGGTTTCTTCTATTTCCCAAATTCGTCTTAGCTCGTGATGTAGATCATCGTGAATTGGATGAATATATTGCTCAGTGGTAGTGTGCATATTGATGACATTTGAACACTGACTTGCTATTGTGCCGTTATTTGGCTGGAAGAATGTTGCATCGGCTAATTCCAATCCTTCAATTGGTGTAGAAAAAGTGACTGGCTTTGTTGGCAATATGCTGGCTATTTTACTTATGACATGAGCCGTTACGATGACCTTATAATTTTTGTCTAAACGTGAGTATATGGTCATATCGATTTTGCCTTTGGTTTGTCCAGCTTGGCAAGATGCTAGGCCATAAATGGTTATGGATGCATGATCTCGGTGTAGACCTAGGCGTTGTGCGCAAGATTCAGTGAAAAAGGATATTTGGGATCCTGATTCTAGTAACGCTCTGCAAGGCTGGCGTTCACCGGTACGTCCCTTTATATAAATAATTGCAGTTGGTAGTACCGTTGATGTGTGTGTAGTACGGTGTTAGTTTGGCTATCACATGATCGTCTTGGTTCAATGGTGGGTTGGCTATTTGATTTTGAAAGTTCATCATCTAAGTGTTGGTTAACGGAAACATGATGACTTGATGACATTTTACTGGAATCTAGTTGACGCTCGCTCGGACTTTGATGAAGTAAGGTGTGATGACGCTTATTGCATATTAAACAAGAGGCCCTGTTGAAACATGATGCACTTAAATGTTCTTTCTTCAAACAATTGTGGCACAAATTCTTCTTCGTTGCTAATTTCAGTCTAGCTTCTATATGCTTATTTTGGAGCTCTGGACATCTGAATAATGGATGTGATTGTCTACAGAGTACACATTCCATGGTCGAATTTGAATGTGCAGCCAGAAAAGATTTGGTAATGGATTTTTGTTTGCACATGGTTTTTGATCAAAAAATGAATGGATGAGTGATGAAATAATAGGTGTCTTCTTATCATATCGGTTGCACAACTTCTCCCATGCTTCTGAGTAACACATATCGGTTATTGGTATGTGTCGTATTAAGGCAGCAGCTTCCCCCGTTAACAATCCTTTAAGCATTTGAAGTTTATACACGTTACTAATTTTTGCATTGTCGTGAATTGATGATTTGAATAAATCATGAAATGAGGCCCAATTTTTATAGTCGCCGGAAAATGGTTCAATATGAATTTTCGGTAGGCGCACATTGTGTGAAGTATTGTTCACTCCCTCATAAAACGACTTTTGTTGCTCTACGAATTGCTCCAGTGTAATGTTTAAATTATGTGGATTAGTTTTTCCCGTGTTTCACGACCAGCGCAGGCGTTAGTAGTCCTTGTGCTTCACAATAAATTTCATCAAACACTTCACTGATTGACACATAATTGTTATCATCAAATAGCTGGTGTTCAAGTTCACTGAAGGTGCGATATCGAGTTTCAAGCAAATCGCGACGAACTGTTATTGCTTCAAAATTAGTTTGATCATTTATGGTTTTGGCAAATCGCAAAATAATCAGCAATTTTGACCAGGAACTTGACACAATATTATGACCACGCGGTTAAAAATCGTCACTTAGAAAAATTAACCAAACACTCTTTGTTTTGTAATATATTATTTAAACTTACATATTTTAATATCGCAGACAGAATTGAATAAAGTATATAGAGTTTTGTATACTTATCTGCGAATTCCCGGGTTTCGGCAACAAAAAATGATTATGGAAATTGTGTAAAGTTGTATACTACGAGTATGTACATAAAAATTGTACGATGATGACAAAAACCCCACTGTTGAACTGCTTGTTGTGAATAGTAATAAAACAAAAACCTTTGTAGCCAAACTGTTAACTAATTTTATTTTATTTTAAACTTTTAATAACACACTGTTTTTATATGATTTTTTAATATTTTATGGTTCGATATTCAAATTATTTCGTTTTTAATTTTATAAACAGACAGTGTTCAGCAGTACTAAAGGAAAGCTCCACTTAAAAGGTGATATTAATTAAAAATGTAGCTCAATTCGACTGACTCAGTTAATATAGTTTTTATTTTATTATAAAATTCATTTTGCTCATTCTCAATTAATTTAATTTAAAAAATTAAAACTTTCTTCTGGTCGGTTATTTGTTTTTTTTCTCAGTTTGATTGAAAACAAAACTTTTGCACAAAAAAAAGCTACAAAAAGTAAAACTTTTTTAATTTTCAAAAATAAAGTTTGTTTTTAATATTTATCTTGTCTTCTGTGATTATTTGTCGCTTGTGGCCTTTTAAATTATTATTTTTATCATTTAAAGCTATTTTGTTGTTTGTACTGAAATGTTGAGCGAAGCAAATGAAATAACAAAAACAATTTATGTTTTATTTTATATAAAATTGTGTAATCGAATATAATGCAGTTTTCTATTGGTTTGTATAACTGTTTTAATTTACATGCAAACACATTTTTAAATCGTAACCCATATCTATTTTAAATAAATTTCTACATTGTTTCGAATCACTTTCCAACTATAATATACGAATTATGTAAATATCATTATCAAGGGGATAGGAAAAAAGCGTATTTTTGAATTGTAAATACAATGAAGAATAATTTACATTTCATCGATTATTAATAGTTTTTAATTACATGAAATAGTATACCCAACACATATACAAACGAAAACAACAAAAAAAATACATGAAATTAATTTAATGAAACAATTTGCGATATGCTTACACAAAAACGAATATTGATTTGTGTTTTCAACGAATAAAAAAAATTGAATTGGTTTGGATGGCAGAATGCAAATAAATA
>OY282559.1:100915086-101112586 GCA_958295665.1 Tipula vernalis | reverse complement strand
GTAGATGTGGATGTGGATGTGGATGTGGATGTGGATGTGGATGTGGATGTGGATGTGGATGTGGATGTGGATGTGGATGTGGATGTGGATGTGGATGTGGATGTGGATGTGGATGTGGATGTGGATGTGGATGTGGATGTGGATGTGGATGTGGATGTGGATGTGGATGTGGATGTGGATGTGGATGTGGATGTGGATGTGGATGTGGATGTGGATGTGGATGTGGATGTGGATGTGGATGTGGATGTGGATGTGGATGTGGATGTGGATGTGGATGTGGATGTGGATGTGGATGTGGATGTGGATGTGGATGTGGATGTGGATGTGGATGTGGATGTGGATGTGGATGTGGATGTGGATGTGGATGTGGATGTGGATGTGGATGTGGATGTGGATGTGGATGTGGATGTGGATGTGGATGTGGATGTGGATGTGGATGTGGATGTGGATGTGGATGTGGATGTGGATGTGGATGTGGATGTGGATGTGGATGTGGATGTGGATGTGGATGTGGATGTGGATGTGGATGTGGATGTGGATGTGGATGTGGATGTGGATGTGGATGTGGATGTGGATGTGGATGTGGATGTGGATGTGGATGTGGATGTGGATGTGGATGTGGATGTGGATGTGGATGTGGATGTGGATGTGGATGTGGATGTGGATGTGGATGTGGATGTGGATGTGGATGTGGATGTGGATGTGGATGTGGATGTGGATGTGGATGTGGATGTGGATGTGGATGTGGATGTGGATGTGGATGTGGATGTGGATGTGGATGTGGATGTGGATGTGGATGTGGATGTGGATGTGGATGTGGATGTGGATGTGGATGTGGATGTGGATGTGGATGTGGATGTGGATGTGGATGTGGATGTGGATGTGGATGTGGATGTGGATGTGGATGTGGATGTGGATGTGGATGTGGATGTGGATGTGGGTGTGGATGTAGATGTGGATGTGAATGTGTATAACGGTTAATTTGGATGATTAATTATTTGAATAATTGCATAACCGATCAATTGTTATAAATGGTCTTGCAACAGGGATCCGGCCGCCATAAAATTTATTATGAACTTGGCATATTGTAAAGTATTGCCACCTTATCTTAATTGCGTTCTTTTGCACGAGATTTCGAATTACGAATATCTTAAAATAAATCGCTAAGCTTCAAATGATCATGAGAACATTTTAATAGCAAAATTAACAATAATGTTTCCAGCATTGTTTGTACTCATTTTATGTATTAAACCTGGAAAACCTATGACTAAGCATCTCTTTTGAAATAAGCAGAATTAATTGATCTACTAATGATCCAAATAAATTGCTATCAGCATGCTTCAACGCCACATGAACATATTGTGAATTATTTGGCGTTAACAAATCTTGAAATCGTAAACATCCGATTTAGATCGAATTTTGATCGGATTTGATTAAATTCTGAACCAATTAGTTTGTGAATCGGTCGAATAATTAAAACCGGTAATTTTAGAGTTCAACGACTGTATTGTTTTATCCATTAATTTGACCAGCAACAAAGCAACGGAAAGCCATTTAAAGTTAATGCTTACTGTAACCAATATGGTTCATGTACTTGGGTCTCAGAAGCTATTGAACTATTATAGTTAATGGGTCAGAAGATGACTTATTTACCATTCATTTACACATTTTACCAATATCTGATACCAACGAGAGGTATCAAATGCTTTAGGTCCTAACTAATTTTCTCCTTCAACTAAATTTGTTGTATGTAAAGTTTCACTGTCAAGATAAAATAGGAATCGAATATTTTGGATATTTCTGCAAGAATCCAAACGTAACACTTCGGTCACTTCCGGGTAATTGTTCTCTCTAAGTGACAGTGAAAAGTTTAACTCTTCAATTGATCAATAGCAATATTCATCATGGAGCTATATCTGTTGAATCATCTGTGTCACTTCAGCTACCAAAGCAACGACGTATTTGGATATGTTGGATATGTTGGATATTTTTGGCTGTATATTTGGTTCAACAAACAATGCATCACTTAAAGAAGAAAAATAGTTTCGAATTAAAATGAATCATTAAACATGATTTTACATTTAATAGTTGAGCTAATATCATTGAAGATAGAATGATAAGGCAAATAATATTATCGAAGTTCTTCAGCTTCACCATCCTCAACCATTTCTACTTTAAACTCTACTTTAAACCGCCGCCGCCGCTGTTATATATTTTACATCGAATTAAGATAATACAGATATGGAATAAAATTTTGTTGTAATAACGTCACTCGATGATTGCTATTTATCAGTGGTAACGACACTAAATACTGAATTAATTAAAGATTGATTCTCATCATCCAATTTGACTTTAATGCTTTGGTAAATAGCAACAATTCTGTTCAACTTCATCAGCAAAGTCTACTATAGGTAAAGAAGAAATTTGCAGTAAAATAATTTGTTCCTTAAAATTCCGAAGTTCTAGATATTGCGGGCTAAGTAGCTTCGTATTTATTTCCAATTGTACCTCTATTAATATATATCACTGGAACACTTAAATGGTGGTTTTATCATTATAAATCTATTAAATTTTACTGCAAAACAGGATTCAAATTGCTCTCTAGATTAAACCTTATTCCTATTGAAGGCAGCACCCACAACTACTTGTTTCACTCTTGGGACAAAAGATGTTAAACTAGCAGACAATAATGGCGATTATGTGGTTTTTCATTGTGCTAGTTACCACAATAAGCGATTCTGATGAATTTTTCACAGTTTAGCCAATGTTTTTAGAGCCTTGATAATAAGGCATTGTTGTACTTTTAAATAATTACATACGTACATATGTGAGATAATCTCTAATCAAACATTCTTGAACCAATAGACATAAAAATAACAACAGGAAAAAAATAAACTTTTAAATTACATTAAGTCCATTTAAACTTCAATAAATTAACCAACCACAAAAAAAAAATACAAAATCATAACAGAAACCCCCTAAAACTTTCACCTAATTTTATTTTCCAAAAAAAAAAAAAATCTTTTCACTTCATAAAACAAATGGAAAAACCCCTCTTCTATGAGTATATACCAAGGATTGGCAAAAAGTTTATTTTTCATTTTTAATACGGCACCCTTCATTCAATTTTGTTTGCTTTTGTAGAAGTTTTTTCCCTAACCGTCTTCTGTATATTTAACCGATTAAAATCATTCAAATTACTTGGTATAATCATGCTACACACTGCAAGTATTTTATTATTGGTGAATAAAGGAAAGTGAAATTAATCAAGATTATAAAAAAAAAAATCGTTCAAGAGTATACCATTTATCTGATGGACAGATGCTTTTCTATTGTAATTCTAAATAATTTGCGGAATAAGATTACCCAGGCTAATTAATTTGAAAAATAAAAACCTTGATGTAGATCATTCACGAAGAGTGTTTTTATTTAAATGAATTGTTTCCTTAAAGGCGAACATCCTGTTACACATTTGTTTTTTAATTGTTACAGTGTCTTTTGATTCTTTTATTTATATTGTACATACAAGTGTTAGTGTAGATGAAAAGAGATTTTTATCTAATTGTATTTTTTTTTTCGTTGGTTTACACGAAGTTTACTTTTTTTATATTTGGACAAAATCCCTATTATCCTTTGACCGTAGCAATTAATCTTTTCTATTTAAATGACTCGTGTTTATATAGGAAGAAAAAAACGATTTATTGCAAGATTAATTTTAATAATGGTTTAATATTTTAGGACAGCCTACAACGGCTGACTAACACATCTATATTAGTACATATTTGCTGTGCTATCACTTAGCAGAATTGAATAAAAAAATAGCACAAAAAATTGAAGACAATAAATCAAATTTTCCATTATTATCTCTGACATTTCTTAGGATGTGTAAATCGTAACAAGCAACCTATGAACGATCTTGTAAGGCTTAGAAAATCAACACAATATACCATTCAGTGGGAAGATCAGAGTGTAATTTTCCCGATTTAGATTGGTAAGTGAGAATGTTTCCGATCGATATAGGTTTTTCTGAACTACGGGTCCGAACTTACCATTATTTTCTTGGAGAACTATGACTATAGGTGACTGTTCCTTACACATCTGCAGTTATTAAAGGTTGAATTGTAAAACAGTACCAGCATGTGTTTTTAAAGTGAAATCTGATTAGTTGGGAAAATTGGCCACTGATCTAGTCATTGAATTGTTCAAAAATGTTTTAATACAGACAGCTTGGACTAGACTCTTGGACGGATCAAACAGAGCAAATTTCTAGAATATTAACAAAGGTGAAAAAGAAATAAAATTTCTTACTGTACCCACTGGGATGCCTGGCGTTATACAACCACTTGATCTATTTGTTTTCAGAGTGTAGAAAAATTGTACAAAAGCATTTTAAAAACGTTATTATCTTGTACAACTTTAATGTTAATTTGCACTTAAGGAACCATGTTTAGAAAATTCAGTTACGTTTCCACAATCGGTTCTCTTCACCTCGATTTGTAAGTAAATATGTTTAAATATGCAAGACGGAAGAGCCGTTATATTTTAGGTGAGCCCGATAAGTTTGAAACATTTTATGATTTTTGTTTTGAAAACGACTGTAAAGACTGTCACTTGCGTAACCAGATCATAGTGATTAAATGAGCGTGTTTTACAAATTCGCTGTCCATACATTGCAATAGAAGAAGAAAAGAATCCGCCTCATTACTATAATCAATATGTGAAATAATAAACAATCAGCGTAACTGGTCAAATTAATATGACATCTTTCCACCGTTAGCATCAAATATATTTTATCTTGCCCACCACTGACTTACATAATAAAAACTATAGTGTGCCTCATCGGCTGAATATCCTTTATGTTACTTTGAATGGCCTGGTAAGCTCCCTATATCGTCTTTACTGTACCAAACGGCTCTTTCCAGAGTTTATTATAGTGAGGTAATAGTTGATATCCTGGATTGACTATAAAATAATCGGTTCGTTTCAGACCGAAGGGACCTAAAGTGCCACCGCCTCCCTGTCCCGCGGATCCTGGGTAACTATAGCTGAAAAGATGTACCTCCAATTAGCTGCAGAAAGTGTCACTTTGTAATTCATATACATCAATTTTTTGGCAGAAGTGACATTCATTATATTCTAACAATCTTTGTTTTCCTGTTCTTGATAGTCTCACTATTATTTATATTGAAAATATTGTGTTTGGTCCAAAACCAATTTTCTCGACGTTTTGAAAGTCTAAATAAGCAAAAAAATGTCCGTCTGTCTATTTGGACGAATGGATGTCTGGTGTCTGTACTTATGGTATCTCGAGAACTGCTTGTCCGATTTAGAATTTTTTTCGCCAATCTATTACTATTGTCAAGGCAGAGATTTCCAAAGCTTTTGGAATCCGTACTACAAGGTAGTCGGATACCTGGGATACGAATTGACCCAAAACACTTGGTTATACATTTACTAATATTTTATATATGCTGGTTTGAATATTGAATTTGGCATAGTGTTTGGGGTTGAGTTGCAGTTGAGTTGGGGTTTGATTAAACTATAATCAGCAGTTAACCAAAGACAGTTTGCAGTTATGTTGAGGGTTGAGTTGGGGCCATTTGCGAGTTGAATTGGGGTACAGTTGGGGTTGGTAATCCATGTGAGTATTTGTATGAATGTACAGCACATCTGTATGATATTTATACAAGTCTACACACCTAGACCGATTTGATTTAAACTGTACACAAATATTGTTTAAGACTTAACAAAGGTCTAATATATGAAACCTCGAATTGAACATTTTACATTTCAAATTAAACCTTTAGCAAATTATATGAATGTCCAATTGTCATGTAAAATAACTAATCAATTTCTTAACGGATTTTAATGAAATATGACATCCGCTATAGAAATAAGATTCTAAAATGGTTTTTGGATAAGTATGATGAAACCTGCCTATTTCTCAACCGATTATAATGAAATTTTTTATGTGCGTTGGAAATTGGATTCTAAAATTATTTTTGGATAAAGTTCTGCTGATGATGATTTGATTGTATGATGTTATTATTGTAATGGTGTGATGGAGATGGTATGATTTTATAAAGGTATGATGGTTTAACGGTACGTTGGTATGATGGTATCGTAGTAAGATGGTATATACATGATACTATGATTGAGCGATGTTATGATGATATAGTGGTACGATTGATTGATATGATTGATGGTGTGATTGTACATTCAGTTTTGTCCACTAATTTTTTTGAAAGACCTACTTTTTGATTTTCAAAGTGTTACTATAAAGGTGAATTCAAGTATAAATAAAAAAACGAAACACAAATATACACTCTAGCCGGTCACCATCGACCTTATGGACACATCTGCTATATATGATACAATTCACGTGTATATGATGGTATGACGGTATTGTGTGATAGTATGAGGCTACGATGGTACGACCGTATAATGGTGTGACAGTTGGATGGTACGATGAATGGTGGTATTATTATATGATGGTACGATGTTATGATGGTATGATTATAGGATGGTATGATGGTATGGTAGTATGATGCTATGATAGTATGTTGGTATGATTATATGTATGGTACGATGGTACGATGTTATGATAATATGATGGTATGAAAGTGTCCTGGATTGATGATAAGATGTACATAATGGTGTGATGATGGGATGGCTCGACGTCGGTATGGTACGATGGTATGTTTATATGATGTTTTAATAGTATAGTGTTATGATGGTATGATGTTATAATGGAAAAAAGGTATGGCGGAATGATTATTATAGGTTATTATGGTACGCCGGTACGTATGCCGATATGATTGTACGTTGCTATTGTGGTATGATGGTGAGTAGGGTTTGAAATTGGTAAGGGATAAATTTGAGGTCATGGTTAGTCTTTAGTGGGAACTTAGATTGAATTGAATTCATACACGCATGCAGCTTTCGAATCGAGTTTATTTTGGGATTGGGTTAGAAAATACGTGTAAAATTGAGCAGGGAATTGAGGTTTCTGTCGAATCTATTTTCTCGTTTATTATTATATTAGCCCGTTTACTTTATTTTTGACAAAAAAGCTGTGAACATCACAAAAAATGAAACATTGGAGATTAAATTATAAAAAAAAAAAAATTAAATTTAATAACAAATCATTTTGGAATACGATTTGTAACGTTATTGAAAAATAAATCTGAGTCGCTAGAATCGAAATATTCGCTTGATAATAAAAGACTCAGTAGTCAAATTTTAAAGGCTATCTCTAAATTCATCAGCCCAGACCTGACTCATATATTAAAGGAAATTATACACCAAATTGCACTCCAGCCAGTCATTTTTACAGTTCGAGAGAACTATAGATACTTAGTACACTTCGACATGGCTTCCGTTAAGGTATGAGTACTGAGTCAGCTTTTTTAAAATTTTTAAATGTTATACATAATTAGCTGAACTTTGGTAATGTTTGTGCTGGTTTATTTGTTGATGATTCTAAGGTCTTTGACATGGTTGATGATAACATTTTTTTGTCTATTATGTGCGACACTGGTTTTAGAGGTAGAGTAAATAAGTGGTTTGCATCCTATTTAGAGGATAGAAATGTGAGAGTTAAAAGTGGTGATATTTTGAGTGATCCTAGATCCGTGAGTGTTGCGGTTCGGCAAGGATCGTTGTTGGGTCCTTGGCTGTTCCTTATTTATACAAATTCTTATTTTAAACTTGAATTAAATTGCAGCATTACTGATAAAACCAAGTTTATGTTGTTTAAAATTCCTGGAGTTATAGCTGAACCTAATAACAACCAAGGTGGTTATCCAACTATTTTAAAACCATTTTATGTGCAACAGAACAGATTCATCTTGGACCTCTACCGATATCCCACTATTGCTGCTATTAAAATATTTTTTACGCGTACAGTGGGCAGCATATACTAAGATTTAATGCTCGTTACAACTTCTGTGCAGACAGAGATCATTTCTGCTGCTACATCCTTATTACATCACCCACCATCTTAAGTAGTTTACCAGAACGGATTTTAGTCATTTTTGCCCGTTTTTGTAAATAAAAATTTACTATTCATATAATTATTATTTATTATTATAGCTTCCAGTAAATTTTTAACAATTTAATATTCCTTAATACGGACCTATATGACAATTATACGTCCTAAATTATGTAAGATTGGCCTGTATATTGATCCGCCATTTTGAATTTCCAAGATCAGACCACAAATATGAAATATAATATTTCTAGAATAATATTTCGTGCAAAACTTGTTGACAGAAAAAACTCGAAAGATTTGTCATACCGATATTTATCCCCCTTAGAGGTTGGTTTTTTGGGGAATTCACTGAAACACGAAAACTTTATGTTTTCAGATACCTTGTATGCAAAAATATTATTTTTATTAATTGCAGAATCTCTAATTAAAAAAAATGCGTTTAAAAAAATACGTTCTAACCCCCAAAAAATAGGGGATGTAACGCCTACAGTGCAATTTTTCAAGGATTAGAAGTACTTTTCAAAAGAAACAATTTCCAATTTGGTTTGTTGAAAATTATTGAGGACAAGAGACGACATTTGCAAAAATGTTTTTAGGGAGTGAACTCTACGGGGTAGTTTTCACCTCCTAAACGTGTTATTCCGTTCTTATTTTTTATTTCTTTATATGCAAAATGTTATTCGAATCGATGAGTGACACTTGGGTAAACTCCTTGAAAATAACAGGAGAGACTACCGAAACGTTGAACCATATATCAAATTTTATTATTTAGGGTAAAACACCCAGTGGTAAACGCCTAAACCAGTGATGAGCTAGTTCAAGTTAATGTATTAAAACCTATGCTCTTCCTCATAATTTCGTAGCTTTTTGTCGAATTAACGGTTATCCTTTACTCTATATTTCCATAACTTCAAGTATGCGGACGTGTTTATGAGTGTTTAAAAAAAGGTAAATATTCCAAATATTTTTTTTGAGAAATTGGTTTTTAGTTTGCAAATTTTTTTGTTATTTGTTATTAAATAAGTAATTTCCTTTTTTGTTTTGCATTTTAAACCATTAAAATGATTAATTTGAATAACAATTTCATCATAATTTTTTTTAGTTTTAAAAATAATTGGGGGGTTTACTTCTGGTTAACCATTTCGGTTATTTCTAGTTATAAGCCGGTGGGCTTATAATTGGATTACCTATGTAAATCGTACTATTTAGTTATAATTCCCCATCCAAGTAACCCTACCTCACAGCCTATTGATACATGAGCTTATCTTGCCGGGTTTAAAAATTCCATTAAAATAATACCTAATTTACTTTTTTTTTACTTTTTGATTAACAAACTAAGTTCCCTTAACAAAATATTACAGATCTTCACTATAAAAACTAATTTATTATCGAAAAAAATATATTACAACAAATGGCAAAAACACGGCAATACAATTCTGGCGATATTGAGATTGCCTTTAATGAAATTAAAAGTGGCATTTCAATTCATGCCGCTGCCAGAAAATATCAAATTCCTAGGTCAACGTTGCAAAATAAGATTCATAAGAGAGCAAAGAAAGCCAGCTTTGGCCCATCACCTATATTAACGGTGGATGAGGAACAAAAAATTGATAGATGGCTTATAGCAAATCATGCTTACGGGTTTGTTTCCACGACGGAAGCAAGACATTCGAAACGTGTTAAAAGACTTTTTAGATATTATACACCGCGGCAAAATCCATTTACAAACAATATGCCGGAAAAGGCACAAAAATCTAACAATACGCACACAACGAATGGAAGCTAAAAAGTTGCCGAAACGAACATCCGTGGCTGGTTCAATCAAATAAAGGATTATTTATAATCATCTTTAAAAGCAGTCCCGAATTGGAGAGAAAACTAATATTGAAAGGAAGCTCAGGAAATGCTGCTTTGCTCCGATTCTGAAGACTGTAATAGACCAAAATGTTAACATAAATTCAATTGTGAATGGATTTCAAACTTGTGGACTTTATCCATTTAGTACAGACGAAATTTACTACTCGCAGTGTTTAGGAAGAAAACCCTAGACCAACAATAAAAATGCTTCGGTAGATATGAATGCCAGCTGTGAGGAGAAAATAATTAATTTGAAACAATTTAGGGATTTGGTTGGCCCAAAAAAATTATACGACCTGAAAAATTGTTCAGAGATTCCACAAAACATGGAGTTTTTAATTTTTTCAAAAATTTACAATTGCCTCTTACCAACCGATGATTTAATTAATGTATATACAAATTATAATACAATAAATTCTATCAATATAACTACCACCGGTTGGTAGATAGCTACCTATTTATCAAAATTATTAAAGCATTTATATTTATACAGGAAGAAGATAAAATGAATATTTTTGACCATGGTAAAGCCACCTGAGGCTTTAAACGAAAACAACATATGTCAAGATTATGGTTTCACGTGTAAACCAGCTGAACTTGTTGAACCAAAATCTCAGGAGATAAAAATAATGGAATTTATTGATGAGGTAAGTAAACAGTTCCTGTGAGCTACCCTAAAAGAATACTGGTATTATTATTGACGCTATTTCTAAATTAGTTTCAGGGTCCGGAAAAATTTAATTTGTCTGGTATTCCCGTAATTTAACTAGATGATTCCCTTATGCAAATCGATAATTTCCTAGTCGTCTCACAAATACCTGCGCACATGGGGACTAAAAACACAGATCACCGCAGTTTTATAGTTTCATCAACACCGTTCCAGAAAATAGAAGAAGAAAAAAACGACAAAAAATGTCAGGCTGATGTTGTAAAACAAAATTGTATTAACGTTCAAAAATAAAAAAAGAACAGAAAGCTAAAGAAGCTTTAGGTTAAGCCCAAAACTACCATCTCGAAAAGTTGTTAACCAAACATAAAATAAAAATAGCAAACAAACCACTAAAAGAAACAAATCCTTTGCAAGAAAGTGTCTGCCACCTGTCGACAACGACACATCTCCTGCAGCAAAATGTAGAAATTTCTCCGGCCAAACCAGCACATTCAAAAAACCAGGCAGATTTCAACACCACCCATATTCGCCAACTATTTTCTGAATACAACGGAGATGAAGAAAAAAAAAAATTGAAACGCGCATTTCTTACCAATGTGTTTGACACTTTACATGTACCAGAGTGGGATTAACATGCAACAATTGTAAATATAAAACCTACCATTTAGGCTGTACGAAAAGTACTTTCAGCAACATAAAATAATTCCATTGCGAATTTTGTTTGCCAAAATAAACGAATAATATGATATGTATGTGATGACCTAATCATTGTGTGATAACAGTTAATTGAAGTACCTTATACAAAGGGTGAATTAAGCTTTTAATTTAATATGAAATAATCTTTTTGATAATTTTTTAAGAACCGAAAACTGGAGCCGAAACGAAATAAATAAATATAGTAAACCGTAACCGTAACCGGAGCAACATTTTCATGCGGTTTATTTCGTTCTTTTTCGTTTCGGTTCAAGTATTTTTTGCGCGAAAATTTCTCATATCTCATGAAAACGGAAAAACATTTAAATGTTTCTAGTTAAATTCGGAATAAAAATGCACTTTTTATACGGTTATGTAGTTAGCTAACAAAACTTATAATTAATTAAAGATTTACTGAAATGAACATTTCGGGTAATTTGCTTGTTCATTAAGCACATCCTTCAAGGGACCGACCAAATTCGATCATTATATCCATTTCGTTTTATAGCACATTTATATTCACTGAAATTCTGTCTACTATAACTGATACACATTTTTTGAATTTGTTTCCTCGGGTTTGCTTCAATAGAGGTCTCTAGCAAATGGTGGTGTTCTTAGATAATATTTAAATGACATCGCTAAGAGCGATTTAGTAAATTTTTGTGTAACAAATTTTATGTAACAATTTTTATGGTTTGACGAATCTGATGGAAAATATTCTACAAAATATTTTAAAGATTAAATCAAATAATGAATTTTAAATTCGGTAGGTTAATTTAAAACAATTTAATTTTTTATTATAGTCCAGTAAAAAGAGCCTTATGAAAAGGAGAAAATTCCTGCACATTGCAAAATATACTTTTATATAAAAGTCTACCATTCGTCGGTTTTCTTCCTGCTGAGGGATAAGGTTGTGGCAAAATGGCATTTTACAAATTTTTCTGAAACTACGTAAAATATCAAAAATCTTTTCGAATAAGAGTTGATGTTGACAATTTTTTCTTTAATTTGCTTTCTGTTTTAGTTTTATAAGACAATAATTGGTTGATTTATGGAAATTTGAATTTTCTGTATACCTACTAACGAGAATACAGAAATTCATTTCATATGAAAAAATCGTTTTATAAGCAAAGACTGCTAAACATTTTAAAACGTAATTTGCCTTTTAACTAGGCCCAGACACGAAATGACAAAATTGCATTATTAGTTAAATTAGCTAGCTCTCTGCCATACACTTTAGTGATTTAGTGTTTTGTATAGCTTTATTAACTAAAATTTTCTGATTCCCGTAATTGCAAAGGCGATCATTTTAACAATAGCTTGGTTGTCATCCTTGCCATCGATAAACTTTTCCGGCAAAATAAATCATACAATTGGAAATAAATAATCGTAACAGAGAATTTTAATTGTGTACCACTGGAAATTGGAAATCTTGGGGCAATTTTCTTACTTTGCCGAAAAATACGGATTAGTCAAATGTAAATCCACCAATTAGCTACATATAGTTACTTATACGAACAGCAAATGGTTACAAGTACATACATATTCGGATTATTAAGGGTATTATAATCTTATAATTAAAAAAAATCAAAAGAAAATTTAGAAAGAGGTCATATGAAAATATTCAACTCTTCAGTATTAAACTAAATTTGAAATATCATATCTCGGTTTAATTCTTACCCGAACTTTTTTGATACGTTATTAGAGTTTCGGCGAGGAAAATACCATTTTGCCCCACCTCCCCCGCCCCCCCCCCCCCTTAATATACCTTAATAAATACGCCCGGAAACCTTGGAGGCTGTATGCGTTATGTAATGGAATGATTTTATACCATAATTACAATTCATTTATATTTATGTGACGTTATGTTGAACAGGTTTTAAACCGGTTTTGAATCCGAACCTGAAACGAAAGCAGAAAAAAATTATCAAACCAAAACAGAACCGGAACAAAAAACTTAATTTGGGAACGTAAACCTAAACTGGAACGAAAAACATTTCCGTTTCACTCTCTGCTGTAAATCGACTTAGTTTGTTAAATCCCTGCTTAAAATATATACCTACCTACCTAGGTACTGAAAAAAAATGATAGAAATGAAAGGGCTTAATACTGGTTAAATGTAAGGGCTTATTACTGGGAAAAAGAGGCGAATTACTGAGTAAATTGCCTTATTTTGATTTAAATCATTTTTGTATTATTTAACATTAAAAACGGTAAGATGTTGCATATTTTATTGAATCTGAAAGGTTTACTTAACACAAAAAACAAAATTCCTTTACAATTTATCCACCCGGTAAATCAAAGGATATGGTTAAAGTTAAAAAAGTTCTTAAGGGGCTTATTAGTGGGTGTTTTACCATATACCTTGTATTAGGGATGTTGCAAAAAAATCAACCTTTTTTGTATGGTCCGATCTGAATCGATTTGCAAAATCGATCTTTTCGATGATTTACAACATGCATATGCAAATAGATCGATTGAGTCGAAAATCGATTTTGCTTGATTTGGTTTTTCCGATTTTTTAATTGAATCGATTTTTTATTACTATACAAAAAACACTAATAAAAACTAAATGATTGTTGATAGGTTTTTTAAACGAAACAACTGCCGATAGGGTTTTTCCATATTTATATAGAGTTCAGTGGAAATATGGTATGACAAATGGCATAGTAAAATAATTTTTTTTGTGTGGTTGAGCAATACATGTAGTATTCTAAATGTTTATATAGTTCTTATTCTCTATAGAATATTTTTTAAGAATTTTGATCTTCGTATAATGGGTCCATCCAAACCATCTGTAGTTTGGAAAGACTTCGTAAAAACAGCAGCTGGAGGTCAATGTAAAATATATTTCCAAACCGTGAAAATATTAGGAAACACAACTAACCTCAAAAATCATTTGAAACGGTTTCATAAAGAGGTAGTAACAGTCGAACCTGAAACATCAGGATCAGAAAAGACAATCGAACGAAGTTTATCAGATATGTAATAAAAGTAGCTCACAGGCAGAATCATCGGCCTCATTACCAGGTATCCAAAGATAGGTAACTTGTATTCTAAAATCTTAAAAATGCATATTTTCTACATAACACTTAATTCTCCGTAGGGGGAAAATCGTCATTTTCAGGTTATCAGCCAAACATCTAGTCACGGTGGAGGCTGTTAATAGTATATATTAAGTAGAACTACAGATGCAGATCGGCAATTATCAGAAGCCGATCCAATAATTACATCAATTCCAATTAGAAACGGCACAGGTAAACAGCAACAACCACAAATTGATTCCAGTTTGGTGGAGTAAAATCTGGTAAAATCACAAATGCCACATTATTTATGATCGCCAAAAATTATTTAACAACTGTACAGAAAAGGATGGCTTTCGATATTTGTTAAAATCACTTGTAACGCTGTATAAAATTCCCGGAAGATTCCATGTAACAAAACTTATTGATGATAAATATAACGCATTATCTATAAATATTAAATATCAACTGAAAACTGTCAAGTTCTTAACTCTAACTTCTGACATCTGGACTGATGCGCTTAACACCAAAAGTTTTCTTGGACTAACGGCCCACTTTTGCCTGGCAAACAAACTTTTGTAAGTTGGCATGGCGTGCCAAAATGTGAAAAAGGCTCGCCCCAAAAAAATGTATAGATGGTAGTTGTTGTTGACACGTCTAATGACGCCACTTTGTTCAATAACCAACACACACTTTTCACTTACATAAATTAAATTTATTTTGTTCACTAGTATTACAATTGTGTTATAATTAATTTTATTATTATTAATACCCGTATTAGAACAATTGTTAATTAATTAAGTTAATTTTAATATTAATTTCACCACCATTATTTGTACAAAATCGCGTAAAACTTTTATTTTTTTAATTGGAGAAAAATAATGACGACCGTGCGTACGAAAGTTAAACAGAATAATATATTGACAAAACGAAAGAAGCAAAAGCAAAACGATGAATTTCCAAAATGAATTGTTTCGTTTTTGTACCGCAACGTAGAATGAATATTGGTTGTATTTGCTTGCTGGTCAAGCGGTTGCGGTTGTGTCGCGAGTGTGTGAGATGCACACGAGAGCGCTGACATATGTATTTGATATGTCGCTGGGATGAAACGAAATATGCGAATTAAAAGCGCGAATTACGACATCCCGGATGTCCAACAACAACAACCCAAGCAACATATACTCGTACATAGGTCATTAGCATAGACATTATTTTTTTATTTTAAAATCATATTTCGCAAATTCCAAATATTTTATATTTTTTATTTTAAAATCATATTTCCATTATACATGGAAATTCTAAATAGTTTATATTCTTTATTTTAAAAAATCATATTTCATAAAATTGTATAAATGTTTTTATTAAGAATCTAATCATATTTCAAATTATATTTTCACACAATAAATTGTGTTAACGTAGACAAAAACAAAGTATTTTTATAGATAATAATTTCCACATTAGTTTTAGATTGTATTTGCATTTTGTCGAGGGCATATCGACAAAAATAATAGTACATCAGTATTTAAGTTATAATTAAGTAGATTAAGAAAACAATTAAATTATAAATTAAACTAAAAAAGGTTCACTTAATAAAATTATAAAAAAAAATAATAATAATAATAAATAAATGCAATAAAAAAAGTGTAAAAGTATAATTCGCGCCAATATATGTGGTTGATATATTGTAGTGTTGAACGAATGTAAATATTTACTTATGAATATGAGTGAGTCGCTACACTTTTTTCTGTCTGTATCGGTGTTACGCCGTTAAATGATTTGTGAAACCTAGAACATTGATAAAGAACGAGTCATCTTAGTTGTCACCGATAATGCTGCGAACATAACAAAAGCAGTATAATAGTTTATCTAACTTCACTATTATCTTATTGCGAAACTATTATTTTCTTTAATTTAAACTATCATATTTTAGTTTAATTCACAAAATATATTTTTATTTAATTTTATTTATTTACTATAAAAACAATTATTAATTATTTTAACAATTTTATGTTACTTCTAGAAGAGTCAGCCGAATAATGATGCTCGTGTTTTATTTATTATATCACCAAAATACCGTACTCGAATATGTAATGATATTTTAAATTTAACAGTAATATACAATTTATTTCATTTTCTTTGTGCAAATGTATAAGTGTTATACTGACTCAAGTTGTTATTAATTATTTAATTGGAATTGGGCAATTCGCCCAGTTACAGCAGCCATGGATACCTTTGGTAATTAATATAAATCCTGATTATTCCCTGAATTTTCAAATTTAGTCATTATTTTTTTTAGGTAAAGACAAGCACTTAGCTTGTTTTGCACACACTGTGAACTTAATCGGACAAAAATCAACAGAAAATGTTGAAGAACTTAAGGATCTTATATCAAATATCAATGCAATTATGCGGTTTTTTAAACATAGCGTGTCAGCAGTTGATGAACTCAGAAAAACACCAGGTAAAAATCCCAAAAAATCAACACAAAATATCCGTACCCGCTGGAATTCTACCTATTATATGTTGAAGCGGTTTATTTAATTAAATGCTGCAGATTTGGCAATAGTTAAATAATTATTGGGCCTTCCCAAACCGCTAGAACTAGTGATTAACGAAATTTCCGATGAAAAGTTTGTAACAAGTAGTAAAATCATATCCTTAGTGCGATGTATGACGGAAAACATAAAGAAAATTTGTCCGGTTATGCATAGCTATTTCTGTTTCACTTTAGTTGGTACTTCTCGAGGAAATTGAAAAAAGGTGTAGCAACGTCGAAAAAATCAAAATACTTGCAATTGCAACCATCATGGATCCCCGATTCAAAAAACTACATTTTTTAGATTCAGTTTATAATGATAAATATATAATTTACTTCCTTTGGTGAAATAAATGAAAACTAAACTTTGGTTAGTTAGGTATATTAAATTTCATTTATCAAAAATAGTTTTTTTTTATTAATAAAATTATATTTGTTGTTTGCTGCTGCTTGCTGCGAAGTGCCAAATTGAATAGAATGAATGTGCGGCTTCTTTTCTTCCTCTTGCATTTGAAAACCGCCGAACTTAAAATTGGTAACCAGTTTTACTTCGTGTTCGGGTAATCATGTTATTGATGATTGTATTATGCGATGTTAATGTTATGACGCAGGCTGTTGAAAGAGCGTCATACATATTGTCGTTGTATGATTGTATTGATTTTGTCTTGTGAAAATCGATACGATTTTAATGCAATTCCAAATAAGGTCATTTGGAGGTCATGCCAACAAAAATGATTGTGTGTCACAAAAATATAATTTTTCAATTAAATTTTGCAAACGAAATTTGTATATACAAGTTATGTTGTATGTTTGTATACAAAAGTAGAATTGTTATATAATGAAGAAAAGAATGAAGTCACAATTAAATGCGAATTGTCCGTTACAAGTTTTTGGAATGTATTTTGTAAAATTCTTTATCTGGAGAATTGTACGTAGATAAAAAATTAAAGCTTGCAGAGGATTGTCCGCTGTTGATTTTATTGTGCGGTGTTTCTTGTAATGGAAGAAACTACCCGCTACAAGTTTCATGCTCAAGTGCTATAGCCGAAATAGTTAATATGTTAAAAGCTGATTTGGAAGCGGAAATTGACACATTACCACTAAATAATATAATAAATATTGATGAAGAAAATCTTGAATTGTGGAATTACCATATGGATCTGATACACAGCCAAACAAACACTTTAAATTCTCTGGATTAAAACATTACCTTAGTCAACCCACAATTGGACTAAAAGAGAACCCACTAATGTATTGGACTATCCATAAAGCCGTACATTTTAAATTAAGCAACATAGCTGAAAAATATGTATCTATAATGGGACATCAGTCCCCTCAGAACGATTATTTTCAAAAGCTGGGTATATCATGGACAATTCTAGAGCAGATTACTACCAGAGCGTCTTCAGGAGTTATTATTTTTAAATTCTCTACAGTTAGTTGACTGGAAGCTGTGAATGAATTAAAAATATGCTATTAATTAAAAGTTTTACACATTATTTTAATGTTTCCGAATGTTTATTGACCAAAATGTGTTACTCTTCGGGGTAGTTTTCACCTCCTAAACGTGTTATTCCGTTCTTATTTTTTATTTCTGTATATGCAAAATGACAATGGAATCGGTGAGTGACACTTGGGTAAACTCCATGAAAATGGCAGGATAGACTACCGAAAGGTTGATCTACCATTTTTTGGTAAAAATAAAACAATTGAAATTAACGTTAATTAAAGATGAGCGTATAACAGTTATACAAACACTGAGATTGCTGTTCAGATTTTGAATATTCGCTTGAATAATCTGAAAACTTGAACCAATTAATATTTATTTATTGTTTATAATTAAATTATTTTTGTACGTACGTTCGTATTCATATTTCCTTTATATGTACATACATACAACTATCATATACACAAATGATATATTTTTAATTGTTATAATAAATTAAAAATAAAACATACAGGTTTTTTTGGGTGGGTTTTAAATTTTCGTTAAGTTAAATGTATTTTTTCTAAATTTAATTTTTATTTTTTATGAATACGTAATTAATTTTCCATTTATATTTAATTACAAAAAGGTAAATATTGCCGCATTTTTTCGTTTGTTTTTAAAAACGTGCGGTGCAAAAAAAAAAAATAAAAATTTAAGTGTAGTATGATATGTACGCATACGTACTCGTATAATTAATTAATTTTTTATTTTTTTTTGCCAAACCCAATTTTTCTGTCATTATTTTAATATAATTTCGGTGAAAAACAGAAGATCACAATAAACGATTTAAAGTGTTTTTAGCAGTGAGAACACCAATTAATTAACCATGAGCGTTTAATTTTGCCTATTCGATTTACCGAAGTTTTATTAATACAAAACTTTGATTTACTGATTTATACCATTTTAACGTCCCACCACAACACCTATTTTAACGTATTTTAGTTAAACATTCACTAAGTAAAATTACCACTTAATTAAATATGTATTATGTGGTTTTAAAGTTAATTATGTGTTGGTGTATACTTATAAAAAAAAATATTACCTATTTTGTCATAAATCCCCACCCTAGACCTTATAACTAATTCAACAAAAATATTTAGCAAATAAAATAGCAAAATACAAATACGAAAAAAAAGTTTATGCTTTTCAACCCATTTGATAAAACAAATAATAAAAGTTTTTCTTTACATAAAAGCTTTCACGTAAAAAGAAATATACAAGATGACAACAAAACAGAGTTTTATACGTTCTAAAGTACAATTTTCGGTGGCCTACCTACCCGGTAACCATTTATCACATACCCTTAATTTCTTATTTTAGTCACTTATTTTATTTTATTGATATTTCTTATTATTTGAACTAGTTGAGATATTTGGTAACTTTGTATCGAACATACATACATATATCGACTATAAAAGGATATGAAAATTTATTCAAAATCTCATGAAAATTTCAAAACAATAAAATTGGTAAGAAGTATGTACGTACAAAAGTTCCAAAAATAAAAACTTCCAAATGTATAAGTTTTATTCCCAAATATATAAATACCGAGTTTAGTTTTATTTTGTACAAAAACAAAACTTGAACATCTCTTTTTGTATAGATCTACTTAAAATTCAAATATAGTTTTCAACACTGTCATAAAATCCAAATTAAAATAACATTAAATCAGAATTTTCCCTTTTTGTTGTCTTGCGTATTCTTCCCTCGGTTTAATTTTAGTTGCTGTTGTTGAAATTTACTCAGGTTTACGGTTTTTTTTGTTTTTGTTTTGGGATAGATGTACATACATGTATGTACTTGTTTTTTTTTATGGTTATCTAAATATATTTTAGGCCTTGAATATATGGAACATGTTTACATTTATCTACCTACTTTACCATACGAATGAGGAAAGATTTTTTCTTCATATACGGTAACTAAATTGAAATGATACCGGAATAATAAAATTGTTACAAAACTAAAGTAAAAAAAAGACAAGGTATTTTGCTGAAGATAATTTCTGGGAATAAAAACAAAAACGTGCGTCAAATTAAGTGATTATATAATGTAATAATAGAAAAATAGGAGCAATGGTAAGTTTTTCGAAATGTACAAATTAAAAACTTTTTTTATTTTATTATAATCCTTTTGTGAAATGTAATCAAGTTTTACTTCTTTTGTTGGTTTTTTTTATCGAAAAATTTCAATGGACTTGTAGTACGATACCATACCTCAATTTAATTAATTTATTTATTAACTACAGAAATACCTGTTATTAGATTTTTATTGTTACATCATTTTGACATCATTTATTCAATCTGGAAATTGCATAAGAAATATAGTTTGTTTTAACTGCACGTAGCTTACTTTAACTGCTAAAAATCAGGTTTCGGTCGATACGACATATTTCATTACGGAATATGACAAAACGGCATATTTCAAAACGACATATGGTACACTACGACATATTTCAAAATGGCATATTGCAAAACAACATATGGTATACTACGGCATATGTTACATTAGGTCATAAGGTACATTACGACATGTATGATTTGACAACTTTTATATTTAAAACGTTTAATATTTTTTTAATTTCCAAACCTATATTATCAGAATTTATATCCATTAAAATTACAACGAACGCGGTCACGTAAAATCCAATTGAATGCAGAAAATTAGTTCGCTTTCGACAATGCGTCGTTATAAATGCATTCTTTGAAAAGTGTACCTATTAAAAACATTTAACAGTTGTTATATTTTGTTTTGTGAATCGTAGAAAGTATGAAGGCATGCTAGAATTAATCAAATAGACTAATTTACAATATATCATCGGTGTAAAAATCGCAAGCTCAGGTGAGATTGTTTTCGCGAACCGTACAAACTAAATTGGTTTACTTATAATTCCCATTTCAAAAGCGTAACTTACTTAAATGTTGCCTAACGTTACCATAGATGAGTTGTTTTTATTTAAGTTACAAAAAGTAAATGATATTGTTGACTCATCATTTTAACTCATCAACATTACAACGTTTAATTTCCACCGATGTGAAGTTAGCACGTAAAGTTAGCACGAAAAATTTCAAAATGTATGCACGGCAATACTTTTAATCAAAAACTTAAACCAGTTTTTTTTGATACGGATAGTTCTAAAAACAGCCTTAAAAAATTTAAAAACAAAAAAATGTACAATAACTTATCGTAATAACCGTATTTAAAAATTTTACCCAAAAAAAAAAAAAAGTCTTAGCAAAGCGCTAAGCCGACTGCAACACGAACAGAAAAACTGTAATTAGTTCTTCCGATACAATTACAAAATTATTCCATTATTTTATTCATTATTTTATTTTTATTTTCTTCACCGAATGTACCATACAATAGTATTTTCAATTTCGACAAATAAAAAATAGTATACTATATTGTATAACAAGGAAGCCGAGTCATTGCAATATAAAAGGGAAATTTGCAGCCTGAGCGATAGAGAGGGCTGCAATCAGATGAGTATTACAATTATGCGTTTACACACGAGTTACAAACGCTATTTTTTCTACGATACAATAGTCCTGTAATATTTATAAATAATTAGCAACATAAAAAATAAAAAATTTGTACTGATCAAGAAAACTAATAACTGAAACGTTCATAATATAATTGAAACATTTGGGTTTTCATCACAAATCGTGTGGTAATTGAGAAATTGTTGTGCAATGAAATTACAAAACGATTTGTGCAAAGCATGCTTTCCTTATATAGTTTTGTTTCAAAAATCATCAACGAAAGCTTAGGTTACTTCATTATGGTAGAAAATAGTTATTTGTGTATCAAGAGCGCAAAGTGCCAGTTTGTCACGCGAGAAAGGAAATTGCTGGCCGACGGGACGGAGGCCAGCAACCTTTCGAGCGTGACAAACAACTTTGCGGACGTGTTTCACACTTTATTTTTCCTACAATCATTTTAAAAAATATAATAAAAAGATAATTTTGTAGTAAAATTTACTATACTGACAATACGATTTTATTTTAGGACCGACATTTTGTTCAATCGAGTAGTCAAAGATTTTTTTTATTTTTCATAAAGAAAAACAAAAATTTGGTTTGATGTTTTATACAAACATTAGTCTTTCTATAAACATGCGTGCGGTTTCAAGTTTTGTCACACGTTTCTAAGAGAAACGTGTGACAAAGTAATTTGTTTATTAACTGTCAAAAAAACAGACACTTTGGGCTTTGAAAACAGAGAAAAAAAGCCTGCTTTTCACGGCGATTGTAGGAAAATATATTTAATTGGCTGGAAAATTTGAAGGTTTTCATTCGAAAAAATTATTTAGCACATAAAAAATTAAATTTTTATTTTCTCAGCCAATTAAATAAGATTTTAAAAAAAATAATGGAATATTTTCAGGATTATAGAGAAACACATTAATATAGTTTTTATGACAAGAAAAATGGTTTAAGTAATGGGTAGAGTGAGAACGTTTTCTTCCTAATGCATGTGTCTGATAGATTAAAAATGCATTTTGATTTTTCAAAAAATTGAAATTAGCTACATACATATTTGTTTTGTATTCCTAACATTTGTCGGACATGAATTTAATTTTCAATTAAAGTAGAATCATTAACGAGTTATTTGAGTAAATTTTGTAAATTTTGTATGGTTAGGAAGAGAGTACTAACGGTCCGTGCTGGACCCTTCCTCACATTTGTCGGACATGAATTTAATTTTCAATTAAAATAGAATCATTAACGAGTTATTTGAGTAAATTTTGTGAATTTTGTATGGTTAGGTAGAGAGTACTAACGGTCCGTGCTGAACCCTTCCTCACATTTGTCGGACATGAATTTCATTTTCAATTAAAATAGAATCATTAACGAGTTATTTGAGTGAATTTTGTATGGTTAGGAAGAGAGTACTAACGGTCCATGCTGGACCCTTCCTCACATTTGTCGGACATGAATTTAATTTTCAATTAAAGTAGAATCATTAACGAGTTATTTGAGTAAATTTTGTAAATTTTGTATGGTTAGGAAGAGAGTACTAACGGTCCGAGCTAGACCCTTCCTCACATTTGTCGGACATGAATTTAATTTTCAATTAAAGTAAAATCATTAACGAGTTATTTGAGTAAATTTTGTAAATTTTGTATGGTTAGGAAGAGAGTACTAACGGTCCGTGCTGGACCCTTCCTAACATTTGTCATCATAAATTGCTTTATTCCTTTTGTCACTATGGGCAATGGTAACGATACCAAAGAGAACAATCAATCAGAACCCCAAAACATGGATACTAGTGGTCAACCACCCTTGGAGATTTCAGCCACAAATAGCTAAGTAAAGCTACAACCATTCTGGCCGCATAAAGCGAATAACTGGTTCTTGTTAACAGAGATCCAATTCGATCTCCAAGGCGTGAAGTCAGAAAAGCAAAAATTCTTACACACATTTTCGTCATTGTCGCCAGAGACGTGCGACAGTATATCAGATTTTTTGACGAATCCACCACAAATTGAACAATACACTATTTTGAAAAAAACTTTGTTGGAAAGATTAGCGCCGTCGTCTGAGAGGCAGTTAGAACCTCTCATCACGGGCCAAGATATCGGGGACCGTAAGCCATCTGACGCGCTGAGACAAATTCGTACATTGGCCGGAGGGAATTTTAATGAATCAATAATTAAATCACTCTGGATCAGGAAGATGCCAGAGATCATTAAAATCGCTCTCATTGCTCAGCCAGACTCATTAGGGACTGATGCTCTGGCTAGAACCGCCGATAAAATGTACGAACATATTGCTATTCACCAACAAAATAATGATATAAATCAGATTAATAGACAATCTCGGTCCACAACACGCATTGATCGTGTCCCATCTAGCAGTCAGAACACTGACTCACTGGAGAATCGAATCGCTCGGCTCGAGGCAAAGTTAGACAACCTGTTCCGAGACCGATCAAGGGGACAACGAGAATCGTCTCGTTCACGATCGCGATCGCGCAGCTCAAGTAACTACTCTCGCCGTCACGGCAGATGTTGGTACCACGTCAAGTTTAATCCAGCTGCAAAGAAGTGCGTGCCACCTTGGAACTTCTCTACGTCGCAACCATCGACGTATCAGCATATCAACAAGCTTGATGCTGAAGAGAAAAGTTCAAAAAAACTATTAGCAAACAGGGTAGGGACCCCAATAAACCCTAATCAATATACATCTCGTTTATTTGTAATCGACGAAATAAACAAAATAACTTATTTAGTTGACACTGGCGCTGACCTTTCGGTTATTCCAGTTTACAATTATAGAAGTGAGTTTAATCTTCTAAAAAGAAATTCAAATCTAGTTTTTTCGGCCGCCAATGGCACTGAAATTCATACTTATGGCACAAAGTTGCTTCAGTTGGATTTGGGACTAAAACAAACCTTCACGCATGCTTTCATTTTGGCTGCTGTGAATCGTCCCATCATTGGCGCCGACTTCTTGTGTAAATTCGGACTTTTGGTTGATCTTAAGAATAAACGGCTGGTTGATTCAGCGACAAAGCTGTCAATCAATGGCAACATGGTTCACGTCGACACACCGACTCCGATCCATTATTCTATCACCAACGGCTACGGCACTTTACTAAAAAAGTTTCCTCAACTAACAGCAGAGCCGAACTATAAATTGCCAGTCCGACACAATGTGGTTTATCACATTGCCACAGCAGGGCATCTGCCTGTATCAAGACCAAGAAGAAGAGATCAAGTCCGCCATAAAGCTGCATTTACGGAATTTCAGCATATGGTGGAATTAGGGATTTGCAGGCCATCTGCATCTCCCGTATCATGTCCATTACACATGGTTGAGAAAAAAGATTTCGATTGGAGACCATGTGGGGATTATAGACGGTTGAACACCGTGACTATACCAGATCGTTATCCGATTGCCCACATTCAAAATTTCTCTATGCACTTGCATGGATGCAAAATTTTCTCAAAAATCGATCTTGTCAGAGCATATCATTTGATTCCCGTTTCACCTGAAGACGTTTTCAAAACGGCAATAACAACTCCCTTTGGCCTCTTCGAAATTCACTCGAATGCCATTCGGTCTACGTAGTGCCGCCCAAACGTTTCAGCGTTTTATGAACGAAATCGTTCGAAACTTAGATTTTGTTTTCGTCTACATTGACGATATTCTTGTGGCATCGCAAACTGAGGAACAGCACAAACTCCACCTGGAACAACTCTTCCAAAGATTAACTGAGGTAGATGTTCACATCAACAGTTCCAAATGCGTCTTTGACGTATCAACTCTTGATTTCCTTAGCCACAAAATAACCCCTAATGGTGCCGTTTGAAGAACGAATTAACGCCATTAGGGAATTTCCAGCTCCAAGCTCAATTAAGCACATTCAGCGGTTCATCGGTATGATAAACTACTACCACCGATTTATACCAAAGCTCGCTCAGATACTCGCACCAGTTCACAGCCATTTGGTCGTACTTCTACGTTAACCCAAAACACCCAAGAATTTCTCTTGGACTGACGAATGTCAACAAGCATTCACGTCACTTAAGGCTAAACTTGCGAAATTAACACTGCTGGCACACCCATTGAGCGATTCGAAACTAAGTTTAACTACTGACGCATCTAACACTGCCGTTGGGGCAGTACTGCGACAGTACAATAACGAATGTTGGGAGCTATTGGGATTTTTCTCAAAGAAACTTTCGGATGCTAAAAAAAAATATTCTGCATTCGATCGGGAATTACTCGCAATATATCTGGCAGTGAAACACTTCAGATATTTGGTCGAAGGTCGGGACTTCACCATTTTTACCGACCATAAACTTCTGACTAGAGCAATTCAGTCTAAAACTGAACGTCATCCGAGGCAAGCTCGCCATTTGGATTATATTAGTCAATTTACCACGGATATTCAGCATGTTCACGCACATGACAACGTTGTTGCAGATACACTCTCTCGCACAACAGACAATGAAACGGCCGCAGGCGAAACACAATTCGACTTAAACAAAATCGCAATTGCACAAAAAGCTGACCTAGAACTTCAGAATTTATTTTCTGGTTCCGAATGTCGCTCCGGTTCATCAACGCAACTGGCGCTTTTTAAATTGCCTGGCCTCGAAATCATCTGCGAAACATCAACTGGGTACAACCGCCCATTTATTGTAGAATCACTGCGTCGAACTATCTTTGACACTTTACATAACATTTCGCATCCTGGTGTCCGTGCTACTCGTAAGTTGATTACTGCTCGATATTTTTGGCCTAGTATGAACAAAGACGCAAGCCATTGGGCTCAGTCCTGTTTATCCTGCCAACGTGCCAAAGTTCAACGGCATACTAAATCATCCCATGGACAATTCCAAATACCATCAGGTCGTTTTGAACATATCCATATAGATATAGTAGGACCACTTCCTCCATCTAATGGATATACTTTCCTGCTCACCTGTGTCGATCGATTCACTCGCTGGCCCGAAGCCTACTGTATGACTAATATGTCAGCCGCAACCATTGCCGTGACTTTTGTCAACAATTACGTTTTACGATTCGGCGTGCCCTTTAACATTACTACTGATCAAGGAACGCAGTTTGAGTCAAAGCTTTTCGCTGAGTTAACAAAACTCCTAGGCTCGCATCGTATTCGTACAACAGCTTATCATCCTCAAGCTAACGGCATGGTCGAACGTTTCCACAGGCAACTCAAATCCGCGTTAATGGCCAGAGGAAACACAATCAATTGGTCTTTGGAAATACCCATCGTACTACTGGGAATCCGAGCAACAGTGAAAGAAGATCTGAAGTGCTCACCAGCTGAAATGGTTTATGGGCAAACCATCAAGCTACCCGGTGAGTTCTTCGTTGAAAATCCTCTCTCACGTTTACCAACTAGCGACACAGTCATCGATCAACTCCGTGACACAATGCAAAACCTTATCCCAAAATCAACTCGGCAAGCCAAACAAGATGACGTCTTTGTTCCCAAATCACTTGCCAACTGTGATTTTGTGTTCGTAAGAACGGACAAGGTTCGCACAGGCTTATCTCCTCCTTATGAAGGGCCGTTTAATGTTATTCGACGCCTTCGGAAGCAATTCACCGTGTCAATTAATGGAAAAAACCAAACAATTTCAATTGACCGGCTCAAACCGGCTTACGGCATACTGTTCCACTGATGAAAAATCAGTTTCTCGACAACATAAATCAGTTTGTTTTCAGCCTAACCCTGAACTTCCTCAAGGATCGGGACTTACTTGCGGGGGAGTCCTGTAGCGGCTCACTCATTCAATTTATATAAATTAATTGTTTACTTATATAAATTGACATTAGCTCACCACGACAATATAGGGTTAGCGCACAAAATATCTTTTGTGTGGCATACTGTCATCTAGCGAAATTAGATGGACAATAGAAAATATAATTGAACACTAAATTATATTTTTCTGTTTTTACTCCATCTCGCTTTCAATAGCTTTCTCAATTCGATTTCGATTTCATATTGATAATTTCTGTTTTTTTACTCCATCTCTCTTTTGGAAAGCAACCGAGTGATTCGTTCGTGTGTCAACACTAAAAAAAAAACAACAGCAATTGATACTACGAAACAAAACCACAAAAAAAAACAATTTTTGGCTTCGTGACATATGGTTTTGAGATTTAAGATAATTAGTATCGCGCGCTCCAAAAATATCCATTTTGGCCATAAAAACTAAATATTTTTGCCTTTCATAAAAACGAGTGTTTAAACATAGTGGTGGAAAATTATATTTTAATAAATCAAGTGTAATTCTGAATTTATAAATTAAAACGTGTATTAACACATACAAAATAAATTAGCATTTAATAAATTAAAACCACAAGAGTGCCCGTGAAATTATTTTAAGTGCTACAACATCTACATAAAAATGGAAGTACGATGATTTAAAATCACACGTTCAAGCTATAAGTAAACCTGTAGCTGAAAAAGAAATACCTCACTTAATCATTTTTCGAAAGAAAAATCAATAAAAATTGCGAACAAAATTAATGCTTAAATTTTTTCAAACTATTTCGCAAAGGTCTCCGCACTAAACATGAGGAAGTGGTCAGCACGGACCGTTAGTACTCCTTCCTAACCATACAAAATTTACAAAATTTACTCAAATAACTCGTTAATGATTCTATTTTAATTGAAAATTAAATTCATGTCCGACAAATGTGAGGAAGGGTCCAGCACGGACCGTTAGTACTTCCTTCCTGTCTTGTACTTGAATCATATTTCGTGCTGTGTTACTTAAATATTTTATTTGTATTTAAGAATATAAATTTTTCTTAATTACTGACAAAATAAATTCAGGTTTGGAATAAATTCTAAATTGTGAAAATAAATTTATTTCGGTTAGTTTTCGGTATTGTTTTTATTTGTTATTTGATACATCGTGATTTATTCTAATTATCGGTACAAGAAAACAAAAGAGCTGGGTTTAATATTTTTCGTGCTAACTTTTCTTGATTTCAACTATATTTATATAAATATGAATATTCTAACTGCAGTTTTGTTATTCTTTGATTTTCTCTTTTTTCGTGCTAACTTTATTCCGGGCTATCGCATATTACATTTTTCGTGCTAACTTTTTAGTACAAATGTGTCTTTGATTTGTTTGTACTAAAAGTGTTGCCATTGCGTTTTACGTGCTAACTTTTCGTGCCAGCTTCACAGACATTAATTTCCACCAAAGTAAAAAGTTTTGGTGTTTGTTGTTTTTTGTATGTATTGTGCTGACACTTAACTTAATTTGTAATGCATACTATAAATGTTTTTGATTTATACTTTACATTTTTGTGTTAACATTAAAAATTTAAAATTATATATAAAGCATTAAAAACAACTGGCACCTATTAGAAATACGCCAAGGAACAACCGGCAAATTCAAGTAAAATACCAAACAACAACCATAGAAGCTGCACCACGAAACACTAGTTCGCATTAAAAATTGTTCCTGCCACTTGCCACCTAATAAGCTTTCTCAAGAACAACCATAAATATGGAAGAACTGCTAAGAAAACAAAAACAAAATGCAGAAGAGATACAGCAGCTCATCTCAAATTACAACAAAGATGGAGCGCAAAACAAAAACCTTTCTTGAGAAGAAAATCGCAGCGTTGAACAGGTCTTACAACGAGTATGTTGACGAAGACACCAAGATTAGAGACTTTTAAAATCCGTTGACATCAATACATCAATACTTCAAGGATAGAGAAACGGTTTCGATAAGATACAGAACAACCATTGAGGATATTCGCCAACGCCTTAACACACCAAGTTTGCCATCCACACCAATTCCAACATCAGATGCAGCAGGAACAAATGAAAAAGTTAACTTCATCAAGCAGACCAGCTTTAAAAATCAAATTATAAAACATGGAGAGAATGATGATGCCGATCACGGACCATCATGAACAAATATGCATGGAGACTTCCGAAGAACAGGAAGTAACTTTAAAATATTTCGTAGACCAACATTACGAAAATTTAAACAATGAACACGAGAAGATTGTAATACAATTATCAACATTATTGGAAGAAGTGGAATTATGCAAGATAAAACCATTTTCTAATTCGTCTACCACCAGTAGAAATCCCACATTTTCACGGGGACTACACGAAGTGGGTAGACTTCTCTGATACATTCAAACGTTTAGTTCATAACAATAATCAGTTCACCACGACACATAAAATGAACTACCTTAAATGTCACATAGAAGGGTCAGCTGGAAAATTGTTGAGTCATTTAGAATCTTGTGGAGACAATTACGATGCAACTTGCGAGATATTAGAGAACCGCTTCAATCTAATTTGTTGAACAATTTATTGAATCAGCATACGAGCAACACGGAGTCGGCTGTTGCGATCAAATACTTGCATGACACAACAACCGAGTGCCTATACTCCATAAGGAATACAGGCATAAATATTGAAAATAGAGTCCTTTCATCATCTTTAGCTTGGTAAAAAAGTTGGACAACGAGTCACGACGGCTATACGAAAGTTCTCTAGAAAACTCTAAAGAATTTCAAGAAACAAACCAATTCTTGAAGTTTATAGAAAGGCGTTTCCAATCTTTAGAAGCAATCGGTAACAACAAGTTAATACCAGCCTAACAAGTAAGATTTCAACCACAACCGCTAAGACGCGCATTTTTAACTGTTACACAACCAAGTAATATTTGCGTAAGCTGTCAGAAAAACCACCAGATCGAATCATGCCAACGTTTCAAAGATTTAAGCATTTCTGAAAGAAATCAGATGGCCATGCTGCACAATTTGTGCATAAATTGTCTCAGCCAAAACCATTCGACAACAAGTTGTAGCATCAATGAGTTGTTTTACCTGCAAAGGCAGACATCATACGTTGCTATACGTAGAAAATCATGAAAACAGTATTGCAAAGCTGAACATCTCAACACTCGACAAGGATAGTGGCCCGGTACTTTTAGCAACAGCCCTAATAAAAGTACAGAATATGTTTGGTAGTTTTACTCTACTACGAGCAATGATCGATCCAGGCTCACAGGCTACTTTCATCACAGAGCAAGCAGCACAACAACTAGGCCTGCCCAGGACAAGGGTTCTAACTGAAATTTCCGGAATTTCAGCAACAAAAGGATGAGCCAATCAACAGATAGCGATAGAAATAAGTCCAAGATTTTCATCGATTTTCAAGATCGAAGTTGATGCTTTAGTTCTGGGAACTATCACTAAACCACTTCCAGACAAGAACTCATTGGGTTTAGACAGCGAACTACAAAAAGAAGTAATCCAGCCGACCCTACTTTTGATACTCCCGGACCTATTGATCTTTTAATAGGTGCCGACATATATGGGGAAATCATGTTAGAATGCATAAAAAGGGATAAAAAGGGATCCGCATCATAAGTGCATAGCGCAAAAATGAGAGCTAGGATGGACTATATCTGATCGTCTAACTCAAACCAGCAGCATTTCAGTCACCTGGTTAAATAGCCACGTCACATTAGCAGAAATAGAACTGCATCCTAAACGAAGCCTAACTGCTGAAGGGATCGAATGGGAGCAGTACTATAAAGAGACTCATAAGCGATTAACAAATGGACGATACGAAGTTCGAATTCCGCTTCACAACAACAAGCTCAAAGAAGTGGGAATAAAATTCAGAAATTTGTATATTATGTTATGTCTTTTGTACACGAACACTCTGTTGTGAATGAGCTTATGCTCAAAACAGAGTAATACAAAATTTGTCAGTAAATAAATAAATAAATAAAGAATAGGAGAATCTAAAAGTAAAGCAATAGCTAGATTGCTTTAAATTAAAAAAAAAATCAAGAAGGATGAAGAGTATAAGAATCAATATGACAATTTCATGAACGACTTTCTCCAGTTGAACCACATGAAACTAATAAAAGATGATACGGGAAAAGATGCTTCTCGGGTTTATTACATGCCACACCATTCTGTCATAAAAGAAGATAGCACAACTACGAGATTAAGGGTAGTTTTTGACGCTTCCTGCAAAACAACAACAGGAACATCACTAAATGAAATAATGCATGTTGGTCCAACATTACAAGAAAACTTAACGGCAATATTGATCAGATGGAAAAACATCGTTATGTGATTGCAGCGGACATTGAGAAAATGTTCAGACAAATCAGAATAGCCCGCGAAGATCAAGATTTTCAACGAATCCTCTGGCGATCTGAGACAAACAAGCCAATGAGCAGTTATAGATTAAAAACTATCACATACGAAACAGCGTCTGCAAATTATTTGGCTACAAAAACGATACAATAATTAGCCATAGATGAAGCGTCAAAATATCCAATTGGTTCAAAGATTGTTCAAAACGATTTCTATGTTGATGATTGTCTATCTGGAGCTAACACAATCGCAGAAGCAATCACTGCGAAAAGGGAACTACTAAATCTCCTTTCCGGTGGAGGTTTTAACCTCAGAAAATGGTCCAGCAATGAAAAAGCGTTATTAGAAGAGCTACTATAGAATTTAGTGATACAGTGAAAACACTTGGACTCCTGTGGAACTCTTCAGCAGACACCTTTCAATTCAAAGTTATTTTGCCAGAATCTAAAACAACAATATCCAAACGAACAATCTTATCAGAGGCATCAAGGCTTTTCGATCCGCTAGGATGGTTAGCACCAGTGGTGATCCAGGCAAAAATTCTACTTCAAGATTTATGGGCTTCCGGTGTAGGATGGGACGAATAACTCCAATTAAATCTTCAAAAAAGATGGTTAAACTACAAAATGGAATTACCACGTTTAGAGGAAATCTGAATTCACCGTTGGATAAATTACAATTGTGACGACAAAATTGAACTACATGGTTTCTGTGACGCCTCGAATCACACATATGCTGCAGTGGTATACAGTAAAATAAACATCCAAATTGCAGCCAAAACAAAGGTTGCACCGTTAAACCAAACAATATCCCTACCAAGATTAGAGCTAAACGCTGCATGGCTACCTTATAAATTGCTCAAAATGTCAAACATGCGTTGAATATCAACAACAATATATCAACATTTTGCTGCAGCGATTCCACAGCAGTTTTGGGCTGGATAAAAAGAAACCCACAATACCATAAGACTTTTGTGGCGAACAGAATAACAGAGATACAAGCCATCACCGATCCTAACCAATGGCATCACGTGGTCTCTAATGAGAATCCTGCTGACAGTGCATCTCGAGGATTAAATTATTAACCCACAAAATTTGGTGGGAAGGGCCAACATGGCTAATGGATGTGAGCTACCCAATAACAAAAATCAATAATGACAAAATTGAACAAGCGGCCAGCATGAAACGAAAATCAATAAGAACATTTATAACAACAGTGAAAAAGCCTGTGATTGAATTCAATAGATTCTCTTCGTTACAACGGCTTGTTCATAGCATTGTATACTGTCTACGACTTCCATAAAATGCAAAATAAAAAAATAAAAACTCCCACTTCAAACCAGAGAAACTGAACACACTGCTAAGGGCGATAATCAGAGTCGCACAGCAGGAAGTTTTTGAACCAGAATTAAACAAGTTAAAAGCGAATCAAAACCTACCAAAGAATAGTACAATCATAAAGCTAGCTCCATTTCTAGACAGGAATGACCTACTCAGAGTCGGAGGTAGAATAACAAATTATAATCTCCCATTTGAAGAAAAGCATCCGATAATAATGCCCAGAGGTCACAAATTGTCAAGTTTACTTATCAAAGAAGCTCATATAAAAACACTACATGGTGACAATCAACCAATTTTAGCACACCTAAGAACGCAGTATTGGGTAATGAATGCCAAAAATATGATTCGTCACTGGCATCACATCAGCTAATGGGCATGTTACTAAAAGAACGAATAACACCAGCATCACCGTTCACTAACAGCGGAGTAGACTATGCTGGTCCGAATAATATAAAATTGTGGAAAGGCCGCTGTAACAAAACAACAAAGAGATACATTGCCATTTTCATATGCCTAGCCACGAAGGCAATTCATCTAGAACTTGTAAAAGACTTATCAATAGATGCTTTTTTGGCCGCATACCGACGATTCATATCAAGAAGAGGAATTTGCCTTAAGATATTCAGTGACTGTGGTACAAATTTTATTAGATCAGACAAACAACTGCAAAGGCAGGCAAAGCAACAGGAAGCAGAAATTAAAGGTAAAATAGCTCAGATGGGAACTGAGTGGCACTTTGTACCCCCGGGAGGTCATAACTTTGGAGGAATATGGGAAGCTGGAGTCAAGTCAACAAAACAACACCTAAGCAAAATAATTAGAACTCATACATTAACTTTTGAGGAGCTCTCAACACTTCTAGCTCAAATAGAGGCATGCTTGAACTCTAGGCCACTAGCTCCACTCTCTAACGACTCAGTTGATGACGGGTTTTTAAGTCCGGCATATTTCCCGATAGGCAGGGCCATCATATCAATGCCACAACCTGATATGGAGGGTATCCAAACCGTTACAAGATGGAGTTTGCTCACCAAGCAAAGCAAGCTCAGTACCCCAAGGATTTTGGAAAAAATGGCGTATGGAATATCTTTCACGACTACAATGAAGGCCAAAATGGTTGCAGAAACCACCTAAAATCTCATCTCTTGCATAATCTAGACATTAATTCGATTTATGTCCCTTTTTTTTTTAATTTATGTATCCAGTTCAATTTAAATGTTTACCGCTAGAGGCATTTTTCCTACTTTTACATTCGTCAATTAAATTATGATTTTTTTTTAAATACTTATAAACGAGTTCAAACCAGTGATTCAAAAAAAAACTCATTACTAAAATATTAAAAAATCATTGAATAAATTCGTGATTAGCCAATTATGTTGCTCAATTCTGATTTTGATACAAAATTGGTTCAATCAATAAAAATAAAGCTGAAGGAGTAATATACATATTTTTACTTTTAAAATTAGATTTAAATAAAAATTAAAAATTATAGATATCTTCCCGATTATATCTTCTTGGCGAGTTGATTTTTTTCAGTTGATGACTAAAACCACTTTAGAATCTCATTTCCTTCCCACTTATGGAATTTCATCATAATCGGTTAAGAAATAGTCAATTTCCATCCATATTCCAGAACTTCACGTAAAACTCATTTTAGAATCCCATTTCGATTAGATTTGTCAAATTTTATCAAATTCGGTTAAGAAATTGCCAAGTTCCATCAAAATTGGTCCAGAAATATCCCAGAACTTCATCAAAAACCATTTTAAAATCACTTTTCCATCGCAGTTGTCAAATTTTATCATGATTGGTTAAGAAATAGCCAAGTTCCATCATTATTGGCCATATTCCAGAATTTCATCTAAAACTCATTTTAGAATCCATTAGAAATCATTTCCATTGTATATGTCGAATTTCTTTATAATCTGTTGAGAAACAGCCAAGTTCCATCAAAATTGGCCATATTCCAGAACTTCAACTAAAACTCATTATAGAATCCCATTTTCATTGCACTTGTCAAACTTCAACATAATCGGCTAGGAAATAGCCAAGTTTTAGAATATGCCATATTTTACTATGTGCCACATTAAAATATGCCATCGCGTACTTTATGCCATAGTGTACCATATGCCTTATTAAATATTTTGTTTTGAAATATGCAATAGTGAACCTTATGTCGTAATGTACCATATGCCATATCGAAATATGCCATCTTCAAATATACCATAGATTACAATATGCCGTAGTTTACTATATGTCGTTTTGAAATGTGCCGTTTTTAAATATGCCATAGTGTACCTTATGTCATATTTTCATATTTCATTTTGAAATATCCCGTTTTGAAAAATGCCATGTTGAACGAATCCCCTAAAAACATTTTTCTATATCTACCGGACATGTCATTGGTTGTTGGCAATTTTACAAAATTCTAATAAAATTAAAATCGCCTGTATGTATGCTACCTGCACCAGGTGTATATTACATGAATTCTTGTTCTATGTATTCCGAATAGGTACCTTTTATTTTTAGGGGCGCGAATAATCTGCTGTGTTTGTTATTCTTTTTTTGTAAGCTTTCACTTCATAGGATCCCTGAAATTTTCGATATGTTTAACATCTGGACTCTGTGGCGGCCAGCCCACAGTTTGAATGCAACTTTGCTCCTTTTACGGGGTGGAAAGGCGACTCCGATGTTTAGGGTTAGTATCCTTCTTCAGATCCAATATTTATTTCCCCGTGTAAATAGTTCCTCAGTAGATAACTTCAAAATGACCTTATTGTTGGTGGAGGACAAACCAACTCCCTTTTTGACTGTGCAAAATGAAACAACATTTTTTTCTTCATAATATTAATGCCAATTTAAAATTTCAATGATTTGTATTTTTTTTTGTATGAAATTTATTAGCTACTACCAACCTTGAATATGCATTTCCTTGAATTTGTTGTTTTCACAGTGGTGGTCAAAATTATAATAAAAAATACATAAACAGCAAAAAACGCACCGTTTCGACAGTTATGTTCGATCATTTTTAGGATCTTTCTTATTATTAATACAAATATCGTATCGGTGTTCATAAATTTCGAAAATGCTTTATAAATTAAACTTGAATTGCTGTGTACACAGGAATTTTAAGGTAGGCGACTTTAATTTACAATGTCTATGTACCAAACTTCGGCTTAAGGTATAGGTTGGCCTGGTACAATGAAGGCGCAATAACTTTCTGGGTGGTAAATTGGTGCTTTAAGATCAATAACAGCTGGTTGATGTGCGCTTGACTTGGTGTTGCAACAAAATGGTGTCTTCGCTGGATTTTAATACACGAAAGCAATGATATTTATTTTTGATCACAATAAAACAATTTATTTAAATACGTTATAATCCGTATTTTATTAATTTATTATTAGCTTTTAATTCACAAATATTTCGTCGCGTTGCAAAATGATTCTATATTTTTTATTATTTATTTTTTGTCCGTTCGCTTCGATGGTTAATAGGTAAGAGAAAATTATATTTTTTCGTTTAAGAAATGACATACAAGTTTAATTAGTTTTTCTACCTAAATCTAGGTGGCTACGCTGTTAATTTAACATAAAAAATATTATTAACAACTAAATTTGACGCTAGGTGACTCTTTTTCTATGTTCTTACCGAACTCATGATAAAAATTGAATTTATAACATTCTATTGTTAAAACGTCAAAGCTTGAGGTAAACAGAATGAATTGTTTCTGTTTACCTTTACAATTATTTTAAATTCAAATAAATTATGGTTTCTTTAATAAAAATAGGATAACAATAAATTATTAGGATGAAGGTAAGTATTATTACGCTACAATATTATATAATTTGTTAATTATGAATTTAATGAATTACTATATTTTTAGGTTAGATTAACATGAAAAAATGTCAACAAGTTGAAGATAAATATAAATTTAAATTGTTCTAAAATATTTTCTAATTTGCTTGTTAATTTCTTTCTTCCAGGTATGTTTTTATGGAATATTTGATTGTGTTTACGACAGTCTATTTGATTAAATTATTAATGAGATTTTATTTTTCATTTAGATTCGTCGATATGAAAATGTGTCACACCACTTTTTTCCCAGCTATATATTTTACGTTCATTAATTTTGATAAATTTGTTTACAATGTGGCTGTCCTACAGGAAGATTTTTTTTTACTAGTGACGCTTTCTTTTTTTGATGTGATAATGTCTTGCACTGCATTTCACAAAAAAATGAGTGATACGAAATCTTGTCCTCACCTTTAATTTAAAGTTATGATTGCTTAGGTTGATCCTCCGGCTTCATACCTCAGGCATAATATTATCGCAATGACATCATCTGTCAGAGGGAACAGCCGCACTCCGAACCTCCTATATGTACATAGGGAAATACCAGCGGATTATTTAAGGGAATTTTTACAGATATCCACGTGTGGAAAATGAATGTGAAATTCGATGAAAGGGCCCCTGGGGCCCTATTCTCGAATTCCACATCCATTTTCCACATGTGGCCATCTGTCAAAATTCATAAAAGTTGAATTTTTTCGGTACTAAGGGAATATTTCCGAATGGGTATAAGCATGTGGAAAAAATTCCTCCTATAGGAAAATGTCCATGCCGCATTTGTTTTATATACGTATTACAATTTTTGAACGATTTTGTGTGAATTTTGACAGATAACCACGTGTGGAAAATGGATGTGGAATTCGAGAAAAGGGCCCCTGGTATCAATTTGAAATTTGTATTTCCCGTATGCCAAAATATATAAAACGACAACAAAAATATATGTCATACCAACATTAGCATTGCTAAATATTAGACCGAGTCATCTCGCTTTCAAAGGGATACCTAAATTACCGAAAAATATAGTTTTGTTCTACAATATTTAATTTTTTTGTATGGGTATTCCAATCGATATGACGAAAAGAATGCCTATTTTAATTTGGCCTTAATTTAAAATGTACAGTCTTGAAAAAATTTAATTTTTATCGTTTACTCATACACAGATAGAAATCATAATACACCATAAAAACAAAATGACATAATCCCATCAACAAAAAATTTCACACCTGTTAAATAATTTCTCATTAATAAATTCTCAATCACGTTTTTCATTCCTATACGCTCGTAATATATACATTTTCTACATAGAACATTTTTTTTCAACAATAATGTTTAAATCCTTAAAAATTTTCAGAAGTAAAAAATAAATAAAACGAATTTCAAGAAACGTAGAGTAGAAAAATGTACTCGTATATTTAAAATATACTTATTTATGTGAATACATAACGGTAAAATATTATGTGCAAGATAAAAAAATTAAATAAAGTAAACCAAAGAAAAAAAATTCTAGAAATTAGATGACAAAACAATGATTACGGCGGAAAATGGGAGAGAAACCTCAACTTATTTATTCATAATGTTCTGTCATTATCCCGAGCAAAAAAAAAAAAAAAAAATCACACGATAACGGTAAATGGGGTGAAATATACACGAATAAATAAGCAAAAGTTCTCTTTGTATTCGATAAAACTTCTGCCTAACCCTTTCCCTTTCCTTATGTGTTTGATACGATTTTAAATGAAAAACTATTTACGTACATCACTGTGTTGTCATTCACATTTAATCTTTACTTTGACACCGATTAAGATTTATCTGCGGAATTTCACCATGTCTGTTGTACTTTCCCAAAAAGGAAACGAAAACCCCCACAAGCGCAAACGGAATATATTAAAAAAAAAAAATAAAAGTAATTTAAATAAAATTATTTTCTGCTCTTGCATTACTTTAGATTATGTATACATCTTTAATGAAGAATTTTACGATATGAGTATATAAGCTATATCTTGAAATTCCAAAAATTCAACTTTATTAATCATTTATGATTCCTATGATAAAAAAAAACGTTGTTGCTGTATATTGGGTTGGTTGCGGTTGCTTGTAATCGTTTATATTTTATAATATTACTTGTACGCTGCTCTGTGTGTGTGTGTGTGTTATGCAAATTTATAATTTATTCTGTTCCATTTTCTTTGAATTTTTCTAATTTTTAGAGTGCTAGGATCGATAAAATACATAAATTATATTTGACGGTTCGCAAGAGATACCACAAGAAACAGATTTTATGAGTGTGATTTTCATTAAGCTGTGGTACCTAAATACATACATAATATTGATGAAAACAAGAATTTGTTTTTTTTTGTTTTCCTTCTAAACCATATTACAAAAATTGAAACACAGCATAGACCTAAAATAAACCTAAAACGCGTATAAATAATGGTAGATGGAATAAAACAAAATCATTAAATTTCGGATCCCCTGAGAGTCATTTTAAGATTTACCACAAACCAAAATTCATCCATAAATAATGGGAAAATGTGAAGTTAAGTCGAAAATGATGTAATACGTATTTTAAATCTTATTTAAATACTGACAGCTAGGAATTATTTAGAATACTCATTTATGAGGTTTCCGTTACATTTATTTAAATTACAATAAAATTGGGGGGGATAATTGATTGATGGGTTTATGTACCCGTGTCTTTAAGTAAATCAGCCTCAGTGTGATCCTTGTTTTAACGAATCAATTATTTAATTAACTTACAATTTGGAAAGTTCAAGTAATCCACTACTAATTAATAAACTTAATTATTTATTTGTTGGCGTCTATAAAACCGAGGCTAAAAAAATTATTGGTAATGATATGTAATCCTTTCACATATGTAAGAGAACACCTGCAACCAAAATTATTTAATTAACAAAACGGCTACAGGACAGTTAATCAGCCAAACAAAGCCAACATCAAGAAAAGATGGAGCACACAGAAAAAACAGAGAAATTCTGTCGGTATGCACTCTCGATGCAGAATTAATTCACAAAATTGATGAGCAACATCCATACAGGGCAAAAATTTTTTTTGTCCAATTGAAGGAAACATATGAAGAAACCTAAACATCTCTCCTTGATGCAAACGATAAGGCACAAAAGGAAGTTCTGGAGAAAAACTATTTAGGCCGGAGCACGATTGCCAGCAAAATTTTACTGTGAGGTCAAACTAAAAACAGCTCACAGATTCATGGCCATGGAAAATTCCAATGAAGTATAGTTCGAAGCCGAGGAATACAGGCGGTAGTCTTATATATTGTAAAAATAAAATAAAACAAATTTTATTTTAATTATCTATTAAACTTCCGTTTATGTGGAATTATTTTTTATTTTTTATTTTTGTAATATCGATTTCAATTAACAAGTAATCATCTTCAGTTACCGAACTACTAAAGAAAATTATGGATTCTGTCATCTTTATATACCTGTTTTATCCCTACGTCATAGCCTACTTGATCAAGAATTTCGAATTATTATGTCGTATATTTTATTTACAGGAGTATTAATCTTATTATTAAGTAAATTATTATTTCTTCTGTTTTTATAGATCAATAATTCTTCCATTCGGTCCATATTATCACCTTTTCTCATTGTATATAGAATTTTCATGTTAGTATTCATGTCTATATAGTTATGTTGTGTTGTATTGATATGTATAGCAAAGTTTGATGTCGCATACATTTTACCAATATCACGAACGTGTTCTTTATATCTTTGACCGAAGGATCTACCTGTTTGTCCTATGTAGAAAGCAGGACAATCTGAACAAATCAACTGATATACTCCAGTGTCTAAAATTTCTTCTTTCTTAGGCTTTAATTGCATTTCGAGGTTTTGTTGAGTTTTAAAAGCAATTGTATAGTCAAAATTCCGAAATATTTTTTGTACTTTAGAACTCGTGAAGCTGTTATATTCCATTGAAATGTATATTTTAGATGTATCTTCTTCTAAATTTAATGTTGTATAATTTCGATACATTATTTTGTTTTTGTATGATAAATTAATTTGATCTATTATTTTAGGTCTATATCCATTTTGACTTGCGATGTATTTTATTATGTTTAACTCTTCTAGTTGATCCGCTTGTGTCATTGGTATAATATTTAATCGATTTATCATATGATTATACGCTGCCATTTTATGTTGTAAAGGATGATTTGATTTACTATCAATAGTTTGGTCCGTTTGGGTTGGTTTTATGAATATTTTAAATTTATGTTTTTGATCAACATTTTTTATAGTTAAATCCAAAAAATTTATACTTTTTTCTTCCTCCATTTCTAGTGTGAATTTAATTTTAGGATGTATAGAGTTGATATAATTTAGTAGTTGATTCATTTGCCGATTTGTACCCGTGTACATAAATAGTATATCATCTACATATCTGTGCCAATATTTAATGTTCTTATAATAAATATTTGTATGGCTTAAGATATGTTCCTTTTCAAAATTATTTAAATAAATATTTGCCAACGTTCCTGATAATGGGCTGCCCATTGGGAGTCCATCGGATTGTTTATAATATTTCTCGTTAAATTTAAAATAATTTTGCATTGTTATTTCGTTGAGAAGTTTCATGATATCGTCCACAATATTCCTATTGATTGAACTGTTTAGTAATAGCTGTTTTGTAATAGATATTGTTTCTTGAACAGGTATGTTGGAATACATGTTAGTAACATCAAATGAAGCCAGTTTACCGTTGGTTGGTATATCAATTCCTTCTATTTTATTGACAAGTTCAATATTGTTTTTGACAGATTGGTCCCTCTCAAATTTTATGTGGTTGCAAAGCCATTTGTTTACGAATTTTGATATTTTATAAGATGGAGCCGTTGTAAAATTAATTACTGGTCTAATTGGCATATTTGCCTTATGTATTTTTGGCATTCCTCTTAAAATTGGTGCAGCAGGTTTTATCATTTTATTATTATTGATTTCTCTATTATCCATTAGATTATTTGATTTATTTATAACCTCTTTAATCATCTTTTGGTATAGATCAGTTGGATCATTATTTAGTTCTATTAAGTCATTATTAATTATATAATCGTTGACTTTTGTATTGTAATCATCCAATTTCATTATAACCATTTTTTTTTTTTTTTTTTTTTTTTTTTCGTCCCTGCCCAAAAGCGGCTAGCACTACGACCTAAAAGATCTTTTGTGCTATTGGGTACTGTTACTCCAGGAGCTTCTCCACCTCTCTAATAAAGGCGAGAATGCTGTTTATAGAGGCCAATTTACATTTCTCCGGGGTCAGATACCTCTCTTCAAAATGAATCCACCTCCGTGTGCACAGAGCAACACACTCACATAGTATGTGTTCTGCGGTTTCTGTCTCTTCCAAACAGAGTCGGCACTCCGTCTCTGTGGACAGGTTCATTTTGTTCAAATGATATCTCAGGTTACAGTGACCTGAAAGAAAACTCACAAGTTTCCTAATATTTCCTTTGCTGAAATTGATCGCCAAATTTTTGTGGTGAAATGGTCTGATCAAAGATTTGGCTTGTCTAAGGCCGGGAATACAGTTTCAATAAGTCAAGCACTGTATTTTTTCCTATTTACTGATTGTGTAGGTTGCAGAAGCCCACGGGATACCACAAAAAGGCTCAGGGCCAATGAGTGTAGTCGACGAGCCTGCCCGTGCAAGTTCGTCGGCTATCTCATTTCCAGTGATGCCCATGTGACCAGGCACCCACCACAACCTTACTTTGTTTTGACAAGAGAGAGATTGTAGCAGTTTATAACAACTTTGAACCGACTTGGAAACCAAGCAGTTAGAAGCCAATGCTTTCAGTGCTGCTTGGCTGTCAGACAAAATGTGGATGGATGCGCCTTTAAGACCTTTGGTCATAATAATAGAGGCGCAGATTTCGATGGCGTGAATTTCGGCTAGAAAAACACTGGGGTAAGTACCCAGTGATTTCGATATTTTGTGATTGGGTCCAAAGACACCAATGCCGACTCCACTATCCATTTTTGATCCATCAGTGTACCAGACTAGGCTGTTAGGTTCCATCTGCGGTAACCCAGTATCCCAGTCTGTTCTATCGGGGATTGTTACCACGAAATTCCTGCCAAAGCAGAGTTCTTTCGGCATAACGTCCGGGACACTAAAGAACATATTCAGGTCTGGAAGTTCATTCAAAATGTCCAGGTGACCCATATGGTCATCATGACTGTATTGATTCGCGAGCTTCAATCTAGCTGCACAGGTAGCAGCTGATTTTTTGACGTGGATATGAAGTGGAGTGAGCCCGATGAGAGCTTCCATTGCCGCCGTAGGGCAGGTGCGCATAGCACCTGTAATTCCGAGACATGCTAGTCTCTGTAATGAGGTCAGCTTGTTCATAATAACTTTTTGCTGTACCTTAGGCCACCAAACTATTGCCCCATATGTTACAATTGGCCTCACTATCATGATGTACATCCAGTAAATCATTTTTGAGTTCAGGCCCCAGGTCCTGCCGAACATACGCCGGCAGGCCCACATGGCCCTGGCCGCGCGTTCGGTAGTTGAAGTAATATGAGAGTTCCAAGTTAGTTTCTTATCTAGGACAACACCCAGATATTTGACTTCATTGGAGTATCCGATATTTATATTATTAAGACTAATTGAACCAAGGTTCAAATTACGTCTTTTGGTGAAGGGCACCAGGACTGTTTTGCTAGGGTTAATCGAAAGGCCCTCCCCAGTGCACCAATTCGAAATAACAAGCACAGCCTGTTGCATGCTGGCGGACATCGTACGTTCATGCCCTCCAGAGACTATGATAACCAAATCGTCCGCATAACCAATGGCATCGTACCCAAGTAGATGTAAATTATCAAGCAACTCGTCGATCACGAGTGACCACAGCAAAGGGGACAGGACACCGCCCTGCGGACACCCTCTTGCTGCCGTAATCGTGACTGACTCATTACCTAATTTAGATGTAATCTTCCTACTAACCAACATGGAACTAATCCAGTGGTTAGTCGGATCGTCAATACCTCTACGCTTGATTGCCCTAGCAATTGAGTCGTATCCAGTATTGTCAAAAGCTCCCTCAATATCCAGAAATGCACACAGAGCAATTTCTTTCGAGCGATAGGCTGCTTCAATTTTGGTGACAAGTAGATGCAGCGCACCCTCTGTGGATTTGCCTTTCCTATAGGCGAATTGATTTGGATTTAGAGGTCTGGTTGCCGTTAACCAGTCTCTGATATGAAGATCTATAAGTCGTTCCATGGTTTTAAGAATAAACGATGTAAGACTGATAGGTCGAAAGGACTTAGGAAGTTCACATGGCCGATTGCCAGGCTTTGGGATAAAAACCACGTTTACTTGACTCCAAGCCTGTGGTATGTGACCCCAATTGAAGCTAGTTCTAAACAAGGCCACCAGAGCAGGGGTAATCAAGTCCAGGCCCCTTTGAAGGAGGGCTGGGAAGATTCCATCCCCTCCTGGAGCCTTGAAAGGCTGAAAAGAGTTAATGGCCCATTTAACTTTATCCGGAGTAAAAAGCTTACCGGATAAACTATTAACCCAACCCATATTTACACCCATGTGTGTACCAGATATGGAGTTAGTGATTGTATTTGTGTCGCAAACAGTGCAGCCCGGAAAGTGCACTTGAAGCAGGGTTTCGAGCGACTCTTTGCGACCTGATGTATAACTACCATCGGATTTCAGAAGAAGCCCAATCCCGTTGGACTGATCTTTAGCTAGAACTTTATGGAGTCGAGCAGCTGTAGGTATATCCTCGACATTTCCACAGTTTTTCCTCCACGTGAGGCGTTTGGAACGCCTTAGTTCTGTGTTGTAACTGGTTAGGGCTTGCCTATATTCATTCCACTCATTGGAATGCTTTGCCCTATTAAATAATTTCTTAACCTTCTTACGAAGTTTAGCCAGCTGTTCGTTCCACCATGGAACTTTGCGATTAACCACAACGTTACGCACCACACAGCTGCTTTCGTAGGAAGATAGGAGCATGTCATTAAGCAGACCAGCTGCGGTTTCTAGGTCACTAATTGAACTCAAAGATGTTGGCAGCATGTCTGCTTTGATAAATAAAATATCCCTATATGTTTTCCAATTTGTAAAACAAGGGATACGACGCTCTGTTGCCTGTATGATCACTCCCGGTATATCGAACCTGATGTGCATGTGGTCCGACAGAGAAGCTTCGCTTGAAACATGCCAGTTTGCAACAGAGTTGGAAATAAATTGACTTGACAAAGTGAGGTCCAACACCTCTCGCCGAGTCGAGTTTATGAAAGTGGGGTTCGAACCTTTATTTAAAATGTCTATGTGACTACTCATAAGATAATTTAAAAGGGACTCACCTCTGCCATTTGTATCACTGCTGCCCCAAATGATATGGTGTGCATTAGCATCGCAGCCTATGATGAAATGCTTGTTTTTTAGGTTGCAGTAATCCACCAGATCCTGTACAACTACAGGTGGAGCACTAACCGACTCACCAGGGAAGTACGCAGAGGCACATATTGTCTCCTGCATTCCCCTGCTAGTCGGAACCTCCAGGATTACTGCAACCAAATCCTTAGTGGTGAACTCTGGAATTGGAAGAACGTTAATATTAGATGAAACAAATATTGCTGCTCGGGGAACTTCCTCCCTTCGATCGTAAATCAACTTACATGACTTGAGGTGGAGGCCTCTGATTTTTCCTCCATTAACCCAAGGTTCCTGGATAAGGCCAAGGGTTAAGTGTTTCGCGAACCTGTTGCAAAAGGTATCCGAAGCTCCTTTTGCGTGATGCAGATTCGCTTGTAGTACCCTAATAGTACCAGCCATACTGGATGATTAGGGTAAAGGAGCTCTACGCTCCTGGCTGCTTGCCAGCCGTCTGCTTTGCGGGATTTGGCCTGTTTCTGCCACTTTTCCCAGTAACACCCCGAGCGCCCATATGCTTAATTTTCGGGGTGAGTGCTGATTTACTTGATCCCACAGTAGGAGTTGCGGAGAGATCCGTTGATCGTGCTCCCGACGAAGAGGCAGCAGGAACAGAATGCTCAATAGCGCTGCTGTTCCTGGATGCCTCCTCGTCTGTGATTGTGCCTACTACTGGGGCTGGTAAAGTACCCTCCTTACTGGAGCTGACTCCAGTGGTTGGGTTGGTAGAGGGGGAATCCTTCTTGAGAAGGAGTTTTATCCTACCAAAGCGGTATGCGATGTTCCCGTTGGATTCGCGTAGTTTCTTCATGGAAGACTCGCCTATGGCCATAACCAAATGGACGAGTACGCCAGTTGTCGTCCGTTGCAGTATCTTCCATGAGTTGGCCGCGAGACCATCGTTCTGCGCGGCCATGGTAGCGAGAATCTTCTCGCTAGTTAAGCTAAGGCTCTGTGGAAAGAACCCCCTAACGATGTTTGGCCGAGGAAAATCATCCTCTTCCACCAAAGTTATGTTCAGACCAATTTTTTCCCTTAGGCTTACAAAACTGTTCCTCATCCATTCCGCTGTGGAATGATCGGAACATATAAAAAATAGCCAACCTGTTCTCCGGAAACAGCCAAGGAATTGCGGCTTGTGGTTTGAGCCTTGCATCCCAATAATGAGGTCAATGACACACTCCTGTATGTTTCCCATTTGCTCCATACTAAGAGGATTGCCACTGAGATCACCTGGTACGATGCCCAGCTTAACACTGCCTGCTACCTGGCTGAAAGAGGGCTTTACCGGAGAAGGCCCTTCTTTTGCTTTTTTGGCAGGTGGTTTATTTGGTTCCGGAGCAACCTCGAAAGACCTCTCACGCTTACCACCAGACCTCTTGTCTAGGGTAGGAGCAACAGGCCCCGAGGATGCTTTCAGAGGGGTCGCGGACTTAGCAGCAGCTAGAGCCTCTTCTCTAGTTTTGCCTTCCTTGAGCCCCTTTTTAAAACGCCTTCTTTCGAAGGAGTTGAGCTTAACCCATTCCCCGGCGTTGAGGGACATGTTCCCAATATCAACACCAATGGTTGAGGTGCCCGATAACTGTGAAATTACACTTATGTTGTCGTCACAGAAGGTGTCCGTAGTAGAAGAGGTGGACTGTTCCACCTTTTCCTTGGTCCGGACGTTAAGATAATCAAGAGTGGTGGCCCTTGTGGCATCTACCATTCCATCATAGCTTAGGAGACCCAACTCAATAGCTGGTGAAGTTGATGCTTTTAAAGAGGCATCACCCTCTATGTTTTTTTTAAATTCGGTTTCCATTTGAATCCCACGAGTATCCGAGAAATGAAGGTCACCCACAGCAGAGATCGGTATACTGTGGGAAGGCTACTTTAAACCGGGGGTCGCCTGGTACCCGGAGTTCACATACTAAAGACTAAGCTCCCCCTTAGCCACGCAGCTCTCAGCGTATGTTGTCCCACCAAAGCTTGGGGCAATGGATTTACCGCCATTGCACGGTCGTGTAAGTTACTTGGCTACATTCTAGGATGCATTGCCCGGTTGTCGCCACGAGGAGGCGTAACTACACTAGGAAGAAGTCTTATGAGAATCGCATATCCTAGAAAGCTTTGACTCCTAAAACTACTCCCCCAACAACCTATTATAACCATAGTGTTTCCCTTGTCAGCTTTTGTTATTATTGCCTTATTTTGGGTTATTTTTCTTTTAATTTTATTAATGATTTTGTTGTCACTGCATATATTAATTGGTCTTGGATTATAATTTCGTATTTTGTCCACAATCAAAGTCCTTATATCTGATTGGTGCTCTGAGTTAGTCTTAGATATGGCATTTTCAATATTTAACAGATGTTTGTTCATATTTTTTATATTATTGCAGGGCGTTGTACTATATTTTAATCCTTTTTCCAATAAACATATCTCTTTCTGTTCAAATTGAATGTCCGTTAAATTTTCGAGACGTTTGTAAAACTTGTGTGTTGTCCTAGGTAAATTTCGTTCTGAATTAATTCTGTGGTTATCCAAAAGATGTTTTAGTTTATGTTTTATTGTTTTCCTTTTGGTTTTCAGTTTTTTCTCTACTTTCAAATCCACTTTTTTAGAATTTCCATGTATTCTAAGTAATGAAATCTACTTGCGATTTCCAGTTGTAAGTTTAATAATTTCATGGACAAATTATTAATCTTAGTATACTGTGTTTTTATTTCTGTGTTTTTCTTGTTCTACGGCAACTGCAAGCAGTGGACAGCCTTCTACAGTTTACTGAACAAGACTGTACTAAGCAACGAAAATCTATCCAATGAAGAGAAAATGTACTACCTACTCTCGTTGGTTCGAGGGCAACCAGCAAAGCTATTTAATCATTTAACGCTGCCGGAAGAAAATTACCTGACTGTTTGGAATACCCTTATCACCGATATGAAGACAAACGGATGTAGCCCAGCAAATTATTTCGACACAATACTGAACTTCCCCAGCTTAAGCGTTGAATCTGCAAACAGCATGAGAATAATGCATCACAGCGCCCTAAAATGCCTAAACGTACTCAATAATTTAGGCATCCAGACAAAACAATAGAGTGCGTTGATGATAGGCATTTTCTTGATAGAAAGTTTCTTTGAATTTTTGGAAACTAGGTTCCAGTCTCTGGCTACAATCGCAAGAAACAGGGTCATTAAGAAACATCGCTAAGAGGACAACAAACACATGTTGTAATGACTGATCTCCTAACTGTGCTCAATATAGTGGTGACCATGAAATTACAAGCTGCCAATAATTTCAAGGTTTGTCAATTTTGGAGAAGATAGCCACTGTAAAGAAGATAGCGTTATGTAGAAAATGTATCCTGGCGTATCACAGGCACTAATGCGGAAAAAAATATAAAACATATCACGGAGCTCATCATAGTCTACTCCAACACATTCAAAAGAAGCCAGTAAAGAAGCCTGAAGCTCCAACCAAGGCAACTATGCAAACAACCCCCAAATGGACACAAGGTATTTTGTTATTGGCAACAGCTATCGTCAATATAACTACCGACATTGGAAAAGGTTTAGTTCGGTTTAGCTCGCAAGCCACTTTCATCGCCGAAGAAGTGGCAAATAAAGTCAAAGCTATGGTCTTCAAGAAAATAACCGGAAGCCTACCCGATGTGGTGCTTCAACTAAACAGCAAGAACCTTATCTGTGCAGGTCCGACCTTTCATGAACCTGATCCAATCGATATACATTTAGGAGCTGATTACTACGGTCAAGCAAGAACCTTATCTGTGCAGGTCCGACCTTTCATAAACCTATTGTCTTTGTATAGTATCGTGTGGGCAAGGTGTTTCTGGATATATATGTATATATTCGGTTAATTCAATTAAAACATCGCACGTCACTTTTTAAGATTTTTATTTGCGGTTGCAAATTAAATTTACAATCTTTTAAATGGGGGAATTTTCTACCACCTATTATTAATTCACTGCACATTTAAATAATTCACCAGCAAAATCCCGAGAAAGAATTATCAAATTTTGAAATTAATATTTTCTATAATTTTCGGTAAATTAAATTTTTTAGATAAAAAATATTTATATTTTAATAAAATAGCAAGAAACTGTGCACTACTGCGTTTTTAACTTTTTCGGTTTGTGTCAGACGATATCTCGTATCTGAGTGTGTGTGTGTTTTTTTTGTCAAGACGATGAACAAAATATCGTTGATGAATTCTTTTGTTGATGAGTAGCGCATTCGAGCGGAAAAGATAAAATCATCAACAAAATGTTTTGTTAAAGGTTGGTTACGTTTACTGACGTATGGTGGCGAGTTGTACTAAATTGTAGTCGACACTGGAATTTATTTTATGGGCAGTGTGAGAATCCTAACTAAATATTTCTGTGTGTCGAAAAGCATTTAGTAGGTGTCACTAGCGGAAAATAAAGATAAAACACTTACAATTATATTTGAATTTAAGAAAATTGATTTTTTAATAATTGTAGTGCTGAAACGAATTAATAACGATTAAATGAGTGAATCGCTACAAACCTGACCAATCGATATACATTTAGGAGCTGATTACTACGGTCAAATGATTATGGCGAATCTGCTGAAAGGTGTCCCAAATGAGCCAATTGCACAGCAAACTAAATTAGGATTGATCATCACCCGTAACACAACTCCAAATGCAAACATGATAAAAACTCATACTTTGGTAACGACAGCAGAGATCGATTGGAAGGTAAAAAAATTTTAGGAACTTGAAGAAGTGGATCATAAAATGGAATTCACAAAAGAAGAAACTGAATATGAGGAAATATATAAGGCGACAAGTGGATAAGCTGAGCATTATTATTTACCATACCATGCTGTTTTCAAAGAAGGAAGTTCAACGACGATAATAAGATTATTTTTGATGCATCAGCCAAGACATCTACAAGTACTTCTCTAAATAATGTCCTGCTGAATGGTCCCACGCTCCAGCAGAACCTTCTAAGTATAATATTTCAATGTCGAAAACGTAAATTCAGGTATGTAACGATATGGCGTTTCCCATCGTCACAAATTGATTATGTGTTGTTACTAAAAGGCTCTTGTTGAGGTAAACGGTTGTGGCAATTTCCATAAAAATAAATAAAATGCACTTGGTATTTATTTACATCAGCAAATTTATTTCCATCAACTGTACATAACAGAAATTTCGTCCATAACAATGGTCCACACCAAATCGTCCGCACTCATCATCATCAAAATTGAATTTCATTGCTCCGTAATCTAAAATAAAATTAAATCAAATTAATTATATGTAAATTTATATTTATGTTCAATACTTATCTTTATTAAATTTATTCTGAATTGTTGATAAACAAATTCACCATGACAGTCAAACGTAAAAATTGTAGGTGAATTCTAATATTTTTGTTAAATACAATTTCGGAAAGAAGATCGACGCGCTGCCTATGTGAATTGCGACAATTAACTTTTCGAAATTGTATTCCGAATATTTGCGTTCAATCATAAACGCGTATTGTATTCTTGTCATTTTTTCAATGATTAAAAAAACATTACTTCTGTGACCACCATCAAATAGTAAACAACTAAAATATATTATCTCTTATTAATTTGTAAAAAGCCAAAAAATATTCAGAGAATTAACACCAGTTTTGTTTTCTTGTCACCCCATGGTCACCGTTTTCAACAAATAAAATACAGTCCACCAACAAACAACGCGGAATTACCGCACTATTGGAATTATCTCGACCGCCACGGAGAAAAATAAATTATTCCATTGTGCTCCGACAACATAAACGGTGAGTATTTTATAATTTTTTTTTTGTTACCCTTCATTTATCTGATAATAAATCTGATTATTGTTATTTCGGATATTGAACCAGCAAGTTGGCGAAAAGTAATAAATTAAAATCAATAAATATTTAAAATATTTTTTAAACAGTAAAATTCGCTTTGTGTATATCCGACAACGCAATAACAAAACATATAAAATAAATAGTTTGTTCGAGACTACCCGTCCACATCAAGGTCGTTAAAGTAAATCGAAAGACTTTTCGATTTAAACCATTTATATTAAGGTACGAGTATGTTGCGCATATATCTTCTCGTACTGAGATTGTATTATTTTTTAATTTTTAATATCTGGTGTTAATTTGATCTAACATTGTGCTTTTGTTTGCCGAATTTGTATTTCTCTTAGAAGAAACCACATCTCAAAATCAAACGAGATTGAAGCAAAAATCGACGGCTTTTGCAGTATAAATATAGATGCTTTAAGTGGGAATTCAAATTGTTTACGTTGGATATTCCTGTTGGATTTATAAATTTATCCATTTCGTCATTTATACATGGTGTATACTCCTGTTTGTTTACTGCTTTAAATCGGATGTACGAGTCACAATCATCATAAAACAATTTGGATTTTGTATTTAATTTTTAAGAAATTGCATTCCGTTCCATGGTCAGTGGTATTGATTACAGTTTGGATTCATTGATAACATTTTTTTTTTAAACATATCGTGACCTGTGTTCTTGGAGTGTCAATTACGTTAGCATTTTGGTTGTTGACCAAGTTTATTTATTGTTCTGTTTTTTTTCTTTAATATTTTTTTTCCGTTTGGCAGATTTGATTATTTAGAGTCAGTTTATTATTGTCAATTATTTTATTTAATTTTGTGAAAATCGTCAGTTTGAAAATGAAACAAAACTAACTGTCGAAATCGTGAATGGGAAAGAATACCCAAATTTTTATTTAACAGGTACCCACAACGGGATCATGGAGGAAGCGCTCTCGACGTGACCTTGTGGTAAGTGATTTCGTTTAAATGATACATTTTATTTTGGGGTTTTGTTTTGCGTTCTACGATTCGGTTTTTTATTGTTTTTTTTTGTTTCACTCTATCAAGCTTATTCTGTTTATTTATTATGAGTATTAATTTTTTTTTGAATTGATAATGTAATTATACTTATTGTCTAATTACTTATACTTAGCTTTATTCTACAATAATTCTTAATTATTTTGTTTTTCTTTTATTAAGATATTGTTTTGTTAAATTAAAAAATTTATAAAAATTGATTAAGTTATTGAATAAATTTTGTATTATTTACAGTTCGCTATAATTCAAGAGTTATTATTTAGTTTTGTTTGATCCTCCGATAGAAACAAGTAATTTGTTAATTGTTTAAATACTCGTGCGGATGAATCATGGACAGTTCAATAGTGAAGTGAGTGAATATTTTTTTTCTCTCTCTCTCTCTCTCTCTCTGGAAGTGTTTTTCTAGAATGAGGACAAGTAAATTTTTGGATATTAGTATATTTGTGTCTTAGTTATCCCGTGTGTACATTATATATTGTAAAATCTTAGACTTTTGTACTTAAATTATAAATTCAATATAGTCTTGTTCTACAGTTAACTAATAGATTGCCACGGGTGGGATCTATTGGTTATCGAGAATAAACAACTTGTTGTTAATATAAGAGCTCCGTATATTGATGATTATTAAGATTACCACTGGTGGGGTCTTAATATTCTTGAGAACAAACACTTTGTTTCAGTTGTAAATTTATTCTGAGCGTTTATTTTTAATTTGCTCGTCTTTTTATACAAAATCTCTTTCATCCAAATTACACTATTTTACAATAAAAAGAAATAATAAAACATTAATGTTTAGTAAGCATATTAATGAGAAAAGGTGTTGTGTGACATTATAAAGAAAACAAATTATTAATTTGTTAGGTTCAGGCTTGTAGTGTTGATGAGTTGACATAAAATATTGTGTTTTGTTGCACTGTTGATCTCAACATATTCCCGGGCCGCCGTTTAGATTGTTATACTGTGAAACTTAACATATGCCGGGGCTTCCGTTGCTGCTTTCATGCTTCCGAACGTTGAAGAGGTGAAGGGGGTGGGCGCGTTGTTTGCCTTTGTTTAATATAGTTGATTCCCCAAATAATACATATGGCTACACCAATCCAAAAAATTGTGTGTATCATGGTGTAGTGATGGACATGATGAAAATTACCCTCATGTAGTCGTCCTTCCTTTTCTCTAACCACTTGTATTTCTTGTTCCAGTTGCGTGGTATCCTGAAGATTTACGAACTGAGGCTCATCGTATCCTATCGTTTTATTTCGAACCCGTGTGATGAACGTCCTTAAGTTGTTGGCTCCGTTTAATGTGCTGAGTGGTCTGCGGAACGATTCGCTTTTGTTGTTGGAAGCTGAACCGATGGCGACGATGTACAAATTTGTGTCTCGCAGCACGCATCCAGCCTTGATTTCTAATATCCCTGATCCTTGAAGACTAAGTGATGTGATGCTTTGGCCGCATATAACATCGAATGTTGTTTCATTTGGAATGGAGTATATCCACTGATTCGTCGCATGGAGCTTAATCCAATGGTTTGATATCTTAACTGACTTAATGGTACATACCCCTTCGAGATTTGCTATTCGTTGTAGGATTGCTAATTCGCATTGATTTTGGTTAGTCATTGCGTTATAAATTGGCGATATTTCACATAAAAATCGGTTATTTTGGAATAGTTGGCATTGTTTCACTTCTTCTCTCGTTAGTAATGAAAAATGTTCCCGGTGATCATCTACTGCTAAGTATTCCAAATTGGTGGTAATGTACGTGTTGTTGTGCTCTATATTAGGAACTGGAAATAGGGCCAGTAGGGTATAATCCAGCGCAAAGGATAGAGCAATGGTGATTTTTATTATGATGTTGCCCTGGGTTACTCTACTGCGTAATCTCATGCTGCGATATATGTGAAGGAGATCAGAGATGCCATGCCCAGGTATGGTTATGGTTGTTGGTATGTGTTGTTTGATTAATTCGAGCGCTTGTTGTAATTGAGCGGGGGCGAGTAATGAGGGATGCAATAATTTCTTGTGTGCGTTCTGGACCACATCAAGTAAGGCTTGCTGTGTGTCTTCCAAATTCTTTAGAATTAACATCAGTTCAATTGTTTAGGTTAATATCGATCGAATCTTTTCTTCTCTGATGGAGTACTCATTTAATAATTCCATTTCAGCATTCAGCCTTCTCTGCTGCTCTATCAGGTTGTTTAATGATTCCCTGGTGAGCTTTGAATTATGTTTCACCAGGTTGATTGTGCTATCTATTATGGTGGTATGACTCTTTATCAATGATTCTAATTGTTGCTCATCGTTGTTTATGGCTTCAAATTGTGCCTCATAATATCTTGCCTCACGTTCTGTCAAGATCCCAAACATATCGCCTAACACTAGGCCTATGGTGTCTCCTAGGCCTCGTTTTGGTCGTTGTACCTCCATGTTGCTTGCTAATAATAATTCATTGTCCGCAATCAAATTGTTGTATTGCCATTGAATTTGTTGAAGAATTAGGTCGCAATTTAACTCAGCTATATTCAAGCATGCCGCCTTTAATTCATATTGTGTTTGCTTAAAGGTTTCAATTTCTTCCCAGTAATTGCTCATGTTGTAATAAACCACCAATGTCCATTTCATAGCTACCACTTCGAGTTTACCTATTTCTTCGAAGTAAATCCCTGTGGAATGATTGAAAGGGGTTATATGTACGTTGGCCTGTACAAGTCCCATAAAACAACAAATGGATAATATGGCTAGCGCTAGATGATTAACGGTCCCCCTGTTCTTTACGCGTCTATGAGGCTGTCGCCTTAAAACTTGATTGTTCTTCTCCGGTGATTGCAATTCTCTAGGTTGACCTCGGTTTGCTTTCATGGGCATAATTTTTTGTAAGCCTTCTTCAATTGGTAACTTACACAATTTCACAATCGGTCGCTTATATGTTGCGTTTTCGCATTTGACTGTCGCTACCCGAACTAAATCATCTTTTCCAGCGTGTGTTTCCACGATTCTCCCTAGCTTCCACCGTGTGGCAGGTTGTTGGTCGTCTTTTAATAATACCAGGTCGTTGATCATTAAGTTTGACTGGCTGCTCTTCCATTTAGTTCCTTGTTGTAGTTGGTGAAGGTATTCGGAGGACCACCGTTTCCAAAAGTCCTGAACCATTCTCTCGACTACTTAGTCTTACAGCTCGTTTACCATCAATGATCCAGAATTTGTTTCTTAATGTTGCTAATGTCAATTGTGTGCCTCCGTGTAATGTTCCAATATGAGCATCTTCTATTATTCTTTTCGTAACTATGTTGTGCCTGCTCAGTATTACTGAGTTTTTGCTTGAACTTGGAAGTATTGAATTTTGTAGCCGTCCGTTTAGCCGCAACCCGTTTTCATCTATAGTTGGATTTAGTGATAGAATTTTGCTCTTCGTGCTGATTTTTTCAGCTTTATTAAGACAGTTGATTTCCTTATAGAAATCTTGTCTTTGTACGAGCTTGAGAATTATTATTTCTGCGTTTTGGAGTTCTGCACCAGTTAGTTTATTTCTATTGTTGTTTCTACGCGAGCAGTTGTTGATGAACCTTTTGCAATATGCGACTTGTTGTAGCTGGAACATCGTTCGAATAGAGGAAAAGCGTGATCTTCCGTAGCTATTGTCATAATTTCTATTGCTTTTTCTTTTAACTCTTCTGGTTTAAGGGCTATTTTGCATAATAGGGTTGATTGCCTTCCATCTGGTGAGCTTTTGTCGAAGAAAATCTGGACCTTCCCACCACAATTTGTTTTTTATGAGTGCAAACGGTGTTGTGCCACGTGAAGCTATATCCGCTGGATTATCGCATGGCTTTACGTGGTGACATGTTGCTTCTGGTAGCATAGTTTTTACTGCCGAAATTCTGTTTGCCACAAACGTTTTAAATTTGTTTGGTTCACCTGTGATCCAACATAGTGCAATGGTCAAATCTGACCACGCATATATTTTGAGGTTGTTGATTTCCAAGCTTCTTTGTGTCTGTTTAAGTAATTCTGCCAATAGTAGAGTTGCATTTAGCTCCAATCGAGGAATGGATATCTTTATTTTGGTTGGCGCGACTCTTGCCTTCGAAGTTAATAATTGTGTTGTTATAATCCCTTCTTTATTTGTTGTTCGACCATATATTGTGGCTGCGTATGCGTATTCTGAGGCATCAGCGAACCCGTGAAGCTCCGTTTCGACCTCGTCTGTTGTATTTACCCATCTCTGGATTGTTATGTTTTTGATTTCACTTAATTCTTTCTTGTATTTTACCCACTTTGTATTTATGTTTTCTGGCAAGGGTTGATCCCAATCTATTCCTGATGTCCATATTTCTTGCATCATGATTTTTGCTGTGATTGTTATTGGGGAAAGCCATCCAATGGGATCAAAGAGCTTGGATGAGTCGGATAACAGCGAGCGTTTGGTTGACTGCTTGTCTGATAGTTGTAATGTTTCTACGTTGAATTTGAAAAGGTCCTTTTGTGGATCGTATAGAATTCCCAATGTTTTAATGCAGTCATTTAACTTGATTTGAACGTCACCCGTGCCGTGTAGTTCTCTGGGAATATGGTTCAATACTTCTCTTGAGTTAGAGAGCCATTTCCTTAAATTCAGTCCACCTCGTTCTGTGGGCATCTGTAATTCTTTTACAGCTCGAGTGGCTTCCTCTATGTTGTTAGAACCTGTTAACAGATCATTCACGTAAAAATCTGTCAGTATGACGCTTGCTCCTATTGGATAATCATTATTTCCGTCGGTAGCTAGTTGTTTTAAGGCTCTTATGGCTAAAAAACTGGCGGCTGTTGTTCCGTATGTTACCGTTTTTAACTTGTATGCCTCCATTGGCTTGGAGGGGTTGCTTCGCCATAAAATTCGTTGATAGTTCTGGTCTTGTTTGTTAATCCAGATTTGTCGATACATTTTTTCTATTTCTGCTGTCATTACGATCTTGTGTTTTCGCCATCGTAGTGAAATATCTGCTTAATCTTGTTGTAATTTTGGACCATTCATCATGCAATCGTTTAGAGATACTCCCGTTGTTGTTTTGGATGAGGCATCAAACACTACTCTTAGCCTTGTTGTTGTGCTGTCTTTCTTGATTATGCCATATTGCGGTATATAATAGATATTGGTTGATTTACCATCTTCTGGTTTTTCTTGTACTTGTTCCATGTGCTCCAAATTTATATATTCTTGCATGAATTGATGATATAATTGTTTGAACGGCGCATCTTTCTTGAATCGTTTTTCTAATTGTATCAATCTGGCAGCGGCCGTCTTCCTGGATTCCCCTAGTTCGGTTTGGTTATCCTTAAAAGGAATTCTTACTGTGTATCTGCCGTCTGGACCTTGTTCTACATTTGACTCAAAATGCTTCTCTATCATGATTTCTTCTTCAGTGGTATCTCTCTCTTCAGGTATTGAGTCGTTTTCTACCAGCAATCTCAGTTGATGCTCTATACTTTTAGTTGTAATCATCATTGTTTTATGCTGACTACCTGTGTTGTTCCTGCTGCCCAATATAATCCAACCGAATTCCGTTTGTTGTGCCATTGGCTCTAGTTGACCTCCCTTGATGATGTTGTTGATTAGTATTAATGGATAATAATCCGCGCCAAGTACAAGATCAATTGGCTGTGACTGGTTGTAGTGTGGATCAGCCAGTTGTATTTGGTTGAGATGCGTCCAGCTGGTTGTGGCAAAGTCCACCTCGGATAATTGTTGGTCGAATTGGTCGAATATCAATGGTTTGATATTCATTTGGAAATCTCCATCAAATCTTGGCGATATTTTTAGATTGATGGTGTGTCTGCAAATGCCTGCTTTTTTCCACCTACTCCTGAGATGGTGACGTGTACTTTCTCTTTTTTAAAGTTGAATAAATTTGCGGCCTTGGAGGATATTAATGTGGCCTGTGATCCTGGATCAATTAGATCTCTTAGTATGAAACAATCGCCTGTGCCAGTTGCGGCTCTGACTAATGCAGTTGGTAGTAAAACTTGTCCTAGCTGACTGATCACGAGTGTTTTGGCGATTTTGATACTACTTCCGGTGGTTGATGCTGCATTATTGCAGTGTAGAAGTGTGTGGTGTCCTCCTTTACACACAACACATGTTTCTGCCTGGTACTTTCTTCCTTGATACTGGCTTAAACATCGTATGCACAAGTTGGCTGAGTTGACGAGCCTTGCTCGTTCTAATGTTGACATCTTTTTGAATTGCTGGCATTGATTTAAACCATGATGCTCCTTATACCCTTCCACCCAACATGTTTTGGTTAACATGGCTGTATTCACTCGATTCAATGGTGATGTGTATTGCATGTGTGGTCGTGGTGCTGTTGCTCTATGATTGCCCATGGCTTCCAAAGATTGAAACCTTCTCTCCAGGAATCCAAAGAAATCTTCCAGTTGTGGAATTTCTCTGGGCTTCTCTATAGTTGTCTCGTATATCTTAATGGGTTCTGGGTCTAATTTTTTGTTTAAAATGAAACCCACGAATGCCTGGAAAGGGGAATCCATATTTAGCCGCTTTATGTTGTGAAATATTTCTCGCGCCGTATCGTGCAAATTTCTCACTGTTTGGGCGGATGGTATCTGAATTGTGGCCAATGACAATAGTGCATTAAACTGATGGTTTGCCAATAGCCTCACGTTGTTGTACCTTGCTTGGATTATGTTCCAAGCGGTTTGGTAATTGTCACCTGTTGTTGTTAAGTGACTAATAATTTGGGCTGCTCCCTTCTGCAGGTGTGATTTTAGATACGTCATATTTACCGTATCTGTTAGTTTGCTGTTTTGGTGGATCAGCTTAGTGAATATATCGTTGAACGTTTCCCACCGTTCATAATCACCATAAAAGATCGGGATTTCTACCTTAGGCAGTTTCACCTGTGCTGCTGATCCTGCTGTGGTTGTTGTCTGAGGCTGAAACTGTTGTAGTTTGATCATTGTAGCTTCTACCCTCTCTTGAAGCTTGGCATAATAATCTTCTCTAAAGTAGTTGGATGTTTGTTCGTCTTCTTCCAGCTCTACTAATAATTCTGTGTGTTGGGCTGCGATTTCTCCAATGTCTTTTTCTAATTGTCTCGTTTTGATATTTACATATTCCTTAGATATGTTGTTGGTTTCCAAGGAATAATTTATTGACGCCAATTTCTGATATAACTGCCGCATGAGCACGTCTTGCCTCTTGAACAATTTTGTGTGGTTGTTTCCTTCAAACTTTGCTGCTTGAAGGGCCTCGATTGAACTACTCATCAGTGGTTGTTGTTGTTGATTTGCCGCTGAGTGACCTTGTTTAATTTCCTCCTTTTGGGAATCGGTTGATGAGCTTTGTATGGTATCCAACCGAATTGATGGTGTTGTTTTATATGATGCCTCGACAAGTGGGTTTGGTAGTTGTAGGACTTCTTGTGACGTTGTTGGTGTCAAAGGCGGTCCGCTATTTAGGCGATACCTCATTTCCTCTATCAGCTTATTGTAAACATCTGTCATGTTTTTTCTTGTTGTGAAATAAGCGTGATTTTGGCCCAGAGGCGGGACCATTCCTAGAATTTTATCATCGATTCCAACGAATTCGTTATATAGCGTTTTTAGATTCGCTATTCTCTTCTCTAAGTAAGACTTCGTTTTTCTGTCTTCACCGTCTTTTCGATAGTTTCTCTCTAGCTGAACTATCTTTCCACTTGTTACCTCTTGGTATTGAAGTAACTCATCCATCTTGTTGTTGTTTGGTTTAGTTGTGGTGGTTTTGATGCTTGTTGTTGCTTAGCTTCTCCTTTGACGGTAAGTTAGGTGCCTGTTGTTGCTTGGCTGCTGGTGTCGTCACCCCTGACAAATATAGACAGACAGCTATATTTCTATTTGCCGGTTGTTTTAGTGGCTCGAAGGACCATGTAAAATCTTAGACTTTTGTACTTAAATTATAAATTCAATATAGTCTTGATCTACAGTTAACTAATAGATTGCCACGGGTGGGATCTATTGGTTATCGAGAATAAACAACTTGTTGTTAATATAAGAGCTCCGTATTTTGATGATTATTAAGATTACCACTGGTGGGGTCTTAATAATCTTGAGAACAAACACTTTGTTTCAGTTGTAAATTTATTCTGAGCGTTTATTTTTAATTTGCTCGTCTTTTTATACAAAATCTCTTTCATCCAAATTACACTATTTTACAATAAAAAGAAATAATAAAACATTAATGTTTAGTAAGCATATTAATGAGAAAAGGTGTTGTGTGACATTATAAAGAAAACAAATTATTAATTTGTTAGGTTCAGGCTTGTAGTGTTGATGAGTTGACATAAAATATTGTGTTTTGTTGCACTGTTGAACTCAACATATATGTATATGAAACAATAATCAACGACGGTTGTTCAAGATCCTTTTCAAACTGTGAAAAAACCTCGACCACCCTGAGCTTAGCCGCGCTATTCAAACCGTCTCACAGTTCCCGAATGGATATTATACTTAGCGGTAACGTTTGGTTAGTGTTTCGTATACTTTTTATTTTGATCAAGGTTCAACCGAATCACCTCAAGCGATACGGTTACTTAGTGGCGCCCGACATGGGGCCATAATGTTGTTGAATAGTCAAACTATCCTATCAATACCTAAAGTAGAGGACAGAATTGGTATTTCAATTTAAAAAAAATAAAATTATAATAATAATATGTAATAGCACGTAAATGGAATTATAACCAAAATAATCCACAACTAAACTGGAAGTGGGATCATTGCTATTTACTGTAAGGATATCGGGCACACCTTCCAAAATTGTCTATTACCACGTAAACGGTTTAGTTATAAGTGTGGTTTTAAAAATGTTACATATGAAACAAGCATGGCAAAACAATGAAAAACGAAATAACTTAAGAACTCGAATACGGGACTTTAAGCCTGGTCAAATCATTTACGTACGAAATTTTACCAACAGAAATGCAGCAAAATTTATTTCAGCTAAGCTTTCACCTAAATTTATTATCGGTCGAGTTTAAAGTCTTATTGGTAATGTAGCCGTCGGAGTAGAAAATTTAAAGGGGCAATTATTAGGAACATATCATATGAAAGACATTAAGACATAATGGTGCCCGGCCTTGAGACTCATCTAGGGTGTGGAACAGCCCCACGATTGTAACGATATGACATTTTACATCGTCACAAATTGACTATGTGTTATGGTTAGCTTGTATTTACACCGCTAAAAGGCTCTTGTTGAGGTAAACGGTGTTTATATAATTTATTTAGCAAGTTGGCGAAGAGTAATAAATTAAAATCAATAAATATTTAAAATATTTTTAAACAATAAAATTCGCTCTGTGTATATTAGTAATTTGTTCGAGACTACCCGTCCATGTCAAGGTCGTTAAAGTAAATTGAAAGACTTTTCGATTTAAACCATTTTTATTAAGAAGAAACCACATCTCAAAATCAAACTAAATTGAGGCAAAAATCGACGGCCTTTTCAGTATAAATATAGATGCTTTAAGTAGGAATTCAAATTGTTTACGTTGAATATTCCTGTTGGATTTATTACAACCGACATAGAAAAAATATTTCGCCAAATCACAGGACATGAAGATAACCAGGAATGTCTACGCATCTTGTGCAGAAAACCACCAGAACGCACCACCGTGACTCAGAGCACAGTATCAGCTACATACCTAGCTATGCGAACATGGCATCAATTAGCAAGGGATGAGGTTTCACCTATCCAGGCGCATCAGAAATCACAACAGCCTTTATTGCAGCGTTCAGAAGATTCATCACCCGCAGAGGTATATGCCAACATATGTATTCTGATAATAGTATGGAATTTATCGGAGCTCGACCAATACTCGACAAAAAAGCACATTGACATACGAAAAACTTTCGACTGTAACTGCTCAAGTCAGCGCATTCGAGGCATCGAAGCATCTCAATTCTAGGCTACTGAAATCCGTATAACCAGAGCAGTCTGAAGTAGTACTAACGCCATGTCACATCTTAATAGATGATTCACTGCTCTCCATTCCAGAACCTGATTTGTTGCATGAATATATAACTTAAGGACAGCGTTGGAACTTATTGCTATTATTATTATGATTTAAGGGCCACGTGGGCGATAAGCCATCTCGCACTGCGACCCGAAAGATCTATTGAGCTGAAACCTGCTTAATTATCCTTTCAGTCAATATTCAGGTACGTGACACATACTATCTGGGGTTATTGCTCTCCCTTGTAGCTGTCAACTACAGCATATACTTCCGCTAGAAAGACGGTAGCGTAGAGGGTTTTCCCACTCTCGTGTATTCCTATCCAAGCCCCGTCTTCCATTTGATTTTACTCTTACGAGTTGCTGGGAATTGCAAATCGCCTGTAGGTCACCCAGCTTAACTACAGAAAGGCTAAATAAAACAGAGTCCGCATACTCTGCACTGATTAACCAATCAGACATTCATCCATCGGCATATGCTTCTCCACCTTAGAATAGGCTTTTTTGTCAAGTTTTTCTCCTTTAGCGCCGTAATTTAGCCTGTGTCAAATGGCCAACAATGTGCCAAATGGCTTTAGTTACCAGTGGTTGCCACAAGGAGGCAGCACGTACACTTGCGAAACGTGAACAGGTTACCCCTTACACAATTGTACCCTTCACGCAGCTGTCTAATACATGACCAGAACAGCTCACGTAATGCTCACCCTACTGGAAGGTTACGGAGCTCAACTTTGATCTCCCCCTCCAATAGACACTTATTGCTAACAACGGTTCAACAATTATGGAAATGGTGGGTAAAATGGAATTGCGAACAACAAGAAGTCAAACTAGATGACATTGTTTACATTAAAGATAACCACCTGCCACCAACTAAGTGGCCACGTGAGCGAATTATCGAATTATATCCGGGTACAGATAAGCTAACTAGAGTGCTGACATTCGCGGTATCAAATTTAAGCAACAGACCTCGAAGATCAGAATTTTCAATATCCTCCGTAAATAAAGGGCTGAAATGGTCTTGAATAATTCAACTCCCATACTAATCCCGAAATGAATCAATTAAGTCAATCTTCAGCTCAGCCTTCAACTCAATATATAAATCAACCTCCATCTCAATCGCAACATAATTCTATGTCAAAAATTTGCGATTATTCTCGATTTGTTTAGATTTATCAAATTTTCAACAAAATTTTTTGATGGCTTACATATTAAAATGAATTATATCAATCAAATATTGTGAAAGTACAGTTTACATTATGTATTTGGAATGTATTTGAGTGTAAGTATTTTTAGTAACCTTTACATAATGTAAACTGTACTTACACAATATTTGATTGATTTAATTGAGTTTTTAATAAAAAAATAATCTATTTTTGCAACACGAAACTTAAAAATTAATAAACAAACATGCTAAGTTAAAACTAAAGAAATACATTTTTTTATTAACTTTACTAAAAGTAGAATACATATTCAAAAAATACTTACAACGAACAACACAGTATTGTTAATTCTCCTGCTTCATAGCAAGTGAAATATTCTCACACGCGAGCATAAACATCAAAAAATATTGCCGATTTTAACCGATTGGCTTATTTTTGATACTTACCGTCACTAATACAAACAACGTAAATGACATAACACAATAACAAAATGTATCTTATACTCCTTGTACGTATACAAAATTCTCATGAGGCAGTGAGGAAATTTGGGACCAACATTTATTCACTGATTATGATCTCTCAAGGAGGAGATGAAAGTTTGACATATCAAAGTTTGGTTCAAATCTTTCAATGCGTGTGCATTTGTTTAAATAACACACATATATAGTATACACTCACTTTTAAATACAGTGAAACCTCGTTTCAACAGAAAATAAATTTAGCGGACGAACATTTAGGTTCCATGCAACTGAAGTTTTCCAATTAAAACTTCCTTTAGATGCTCACACTTTATTATAGCGGGCACGGACAGATATTTCTGCGATGTGACAGGTTTTACGAGTAGGTACAATTCAAATTGAAACTTTACCAATTTAATTTGTTCCTTTTACACTTCAAATTGAACTTTTTACATTTTAAATTGAACCTATAGTAAATTATATGTGTGGCCAATTTGGATGGAACTTAGCAATTTCTTAGCAGATTTTATTGAAATTTGATATCCATGATTGAAATGGGATTCTTAAATGATTTTTGGATAAAATTCCAGAATATGGCAAAAAAAAATTAAATAAATAAATGAAATTTGGCATGTGCGTTGGAAATGGAATTCTAAAATGATTTTTATATGAAGTTTTGGAATATGACAACAACTTTATCTAAAACTCATTCTAGAACCCCATTTCCATCACACATGTCAAATTTTATCTTAATCAATTAAGGAATAGTCTAGTTTCATTATACTGGGGCATATTTCAGAATGTCGTCTAAAAATCATTTTAAAATCCCATTTTCATTGGAAATGCTGGATTTCATCAAATTCGGATAACAATAAAATAAAAAATCAAAAAAAATCACAAATTTTCAGTTTAACAGACACCTTACTACAACGGACAACTGCCGATTTCCGTTGTACTAATAATCAACCCCAACTCAACTTCAACTCAACCCGCAAATTGACCCGTATCTTAACCTTCAAATCAATCCCATCAAACCAGCATATTTAAAAAATTCGTAAATATTTTTACCATATATAACCAGGTGGTTTGGTTCAATTTGTATGGCAGGTACCTCACCCTGTTGACATACAGTTTTCAAGAGATGATGTGAGTGGATGCCGGGCTGATTATTCTCTGAAGAAACGAAAAAGGTATTTGCAATATATATACATATATGGCTGAAATATTATATGTATATAGCAATAAGCTATGCGACTTCAATTTGCACCCAGTCACTTATTTTAATTTTAATAAAATTCTCGATTTTAATTTTAATTTTAAGTAATTAAACGAAATGTTTTATTTGATTCTCTTTTTATAATAATTTTTTTTATTCTTTATTTTCCAAGGCGTAACAAATGCGGACTGACAAAAAATATTTTTTTTTTTTTTTTAACTTATTCTAGATTATATAATCATAAAAAGTTCTTAAATTTAATTGTTGCATTATTATATGTGATTGGCTATTCATCATATTAATGAAACATCTATTTGCGGTTAAAATTTAAATATTAGTTCGGGTACATTATTAAAATGGTAAATAAATTATTTACGTTTCAAAATAGTAGGCGATGGTGGATTACATTTTACTTTCTTTTTGTTTTAATTAATAAACGTTAGATGGCACTACATTATTTAAATGGAACTTAATTTCTATTACAATATTTTTACTCATTATTGAAATGTCAAAATAAAAATGTAAACAATGTACATATTCATAAAATTGATGTTTTGTACATAATAATAATCAGTGTATAACACACTTGAATGGATAATTTTTATATCTTAAGGTGGGTATAGGCCAATTAATCGGGCCTTGCTCGAGGTTAATCCTTTGGGATAGGAAAGATAACAATAAAATATAACACTTTCAAATCTCCGCGTTAACCATAGAAAGAGATTGGCGAAAAAAAATTCTAAATCGAACAAGCCGTTCTCGAGATACGATGTGTACAGACATACAGACATACAGATATCCAGATAGACGGAACGAAATTTTTTTTTTTTTGCGTTTTTAGACTCAGGGACTTTCAAAACGTCGAGAAAAGTGGTTTTGGACCAAACAAATTTTTGATCATTTTTGAGAGGATTTCAATACTTTGGTCTTTTTAGACCGAAGTAACTTTGCTAGTTTCTCATGGTATTTTCAATACATTATAAAAATAAATGCGCAACAGTTGGAATAACAGAAGATTAAAATAAAACCGATTTTTTGTTCGTTAAATTGTTATGCCTTCAATTTTGTGACTATCTGATGCTTTGGGCTTAAGTGTGAATTTCGGAAGCCATTCATTGGAATTTCGGAGAAACTATGATTTATAGAAATTGTGTTAACCAAAGCATTCAATGGGAAAGGACCTCGTTTTAGCTAAAACATCACAATTTATTGGTATTAATTTAGAAAATTGAATTAAATTTATCTCAAATTTCGTTCTACTGAACAACTTAACCCCTTAACTATATTTTTTAATACATTAATTAACATCTCTAACCCCTGGCTAAATCCAGTTCACACGATTTTGAAGTATTTTTTTGTTTTATATTTCAAACACTTTATTTCATTTTGTACAGTGATTTAGCAAAGTAAAAAGGAACTGGTTTCTAAATAAAAAAAAAAAAACGCAATCTTCAACTGTTGTATATCACATCAAAGAAGTACAAAAGTTTTATCAACAATCTTTAGTATGTATGTAAGTATACACAGATAAAGATACTAAACGCATGAATTTGTTTAAATCCAAATTCTAGTAAACAACATTGTAATTGAGCACCTACCTAAAAGTTTAACTTTTCTTTATCTTATATTTTAATAATAAAGCCTTAACGAAACCCATAAAACCCTTCATAAAGTAACTTGAAGAGATTTACAAATATAAAAAATAAAAAACATAAGAAAATATCCCTTTCACTTTGAAACAAAAAAAAAATTCAAGATTTACTGCGAAACTTTTAGATAAACTCAAAATTTTATTTTTTTGTATTCAACGTTTTATTTTTGGAAAAAACAAATCTTAAAGTTTAAATGTGAAATAAACTTTGCATGATTTGTTTGTATTCTGTTATATAACTCTGAGTGGCAATGATGAGATAACGTTTCCGTTTAAGCATTTCTTCTTAAAGTTTTCACCTCAATTTTTTTTTTCTCTTTTAAATCAATCCCTGTCAATTTATTTATAAGTCTAAAATATAAATATTGGTTTATTTTACCTGTGTTTAGTACGTGCGTTATTTGAGTTCATGAAATTTTTTTGGATGCTGTTGAATAGTACCTGAAACATTGCAAAGAATTCCTGTAGAACAGATAACCAATGGGGAATTCTTAATGATCCGAAAAAAATGCAGTGGCAAATAACTGTCGCAACCATTTGTACACAAAAGCAAATTTAAGGAGCCTTATGTTCAGATCACCAATAAAAAATTTATGTTTTAGAAGTAACTTACTTCTACATTATTTGAATGAAGATTAAGTGAAAAAATTTTACCATAATTTGAAAACATTTGGTTAAGGTGTAGTACGAGTTATATTAATCGAGAAATACTACATATGCTGAAGAATCACCCTTTTCGATATTATCTTTAATGACGGAATAAGTACATAGGGTTCAAACTTCAAAAATAATATAATCAACGTTGGATTCTGTAAAGTGTTAGCTTCTTTATCGGGTAATTGCTTATTTTTCGATACTTATTATGAAAAGGACTACCCATTTCTTTGTGTTCCATTAATAACTAGTAATCATGCTTGGATGAGTCAATATTATTATTATTATTGAAGGGCGATGTAGGCGATAAGCCACCCCGCACTGCAACCTAAAAGATCTATTACTAACGGACGGTACAAGAAACATACTATTTGGGCTCATTGTTCTCCCTCCTAAATGTTCCAGTCTTTGCTGGAAAATAACTGGGCATTGGCACAGAACATGTTCGCGGAAGCGGCATCCATCTGTCGTACTTAGACTCATCTTCTTAAGGTGATACCTTAAGGGGACATGACATGAGAGGAAGCCAGTAAATAGCCCCAACTCAGGTTTCCTAAGTTCAAGACACTCCTTAGCCGTGATAAACGAAGGTATTATACATTTCTTTGACTGTAGCAAACCTGAAAATCTGGGCCAGTAGGAGGACTCTTGACGTCCTTTCAGCGTTTTACCGCTGATCTAAGGTGTCCGTTAGTGACGCCACAGAAAGGTTCTGGTCCAATAAATGGAGAGGCAAAACCCTCGCGGACGAGGCCATCAGCTGCCCCATTTCATTCGATTCCAACATGACCTGGCACCCACATAAGTGTTACCATATTTGAGAGTGCCAGATGTTTAATAATCTTCCACCAATCCCATACTAGTCTTAACTCAACATTACAAGACCCAAGAGCCTTTAAGGCCGATTGGCTGTCTGATACAATATAAATCTTTGCATCGTTTAGGCCTTTTGCTATGCCTATCCTAAAGTTCTGTAGTACTTCCACTTGAAAAACGGTGGAATTGGTATCCAAGGACTTCGAGAAGGCAGTGCCACTCCTGTATATTTCTACTCCCGCCCCATCTTCCGTTTTTAATCCATCTGTAAATCATACCATGGAGCCTCGCTCAAAAGATAGTCCACCTACATTCTACACACTCCGGTCAGGTAACCTAACAGAAAATGGTTTATGGAAGTCCAGTCTAGCTGGCATACGGTTGGAAGGCATTCGTATGGAAGGGTCAGTCTGAAATACCTTAAGGACTTCGTGCATTTTCAGGGGCATAATTTCAGCTGCAACGGTCTCAATCCTAGAAGTGACTCCATCGCTGCGATTGGACATGCCTTCATTAAGCTCGTGTCACCGATGCAGGCTATACGCTGAACCTTGTTCAATAAAGTTTGCGTTGCCTTCGGCTCCGTTTTAGGCCACCACACAATCGATGCGTATTTGACCATGGGCCTAATGATTGTAACAAATGACCAGGACATCATTTTTCGTTGAAGTCCCCAAGTTCGCCCTTAGAGTCTTTGACAGACCCAGAAAGCCTTTTTGGTTCTATCTTGAACTTTCAATAAATGTTGCTTTCAGTTCAGTTTTTGATCTAGGATAACTTCTAGATATTGAACATCTCTGGAAAACAGAACAGTAGTACCGTTTAGCGAGGGAGCTGTAAGTGCTAGTTTTTTCCTCGATCAATGACAGTTTCGTTTGTATTGACACTGAGTCATTCCTGGTAACACCACTGCCATATTATGTTGAGTGGATTTTGCATGCGATCAAAAATGAACTCATTAAACTTACCTGGACATAGCCCTGGACAACAAACCCATGGCTACTTGGAAGGACCAGTAGTCTGTCAATAACCAATGTCCTTAAAAGAGGAGACAGTACGCCTCCTTTGGGAAAAGCCGTTTACGGCCCTGATGGTTACTTACTCGCCACCTGGTCTGGCTGTAATCTAACGATTTTCCAGCATGGAGCGGAGCGACCTAATTGTAGAAAGTAGAACCCTTTATTGAGCCATAGGAGGTATTATCAACCGCCCTCTCAATGTCCACAAAGTCACAAAGGGCAATTTCTTTATATGTCACCGCTTTTTCAATCCTCGTGACTAGACCGCTAAGGACAATCATAGTGGATTTACCAGTTCGATAGACGAACTGGTCCCAACGCATCGGATTTTTTCCAATGATCTCGCTTCTTATTTGACAGTCCAGGATTTTTTCCATCGTATTCAATAGAAATGATGTGATTCTAATTGGCCGATATGCCCAGGCCTGGGTGTGGGGGCGACACCCCCTTATTTGGTATAAAGACCAAATTAACATTCCTCCATGTTTCGGAATATAGTTAAAAGCATAACTAACCCGAAACATCTAGATCCAGCTGGGGAGTATCACCTCAATACCTTTTTGAAGTAAACCTGGAAAGATACCATCCTCTCCAGCGGATTTGAAAGGTTTGAAATACCCAATAGCCCATCGCACCTTGCTGGGTGTGAAAATTTTCCCAAAGAGATTCCAGATCCTACTGTGGATCATGCGGGTCCCCTTGGGCTGCTACCACTACTAAATCCGGAAAGTGGGTATCTAACAGTACGTCTAAGGTTTTCTTCGGGTTCTCAGTGAATCTCCCATCTTTCTGGAGTCGAGCTGCAGAGGGCAATCTATTGATTCCCTCACAGAAATTCCTCCAAGTAGCCCTTTTGGATCTTCTTAATTCGAGATTATATTCCGTCAAAGCCATCTTATAGTCGCTCCATTCACCGGTGTGTTTAGCCTTGTTGAATATGCTTCTCGATTTTTCCTCAGTTTACACAACGTCCCGTTCCACCAAGGGACCATCTTTTTGGACTCTCTTCGCTTAACCGGGTAGCCAAGTGTATAGAATTATTCAGCTGGCTTGAACAGATCAGTCGGTCAGTTTTGGAATTCTAATTTCCTGCCGCTGCATGGTCTGGCCGCCAAATCGAATCTGATGTGCAAGTGATCCGATAATGAGGCCTCTTCAGAGCAAGTGTTAAATCTAGGACCTCTTGCCTAACTGCATTTATAAAAGTAGGTTTAGCCCATTGCATTTGTAATGAGCTATGAGCCGCCTAACTTCGAGTGGAGGTATCAACTCTGAGTCTCCAGAAAAGTAAGCGGAGGCCATTATAGATGTCCCGCCAACAGAAACCGGGTTGGCTCCACTCTGACCACCCTTGTGTTGCAGTTGAACAATCCCAAATTAATAATTGACTTTAAAGCCAACCCGCCTTTTTCCTGACCACCCTCCAGTTGATCGCCTGCATGCCCTCGTTTTGGCTTTTGATAAATCAAAAAAGCTTATTCGTGGCCAATTCAGGTGCCAAACACAATCCTGGTTCGAGGCAGGTTTACCGCATCTACCACGATCAGCCGTGTACCCTCCCATGGCTTGACAGTCCCTATGGCCTCCCTGAGCCACTGAACTGTGGCTTAGTCAGCGCAGATTACTATCAGCCAACCAATCCGAAGCTTACTGCCAAGGAACTTAGGCTTAAGCTCCTTGGACTCTTACTCTGGCACCTTATCCAGGATACCCTCATGGACAGACTTAAGCTGCTTTACAGTGAGGACCACCTCAGGAAAACCAGAGGGGAAGATCCCAACGATCTCCGACTCCGCGGCCTGCCTGAATGTAACTCCAGATTAAATCGCAGAACCCGAGACTGCCTGGACAGATTTTTCCCTCCTGGCGTTTTTTGTGCCTGTGGAGTACCTTCATCCGAGCGGATTCTCTTCGACTGTGGGGCTTCAGTGGGAGCACAAGTCTCCCGTGTTGGTCGCATCGCCAGAAGCCTTGTCTCGCTTTCGGGCGTTTTGACCTGAGCAAGAAGCTTCTTATACCGCTTTTTCGTGGCCCGCGACAGGTTTGTCAATGGTTAACCGCGACAGGTTTGTCAATGGTGTTGACCTTACCTTTCGGGATCTCAAACAGGGGTCCAGAAGATACCCCCACTTATGGGGGCCGAATCCTCATCTCTTGAGGTGTCCATGCCGGAGTTGAGAACTAATTTCGCAAGCACCGAACGGAGCTCACAATCCGATGGACCACTCATCGAGAGCCCCACAGAGTCCACAGCGCCCACCGCGAAAAGAAGCCGGAGGTCCTCGAAAACCACTACGGAACTATCGCTTGTTTGTGACGCTTTAGGACCGTCATTTGTATTTCCTTGGTTTGACATATTATATTCCAACGAGTTGCTGGGAAATGAAAGTCACCTGAGGGGCACCCAGCTTTACCACATGAAGGATAAATAAAACTGGAGGGCACCTAGTATCCAGAGTCCGCATACTTAGCACTGATTAACCTATCAGCCATTCATCCATCGACGTATGCTGTTTCAGCTTAGATTGGGGTTTTTTATCAAGGATTTCTCCTTTTGCGCCGTACTTTAGCCTGTGATAAATGGTCAAATGTACCAAACGGACTCAGGTACCGGTGGTTGCCACTAGAAAGCAGTACGTACACTTCCGAATTGTGACCAGGTTACACCTTACAGAATTGTACCCATCGCGCCAGCTGTCTAAAACATGACCAGACTATCTCGCGTGATGCGCACTCCACCGAAAGGTTATGGAGCTGATAGATTACTCTACTCAACTTTGGTCCCCCCATCTAGTAAACGCCAAAACCACCTGGATGAGTCATTAACTATACTAATTAAATTTTTCAAAAAATTACAAAAATCAGTATTATTGCAACCCATAAAGGACACGAACATGGAGTATAGTAATGTGTCTTTTTGCTCGATAATGTTAATAAATCTAAAAAATGTGCAAGACCGTTTATTTCAATGTTATTTAGTACCCTTTTCAAAAAATTTTATGAAGGTGATTTTGAGTTAAAGACGATCCACACGTTCAGGTGTGGCTATTGATGATGACATTTTTTAAACAAATGTAAAGGAAAGTTCAAGGCAAACGTCAAGAGATTTAGCAGCAAAGCTTGGAGTTAACCATACTGTAGTATTTAATCAATTAAAATCTCGCAATTTGGTTTAAACACACAAATTAATTAAAAACAATTTATTAGACCTGCTTGTTCCTTACTAAGTCACCATGAACCAAAATTGGATGGTCCACACTAATGGGGGTGAATTTTTTTATTGGACACCTAAAGGTGCAACGTCCTAGGCTATTATGGGATTGTCAATGCATTGTGACTGACTCCTCCGTATATTATTGCATCATCGGTTTTCTTAAAAATTAAAACCACTATTGACCTTAAAACACATATGTTATTGTAGGTATTTTCAATCAAAATCTGACGGGTTTTACAAAAACGGTATTGACAGATGTTGAAAGGTTCGGTAGTTTAACTATGCGACGCTAATCTGAATAAATATTTTTACTTTAGCATCTCTTGATTTTATAAAGTGAATCAAATGTTTGTATCTAGAGGTTGGGAAAAAGAAAACAAAAAGCTGAATTGCGGGTGCGTCCGAATTGGAAAATGCACATTATTTAGCTAAGACACATTTCAAAACCTACATGCGATGTAGTTTTTCTGTACATTTGTGATACATTTATTTAATGTCAATTTATATTTTAATTAACCATATTTATCGATTTAATAATTTGGTGTAGACCAATTTTAATTAATTTAATGATTTTACTGAAATTTTATTTAATCCAAAAATGCGCATTTTAAAAATATGCATTTAAATTCGCACTTCGAACGCACCCTTTGTGTTCAAAATTAAATTGCTATCACAGCATAATAAAGCAAACAGGGGGCAGAAAAGGATTAAAACTCAGCAACAACTACTCAGGAGTTTATTCATCACTATTATGCAACAATTATGATGTAGTGATTTCATCATTGTTGTGACAATGACGAATCAATTATTATCAATAACAAATATGGATTATTTCGGATGTTTCTTGTTGGAGTTTATCTACCTTATGGAAGCATCGTATATGTTAATAATGGATTTATTGATCTTTTTTTTACAATGAGTGTAACGTATGGCTTTGGGTCAACTTCGACATCATGTGGCACACTTCTAGTAGCGGGTAGCTATCAGCGGCTAGGCAGGTTCTTTCAATACACACGATGAAGAAAGCCATTGTACAATAAATCTTTAAATTTAAGTGTGCAAGAATAAATTAAAAAAAAACTGGTCAAGGTTTTGTTAAGGTCAAGTAAAAATATCCGGCTTCCACAATCATCCCACTATACGAAGACCGATTACGCCATCATTTTTTTATATTGGAATCATATCACACGGCAAAGGAGAAACAAAAATGATTGCATATGACAAACGCTTCTTCGCTCACCGTAAAAAAAGAAGTTAAAATCCAACAACAAAATGAACCATTAACAAAAAAAAATTATATGTACTTAAGTTAAATACTAACACTGATAAAAGAAAATTCTAATAGTAACATGACATAATAATAATGTACAATAAAATTCTACGTCACCCAAAAATATTGATATATGTTGATGATGACCTTCATTGATTATCCTCCGGTACAACTATCATCCTGTTCATCTATATGTGTCTTCAATGGTGATTTTTATTTAACTTTATAAGCGGTGTTGATAAACGCTGCACTATCGATGATACTTATTTCGCTTTCTTTAAATAATAACATTCACTGACTATTTTATTGAACGTAAAGTTGATTACCAAATATTGGAATTTTCACTATGAACTCATAACACCAAAAGCGAATATCACAACGGACTGTCTCATGGATCAATTGTAATGGTGGTAATTTATGTTGGACGAATTTTTGTTTTAATTATAACTCGCTTGATTAAATTTTCATGATTTTATTTTAAACATATAATTTACATAATCATTTAAACTTAATATTATTATTTATTATATGCACTTTATTCATCGATTACTATTTTCTTAGTTTTATTTTAGGTTATTTATTTATTAATTATAGTAACAAGCTTTTATAAAATAAAAAAAAATCATTCATTTAAGTTTTATTAAGTTACTTTATTTGACTTAATAGTTTCACTTTTTTTTGTTTTTTTTTTTGGATTTTAATTTTTTATTTATCTCTATATGTATTTCTTTTCTTGTTTTTAAACTATACTTTTTTTTTAATTTCCTAATTTTCAATCTTTTTATTTTCCCAACCATTTGGTTCGAAATTTGCCAAAACTCTCCTATATTTTTATTTTTTCCGTTTTTATATCGATCCAAATCTCCCGGTTTATCGGTTATTTCTTGTTTTTTTTTTTTTTCTTTATTTGCTTTACTTGTATTGTATTGATTGATTGAATATCGATTTTTTTTTTGTTATTTATTTAAACCCTACAACTCGTTCTTGCCGTTTCATATACAGTGTGCGAAATAGCACCATACTTTAAAATTTAAAGGCCTTTTTTTTTTCTTTCTATGAATTGGCAAGCTCACTCACACTCTACAAAATATACGAAATTCGTTACATGAGGTCCTACTTGTTATCAACCGTTTTGATTGCGGAAGATTTTAATCTGCAAAATCTTTCTTGGTGTTGTGTTTTTGGTTCGTCTACGCCTAAATAGAGATTGTTTACATGCAAATGTCGATAATAGCGTAAACAATAGTTTTTGACGTAGATAATATAGACGATATAGAGACAATATAGAGAATTCATAAACAATTCGTAGACAACGAAAGTATTATTTTTGTTGGTGTTTTCCCTTTGTATCCCGTTAATAATTTCTGGAAAAAATGTTACCTCTCATTCTCGAGAATTTTATGATGAGCAATTAATATATTCGGATTTATTGTAACATGTTTGATATACAACGTAGCTTCGGTGATTTTTAAAATTGATGTATCTGTTTCCACCGAAAGAAAGTAAAATTCCGGTTTATTAAGTATTAGCACAATACTTAAATCAACATTATTTAATAATAGTAAAGGCTGATTGAGCATATCGGCATGTAGTTTTCCATAAACTTCAACACTGGTACTGTTTTTAGTTAAAGCTGCTCTTGCTTTTAATCCCTCGATCGAGACTCTTCACATCCAATTCCCAACCGTTTAATGAAAGGAGAGTTTTATGTGCATCGCCACCATAATTTAATAATTGTTCTATATATGCCCGGTAACTGTAATTTCCATCAGTTGAATTTATAATCTTTCCTTTTAAAGAAATGGCAACTTGATGAAAAGTGAATGTAATATATTGTTTACTAGCCCTGGCTGATCTTTGTCCACCTCAAGATACAAACCACCATTGGCTTTACCACCAATAAAACTTAAACCTAACAAATCGAATAGAATTTTTTTACATTGAAGGTTTTTTCTGTCTTTCGGCTATTTCCGACCACCATAATTTCCCCAAATAATTTTAGATCCCGGCGCGGCGGTATGAGACGTCCCATTTTGAAAAGTTCATGAACATGTTTTTGTTTATGAACCATGCGCCGTCCCATTTTGTTCATTGGCGAAGTCCCATTTGTTAAAAGTTAATGGTGGGGATAAAAATGTGTTTTTTTAGAAAAGTAAGTTGGAGGGGGTAAAAAAAAATGTTTTGGAAAAAGTATAGAATTAGACAGATTTGAGTGTTTGGAGTACAGTTGAAAAGAATAAGTCATGGATAAACAGGCGGAGCAGTTATTAGAAAAACTCAATGGAGTCTAGGCATTTACGTAGAAGAAGACAATCAAATTCGATGACATGGTAACTGGAAAGAAGTACATAGTCGTAGAGGTGAAAGCGGTCAATACACGATACGGAAGGAAGACGATAGTAGAGACAGAGGAAAACACTTTATTTCTACCAGAGCGGTATAATATCTTAGAAGAGGAAGAGATTCAGCAAATGAAAACTTTGTGTGATGCAGGAGTTTTAATTATGATTAAAACTGATAAATATAAATTAAATTTTGTAGAATTCACTAATTCAATGAGTCGTGTCCAGATAATTAATGAGCTTCATAAACCGGCTCGTAAAAATTTTATACGTCGTCGGGTTAAAATCATGGGGGTCGATGACCTGTAGCAAGCAGATCTCGTAGAAATGATACCGTAAGCAAAAGTAAATTCAAATTTTTGATATCTTTTGTCGGTAATCGATACCTTTTCCAAGTTTGCTTGGGTGCTACCTGTAAAAAATAAATCAGCCAATATTATTGCTAATGCTATGAAAATGATTTTAGTTCAGAGTAAAAGGATACCGAGAAATCTTCAAACTGATAATGGAAATGAATTTTTTTAATAAGGACTTCAAAGAACTAATGAAACAAAGGAATATTAATCATTATACAACATTTAGCTCATTAAAAGCGAGTATAGTAGAAAGGTTTAATAGGACACTTAAAGAAAAAATGTGGAAACAGTTCACTCTTCAAGGGTCTTATAAATGGATACATATTCTGGAAAAACTTGTAGAGGAATACAACAATAGTAAGCATCGAACAATAAAGCTAGCATCTGTTGAGGTTACCAAAAGTAATGAAGCTCACCTTTGGAAACGAGTATATGCGATTCCTAAGTTGAAACAGAATAAGAACAAATTTCACGTAGATTTTGTTCGAATTAGTAAATATAAAAATGTTTTCGCGAAAGGTTATACTCCTAATTGGGCTACTGAAAATATTTAAAGTAATCAAGGTCAATAACAACTTCCCAGCTACATATTTACTTAAAGAATATAAAGGGGAACAAATAGCAGGACAGTTTTACGAGAAAGAGCTTCAAAAGACTAGACATCCTGATACCTACCTTGTGGAACAAATCTTAAAGATAAAAGGTAACCCGTGGTTTACGTGAAATGGCTCGGTTTTGATTCATCACATAATTCATGGATATATACAAAATACATTGTTTAATCATCAAAAATAATATTTTATTAGTATTAAATTTACAATTAGAAAAAATATAAAAGTTTTTAAATATTAGTTATACCATACACATAATTTTTTATGGCCGTAAGGTAGTGAATCATGATTTTCCAAAAATTCCCTCTTGGTGCTCGTCATTCTGTAATTTTTGACCTCTGATGTACTTATTAGCCTCATAGTTTAGAGAGAACCATTTAACTTTACATTTTGCCGAGTTTTTTATTTTTTACTGTGGAAAAAACCTCAAATTCCTATTCTTTTCTTCCATTCTTCGATATGAGTATTGTAGGCAAACGTACGTGACTGACCTTGTCCCATTGGTACTTTTGTCTGCGTCATAATCGGTTCGAAGCTATCTGTGTTGAGACCGTCAGAATTACTCTGGAACACACTACTCAGCAGACCCTATACATCCTCAAAATGAAGATCTCGAGCCGATTGTATATGTAGCCATGCCGAACTGCGAAATTTATCGGATTTAAATTCCATGCCGATTTTATCACTAGCTGACACACTTTTAGTGATATAGCTGATTATTCCGTTTATGGAATTCCGTATCCACTCAATAGGACCTGACACATCCTGAGGCAGATCCTTGATTTTAAAAAAGTAACCTCTCTACGGATAATTTTGTATCTACGATTTTTGTTTACTTCAGTCGGCTATTATATCGAAGGATTGAATCTCCCTCTCACTCTCGTCGTTCGATGAATCATCGTCAGCAAAATATCTACGTAATATTGGTTTTTTGTACATGTTTTACACTTTTACTTTAAATCACTTAGAGTTTATTAAGTAACAGTGGTTTTTATTAATACTAGAACTTAGTCCTTCAACACAGATACTTATATTTTCTAACAAAACAGCAACCGAGCATCATGCATTGTACAAGCGATCGTTTATGTAGTATAATCGTTGTTTATTTCATCTTGAATAAAATAGTATCTAGATTTTTTTATTTTGTTGAACGGGAGAACATAAAGATTTGCTTAAAGAGGAACGTTTAAAGAGGAATTTATATCCGCATCAAACAAGTTTCAAAAATGGTGGAATATTTGTTATTTCCCATAGCTTATCTTCGACCTTGACATTGTGCTAAAAATAATTTTTAATTGTTTATCAATGCAAAAAAAAATTATTATTATTTAAAATATATTTTCTTAATTACTGATAACGTTATCAAAATGAAATTAAAATTATTTTTAGATTTATTCATGCGAATCGAAAAAAATTGCATAATATTTACTGATAACGTCAATCAAGAATAATTTTGAATTGTTTATCAAAAAACTTATATCCGCATTAAAAAGTTTCAAAATGGTGAAATATTTGTTATTTCCCATAGCTTATCTTCGACCTTGATCTTTGGCCTTTGAGCTTTGACCTTTTGACCTTTGACCTTTGACCTTTTGACCTTTGACCTTTGATTCTTGCCCCTTGACCTTTGACCTTTGACCTTGACCTTTGACCTTGACCTTGACCTTGACCTTGACCTTGACCTTGACCTTGACCTTGACCTTGACCTTGACCTTGACCTTGACCTTGACCTTGACCTTGACCTTGACCTTGACCTTGACCTTGACCTTGACCTAGATAATTACAACAACAAAATGTACGTCGCCTCAAGTGACCCGACTACTACTGATTATATTGTTGAAACCATGCAATAAATTTGTTTTGTCCAGGTTATATCTTACTTTGCTGCTGTTTCGAAGCTCAACATGTTATTTGGAGGTCTGTCCAATACAACTTTCCTTAGCAGAAAACGCAAGTACTGCCTTGTCCTCGAGATAATAAACACAAGCTCTACTGCATACTTTTTCTTCAGATTAAAAAATATTTGACTAGAATTTTTTTTTGCTAAACCCATGATTTCCTGCAGATATAAATGACCAAATCTTGCATATAAATTAGGTCCCGTGGAATGGAAATAAGGCAACAATTTTCGAATGGTTTCCTTATGCAGATTCCAATTGCCAGTTCTCTCAGTCTTAATATGTTGCAGCACAAGCATAACTTTCCCAAAATATTGAAGCCGCCGCTTCCCTGTTCTGTTTGTCCTTTTTAATATAATGAAATTGCTTTTAAAGCAGCTCTGCAGATTGCATACAATTTTCGAGTAGGGACATATAACTGATTTGAATTATCCATGAATAAATTGAACAACGGTGAAACGGTTAAAATATGTGCTCGTATACAGCACTCGATAAAGCTTGTCCATTTATCATATGTTTTACTTTTGCTTTACCCATAATTCCTTTGGTTCGCTTCCTTTCATACATTTACACTTGTATTATCAATTACAAATTGCATGAATTATTTGTTTTCAACTTTTATTTCGGAAAATTCTGTTGCAATTTAATGAAATTATTAGCCTCTCTGCACGATGAACAAATTATTCAACAAATCAATGACGTGCCCTGTGGAATTGATAATCCAAGCTGCACTAGCGATATAAACGATTTTGGTCTGTAACTGTGTATCCTGCAGTGATTTATAAAACTTTAGTCTTATTTGTCGATGAGGATGCATTTCGTTGTTCATATCTAGTTCATCCGTTAATAATTTTACTATCTCTGGTAAATGCTCTTCACCGTCATTTAATCAAATGTGGGGTATTCTGATGTGTGTAAATTTTGGGAGTGGACGCCTTTTTTGATGATTGCTGCTGCTGCTTTAACCATTCTTATGCGCGTTCTTTAATTGAATTGTTTTATTTGAGGTCCAGTTTTGAATTAGTAATTCGCTATGGGTAGCATATCCTCAAAAATTAAAACTATGATTTCGCCAAATATGTGTGTAGCTGTTAATCTTAGTTTAAAAAGATTAAGAAGCAAATCGTTCAGGTGGTAATCACGTACAAATACATCTTTGATACTGAAGTTTTTCCTTTAGAATATGTATTGCAAATTGGCACTTTTACTTTTACTAATTCACTCAAGGATTCAAATGCAAGATTTCAATTTCCATTCCTAAGTTTTTCTCATACCGAGTTACCCGAATCTCTTTGAATTTGCAATATTGTATCAGAAAATCGATGAAACAACCAGTTCGTTCATACAGTTGTTCACACGCTCTTTTCGAAGCAACAATACATCTCCTTCTATATTATAGTTGTTTCGGTCTTTTTTTTTAGGAAGACCGTACATCCTTGAAATCACAACATTGTAACTCCTACAATAATGCGGGTAATTTCTATTAATCATTCCCAATATGAAATATTTTGATTTAAATTTATTTGACTTGGCGAAATAGCCTATTTTCTGCTCTCGACCTCTTCATTGTTGCAGCTTTTGAATTGTCTAAATAGATTGTCTACACGAGTAGACAATTGATTAATTATGATTTTGATTTTGATTTAATTATCATTAGACTTTATATACATAGAGTCTTATCTAGAATTATAAAGTTATTCTAGTGTTTACCACAGCCCACTTTTAACTAAATTTCATTTTGTAGATCGGGATTTTGTTGATTTTGCTAATAGTCATTTTAAATATGATTTTCGAAAGCTTATGTTTCGTATTTAAGCAACTTTCTTGTTAGTGTCAATTGGACAGCTGTTTTTGGTCGGTTGAACAGTTTTGAGCTTTGAAAAATTTTAGATAATGGTTTGGAATTATTTGCTTCGAAGAAAATTGTTGGTTCCAATTAAGATGATTTATGGTTCAAAGGATTGCAAAATATTTCAAATCGTAAATAGTTATTTGTGTATCAAGAGCGCAAAGTGCCAGTTTGTCACGCGAGAAAGGAAATTGTTGGCCGACGGGATGGAGGCCAGCAACCTTTCGAGCGTGACAACCAACTTTGCGGACGTGTTTCACACTTTATCTTTCCTACAATCATTTTAAAAAATATAATAAAAAAATAATTTTGTAGTAAAATTTACTATACTGACAATACGATTTTATTTTAGGACCGACATTTTGTTCAATCGAGTATTCAAAGATTTTTTTTATTTTTCATAAAGAAAAACAAAAATTTGGTTTGATGTTTTATACTCTTCTTTTCATATGTTCAAATTTAGCGTGCGGTTTCAAGTTTTGTCACACGTTTCTAAGAGAAACGTGTGACAAAGTAATTTGTTGATTAACTGTCAAAAAACAGACACTTTGGGCTTTGAAAACAGAGAAAAAAAGCCTGCTTTTCACGGCGATTGTAGGAAAAGACAATTTTAAACGTTTTTGTTACATTTAAACAAAGGACGTTATGAGGACCTTATTTAAAAGACATTAATTTTTACTCAATTTTTTGTTTTTTTTTGTTTCTGACCATATAGCCCACAAGCTTAGACTATTATTGAAATACACCTATACCAAGCAATATATAGATACTGCATAAATCCAGTTATTGCCACTATATTTGGTACATAATCGATATAAGGCAAGAGAGAGGTCTCTTCGACCAAGAAATACTAGTATGAGGATGACACGCCACTGGCAGTAAAGAAGACCAGGAGTGAGGATAGTAACCCGACGAGACACTCGATCTTCGCTGTTAAGTCTGGAGGAGTCACGTTCAGATAGGCATCCGAGATGAAGTTCATTGGGGTCTTGCCCGTTGCGTTTACTGATATGAGCCTGACCGTGGGCCAGCTGAAGGCTGTTTATTTGAGCATTTTTGTAGTTTCGAGAAGTTCTTGAGGCAAGAAAATGAGGAGCTGAAATAAAAGTTTCTCGGTAACCAGTTCAGGCTAGGGTTGCTATTGGTGACTTATGCCAATAAGTCACTGTGGAGTTGCTAAATGCCTCGATCGGAATCGCAAAGCCGAACGTAATCGTAAGGACGAACAACCTGCTTTGTGTCCAGATTGTTTTAGATTCTTTACGAACAGTGCAGAGTGGCCGGCTTTAATAAGCGCAAATTTTCATCTTACGTGAAAATTTTCTTGTAAGAAATTTTAAATAATTTACTTTTGACTGGTTGAGGTATAATGTCCGTCTTATAACTCAACTAGTCTACGACTTCCTTTATCGCAGTTACTTCAGCTTGAAAAATGTCACAGTAGTCGGGAGACAAAAGGAGAGGTTTGACTTATGTTCCTCGCAGAATTCCCCAGCCCGGACTCCCCCGTCCCTTTTTGAACCATCAGTGAAGAAGTTTATATCTCTTTGTTCCAAAGCTACACCCATCATCCAGTCCTCCCTGGATCAGATCCTAGTCTCTAACTTTGTGTCAAAAGATAGTTACGGGACTGTATAGTCGGTGGTCTTGTAGATTTATTTATTACAAAATATACATGAGTGCCCTGTTTTGTTGCAGGTTCACTGTTTACGCACATTAAACAATGGAATTAAAAAACTTACCAAATTATTGTTCACAAAATCTCCACCTGGAAGAACCACAAATAACCATAACCTAAAATAGGAAAAAAGAGAATGTAAATTAACATGTAGATTAAATAAATACTTACCCTTTACTATTGTATAAAATTTGTTCATCCTAAAAAATAGAATTAATAATTAATAATTTATGTAATTGGAATGTAAATAAAACAATTATACTTATCTTCAATATTTAACAAAATAATTAAAATATTCCAAAATAATAACTCAAATTGTCAAATGGTGGATGAATTCCAATGCATTATTTGGAGTTCAGTGAAACAATAATAACATAGAATTGATCGACGCGATACCTGAATGTGAGCGTCGATACTAACCTTGGAGCAATTTGTGGAACTAATCTGCACCTTATGGGAATTTTTGAAATTTTTTTTGGACATTCAAGATTTTGAGTTCGCTTGATAAACATTAAATAAAAATAGTAATACTAAATTAACTAAATCAAATATTTATACCGTCATTTCAATAAAATTGTATTTTATATAATTACTTCAAACATTAAATAAAATTGAATAAAATATTAGTAACTTCAAATTGGTGACGTTATTGTGTAATTAATTATTCAGTAAGCACTACAGTGCATCACGTGTCTTTGTCATAAAGTTGGAAACACCGCCATCTTCGCTTGAAGTAATGCGCATTCCGTGTAAATTAGTGAGATAATTCTTCGGCATAATTGCAACATAAAATCCATCATTTTGCACATTCACATTGAGGTGGATTTCAGTCGTATGGCAGTATAAGCTGCCAACGGTTTCCCCAAGATATCTAGAGGAGTCTAAAATGGGAGAGTCTCTATTATCTGAGTGGGTGTGCTTCTAAGTATACCACTAATCCTCAGGGAAGAAGCTGAACAAATTTAAAGTGGGAGGATCGATATGAAAAAGTTTATATTTCCTAGAAAAGGGAACCAATTCGGTTTTGTGTGGGTTCACATTCAACCCACAGCCATTGGGTCATATTGAAAGAATGCCCAGGGCATTTTACATAAGCTCACTAAGAATACCGGGATATTTGAAACAGACACCAACCGCAACAACATTCGCATAGGCAACCAATTTAACTCCGCTATCCTTTAGCTCTAGCAACAGGTCATTTAGGACTAAGTTCCAAAGTATGGGGGAAAGTACGCCACCCTGCAGGGTATCTTTGCTTGCAAACCTGCTGGCGGAGGATTGCCCTCAACTGGCCTTTATGATCCTGCCTCTTAGCATTTAATCTATCCAGTCTAGTCTCCAAGATCTGTTCTAAGCACTTCTAAATTGATAATTGTAAATTTTGAGGACTTCCTTATAGGAGTCCCACTCAACAGCGGCTCGCGTTTTCCTTGCTGTTTTAAAGAGTCTTTTGCACATTTAACATATTTGTTGAATCTTCTTGGACCACCAGGGTGGCCGAGATTTACCCCTAGGCCTGCTAAGAGGTTTGATCCCAGTATCCCTTCATTGAAAGCACTGGACAGCTCCTCCACCAAGCCATCGAGCTCTTGCGCAGTTTTTGGAGGTTTTGGCACCGAAACTGGTACTGAAATACCTAGAATTGTTGTAAAAGTCAATTCCATTTCAAATTGAAGATAACTATGATCAGAAAGAAGTGGTCCTCCGACACTTTTGAATTGAATAGACTAATCGTCAAAGAATTTGAGATAAGTGTTATATCTAATAAATACCTCCTATCTAATAAATACCTCCTAGTTATAATAGTCGGCTTATTGCCTATGTTACATATATTAAAGTTAGTACTTAAAATTTAATCCACTTCGTTCTTTTGTGTCCGTATTTCCCCAGATCTGGTGATAAGATTTTGCATCACTCCCCAGGATGACTTCAACCTTGCGCTTCTAAGCCTCTAAGATTAGCTTACCTAGATGAATTAGCCTCTAAGATTTGTTTACCTGATATTAGCCAGATGCTGACCGCTGCTACATCTCCATTGCTGAAATTTGATAGCAGAAAACAAATTATATTATTTTAATGAGAATGCACGACCGAACCCTATCTTCATTTTGACGTGCATTAATCTGTAATAGGAAGTCTTGAGCCTAAGTACCCGGTCTTCAGTGATCCAAGGTTTCGGGATAAAGACGGCGTCTCTGTAATTTTTTCCAATTCTTAAGATGAGAGCTGCTGATGCTCGCTCAGAGTGGTGGAGACAGCTTCTTATCTACCATAGAACCATTAGATTCCTTCCCTGAAGAGAAGTCCTCTGACAGTCTCTTCAGTGACTCCAAGGACATTGTATTTGCTCCAAACTGGTTTTCTTAGAGCTGCGCAATTTTCTCAAGTTGTAGATGAAGTAATAAAACGCTCGGTTCCACAACAGAAACGTCAAACGTTTTTGATATGAGAGCTAGTAAAATTTAAATGTGTGATTGTTGTGTGAATGTGAATCAGAATTAACATTTTATCGTATTTCGATTATTTGCTAGGATTAAGCTTGAGTAAAGTGTAATTAAATCTATAAATATTTATAAAATATTAACACATACTTTAATTAATTTTCAAATTATTACCAGTGACAGGGGATTTTATAAAATATAATGTAATGATTAGTAATTAAAATTATGCAAATAAATACTTCCAACTGTATGGTTTTCTTTTGGTTTGAAATTGGATGATTTTTTCATATACAATATGTTTTGCAGCTACTGAACAGTGCCTGTGGAGAGAGTATCTCCCTGGTCATCCACCTCGTCAAGGAGCCAAGAAGGGCTTTCAAGCCTAGCTTTCTTGGACTTCGGTGCCTCTGGCTTGCCCGCGTCCTTCTTGTAAATTTTGAGTGTGACTGCAGTGAAACCATAGTTTACGGTACCATTGGTTTTTCCCAGAGCAGTCAGTGACTTCCTGTTTAGAATTAAGGCGGCTGACATGTAGTCAACCCTTGGCTCATCAAACTTAGCAGCTTTCTAGTTGTGCGTTAGCAAATCAGGGTTACTATATTACTAGCCTGCAACTTCTGGAGCCGTGCTGAGAAAGGCTAAGGGTCAATTTCTATGCAAGCAGTTAGGAGTGAACCTAGCTTTAACCTCATTGTTAACCAAAATATTAAAAAATTATATAGTTTCCACTAAAAAACAATACTACAAAATTATTGCATATAATTAACGGCTCTAATATCAAGAAGACTCTGAAAAAACTCAACGAGCTATTCACTGAGAAAGAAGCTTTTCTAAATCGATCGATTCATTCTCAAAAATGAAATTTGAAATATGTAGGTATTGCCCGACTTAAGTTTAATCATTGTGTTCTTCACCTTAAATACACTTGTTTATGTTTTCTTCACTTTTCCTGGCACCTACACTTTTCGGTAATTTACCTAGCTATAGCTTATGTGAAACCCATACAGCTGCAGTTATCAATATAAGAAATGTTCAGATTTATAAGGCAAACCACATTAAAATGTATTTATGTAAATTTTCAAAGTACGTGAAATAAATCGAAAGAAAGCAAGAAAAACGATTACGTAATCAAAATTTCAACACTCTATAATTTATCTACGTTTAATGGATTTTCGATGAAAATTGAACGATACAAAATGTATGTACATATGTACGAGTATAACCATATAAATATAAATTTTGGTTTTATTTTAGCATTTTTCTATTTACAATTATTTTGTATGTTTGAACATATTTAATGTATTTAGCTGATTAAGATTGTGGATTTTATTTATTATTTTGTCGATGAAATTATTTTATGTTTCTGCGCCTTTCATATTTCTTGCAATAAGTATTTACATACTTTTCCAATTTCAAATACAATAATATGTTCAATGTAAATGAATGCTTTTATATATTTGAGAAATTCATGGAATTTTGCTTAAAGATACATTTACATAAATTCGTATACTTATTATGGTTTTGAAACAATTTTATATCTGAGGTTAGGATTAATTGCAAATTTAAATATTTAAGAGTTTGTTTTATGTTCTTTTAATAAATGGTTGTGTAAATGTAAACATATTTTTATGTTTTAATTGCTACGTTAGAATAAACGAGTATATATAGCTTTTATTAAAATTGTCTGTAGGGCACAGACATTCACGAAAAACAAAATACAATTTTGCTAACTTAATTTGACCGTTCTGCAATTGAGGGGACCTTGAGATTAGTTTCGGATTTTTTTCTGTTAAAAAATGCTGAAATAGAACACATTTTGGCAAACCTTAGCGTTGCAATTAACAAGAAGCAAAGCAAATATAAAAGGCAAATACAAAGGCGCCCAAGCAAGAATATGTAATTTAAATCATCTTGCGTTATATGTTCCTTGTTTAGCTCATAACTTTAATTTGATTTTGTGTGATGCTGCTTTGTCCTCCCTACAATGTAAGAACTTATTCGGAAATTTGCAACGTCTTTATACTCTGTTTGTTTCATCAACAAAACGTTGGGAAATTTTAACAAAACATGTCAATATCACATTAAAACCAGCCAGAATAAAGGAAATAAAACCTGTGGTATCTCAATGAACGCAAATACGTGATGCCTTAAAAAAACTAGTAGCAATATCAAATGATTCAAAAACAGTTTCGGTAGCAAATTCTATACTGGACTATATCGTAACAATGCCATTTCTTGTATCATTGATTGTGTTAATATTCCTTTTGATATTAATAAAATAAATAAAATGTTACCAGAAGAAACTGTAGTTCTGAGTGCAGCTTGATTTGGTTGGTGCAGTGCTAATAAAATTTCAAGAATATCGGTCATCACTCTTGGAGGAAGCGTTACAAAAGGCCAAATTATTGCAGAAACACTAAATGTCTCAACAGATATTCCGCTGGTTCCATTAATGGACCTAGTTTCATATGAATTAGAAAGCAGATTTGCTGATGCAAAAACGATTTGCAGCAAATTTAATTTTTTATTTAATTTCAAAAATTTATCAGCTGTGCAATTGCAAGATTCTTGTAAATAATTTGTGTTATTCTATGCTGAAGATGTATCAACTGATTTAATATCAGAAATTTTTTTACTAAAAAATATTATTCCAGCAGAATTCAACAAAAATCTATTGAACGTTTTAAATTTTTTAACGCCCCAATATTCTGATATCTTTCGTAATGTTATTATTGCATTGCGTATATTTTAACATTTTCGCTTAGTAAGTTGAAGCTAATTAAAACTTACCTTCGCTCTACTATGGCAAAAGAATGAGATTGGCGTTATTGTCGATTGAATCGGGCGATGTAAAAACTATAAATTTCAGTCAATTAGTATTTATTTTTGCGGCAGAGAATGCAGGAAGGCTTAAATTAGTGCAATTTTTTAATGTTTTTTTTACGCTGTGAATAAATTTATGTTAAATATATTTTGTATGTGTATTGATGCTGTGTATTAATTTATGTTACATTACTGTGAGTGATATTATTCTAATAAACAAAACGTATTGTTATTTTAATATATTAAAACAATGTTTTTTTATTAACTAGTAGAGGGTCCCAAAATCCTTTCTTGCATCTGGACCCCCAAAGAGCTAGATCCGGCGCTGTCAATTCCAATAAAATAACTGTAATTTAAATAGCTTTAACTTTTGCCTTTTTTGGCGGTAATTCACCCGCTTTAAAAATTATTTCGTGCTGTTCTGAATCTGTACTAAGGTAACAGGTTTGTTGTTATTCAAATAATCATGCACCTTGGTTCATATTTGGACTCCGATATATTTGCAAAATTACTTACTAGCTTTTATGGACAAGGAAATGCTGCAACTCATTGCATTAGCATCTATTGTGTATTCCAGTTGCGGCAGATGTTACTCGGTGTGACAGCCATTGGTTGTTGTTACTTTCTCACAATCTGGCCAACCGTAACAATATTTTGGTTTTGAATTATATGATGATTACTTTCTTAGAAATAACGAATAACTGATTAATTTGATTTAAATGTTCATAGATATTAATGATTATGATGATGCATTTAATTAATTACCTATACTACAGCAATTTTAACAGTTGTAGTGTATGTACTACCCTGTATTAATTATAAGGTATTACATTGTATTATTGTATACTAATCAAAAAAGCATATTTTGATAAATAAGGTAAAATAAGTATTTGGTGGTACAAAATAAAGAAACGTGTGCACATAAAGTAATAAAATTAAGTTCATTGTAATTTGGTAAAATTATTATAATTCTTTAAAAAGATTAACACGTTAAATATTTTGTAAAACGCGTTGATCGAAAGTAGGCATTAAAAAAGTATAAGTGAAAGAATAAAGATCTAATTAAAACAAAAATTTGAGTTTTCTTTTAATATGAAGTGCTCAAGTGAGAAAGTTTACCACATGGCTACCGTGACAAGTGATCGTAAAAAAAAAAATGTTATAAAAGAAACAATAGTGAATGGTGTTACCAATACCACCGAAAAGTTAAATGAACAATTAGCATTGAATGTTTTCAAGGAAGGTCTATCTGAACCTCAAAAATCATTCATCGTTGCAGCCAGACCCACCACTTTTTCAGACGCTATTAAGCTCGCAAAAGAGATGGATGCGGAAAATCAAAGTGTTGCGACAAAGAACACTAAAGTAAATTATATAAACTCGCAATATAGTAAATATGATAGAAATGTAGAAATGAGGACAAATAATAGGGGTCAAAGATTTGGGGTATAAATAGAGGTCAAAGATTTGGAAGACCAAATAATCAGAGCGGTAGTCAACTTTATAGGAACATTCCAAGAGTTTATAATCAGGATCAAAGACACTGGAATAATCCAAGGGCAGTTTATCGGGGTCAAACATACGGAAATACTCCGAGGGCCGGTAATCAAAGCCAAGGATACAGATATACACTAAAGATTAGATACCAAACAATGGAGTTTAGGAACATTTCTAATAATAATCTTCAAGGTCAACAGTACCGAAATATTTTAAGTACAAGTCTAACTAACAGAATAAATTATATCTTAAATCAAGAGTCAAAAAACGAGATGAACTCTCCCCCCAGGAGAGAAAAGGGAACAAGATGAAGACAAGAGTTTCAGGACCTACAAGGAACAAGACGATTGGAACAAGAGTTTCAGGACCCACAAGTTTAATAAAAACCCTATTGAAAGTATATCATATATCTAATAATTTAAATAACTACATTGAAGTGTATACTTCACAAAGCAAACTCAAAACAAAACTTAATTTTCTAATCGATACAGGGTCAAATATATCACTTATTAAACTAAACAAAAGTAATGAAGATATTAAAATAATTATAGAGCGGCGATGCAAAATAACAGTCATTACCGATAAGGAGAACTGCACATTGGAGACAATATACTCCAATTTAACATTAGATAATAATATTTTCCATCAGGAACTTCACGTTGTGGCGGATGATTTTCAAATTCTAACTGATGGGATACTAGGCAGAAATTTTTTAAATCGATATTGTTTCAAGATGGGCTATGAAAACTATCTAATATCGGCAAGATTGGGCGAAAACTTAATCGAGGTACCAATAGTTCAGGAATCTTACCAAAATGATATTTATATTTCTGCAAGATGTGAACTCATACATGCCATAAATATTGTTAGAAAAACTGATCTAATTTTAGAAAAACAAGAATTACAGCCGGAAATTTATGGGGGCAGTGGCGTAATACCAGCTAAGGCATAGCACATGCCAGATTTCTAAACACCACAGAAAAAGACATTATAATAAATAACTTTAGACCAAAAACAGCAGAAATGTATGATTATGAGGTTTTTTTTTTTGCTAAAACAAGACTAGTTGTGTCTTAACATAACGACATAATAGAAAACCTAAAAAAAATACTAAAGATAGAAGGATTAGATAAAAATGCGAACAACAAAATAATGGAGATATGCAAATAATATAACGATATATTTTTCCTAAACTGAGACATTTTATCAGTCAATAATTTCTATAAACAAAACATTATAACGACCGAGCATACCCCGATCTACACTAAAAACTACAGGCAACCATATAATCAAAAAATTTAAATAAATACACAAATATCAAAATTAATAGAGAATAAAATAGTAGAACCGTCCGTTAGTCCCTATAATTCACCTATCTTATTGGTACCCAAAAAGGACCAAGACAACACAACACAATGGAGATTAGTGGTTGATTTCAGAAAGCTTAACAAAGTTGTAATAAATGATAAATTTCCCCTCACTCGTTTGGAGGATATCTTAGACCAGTTAGGAAGAGCGAAATATTTTTATACGCTTGATTTGTCCAATTCTTTTCATCAAATCGAACTATATAAAAATTCAAGACCACTAACAGCTCTTTCGAGTGACCATGGTCACTTAATCAATTTAAAAGGCTCCCTTTCGGATTGAAAATTTCTTCAAATTCTGTTCAAAGAATGCTATCAATTGCTCTTTCCTGGTTACAAAGCCAAGCATTTCTGTATGTAGACGATATTATAGTCCATGGTTGAACAACAATCACAACAAAAACTTAATATCAATTTTTGAATGTTTAAGAAAGTACAATCTTAAACTAAATCCCAAGAAATGTAATTTTTTAAAAAATGAGGTTGTCTATTTAGGACATTTAATAACAGATAAGGGCGTTAAAACTGATCCCTCTAAATTTGAAAAAATCAAAAATTATCCCGTCCCGAAAAATGCAGACGAAGTGCATCGTTTCACAGCATTATGTAATTACTATCGTGAACTTGTCCCTAATTTTGCAAAAATTACAAAACCTTTATATCATCTCCAAAAGAAAAAAGTTCCATTTAATTGGTCAATAGAATGCGAAATTGCATTCAAGGATTTAAAGCAAAGGTTAATAAATGCTCCGGTGTTACAATATCCCAAATGGGATAAAGAATTCATATTAACAACCGATGCATCTAGCTAAAGAGCTCCTCGCCATTCGTTGGGCGATTAATTACTTTAGGCCATACCTTTACGGCAGAAAATTTAAGGTTATTACTGACCACAGGCCATTAGTCAGTTTATTTACAGACAATAAACCTTCTTCAAAAATGACAAGGGTGCGTCAGAGCTTATGTGAATATGAGTATGAAATATTGTATCGGAAAGGTACACTGAATGTGGTGGCGGACGCGTTATCATGTATCAAGTGGGATTCCGACATGCTCAAGGCATTAATACCGAAAGATGCTGATGTTAATGTTATAACTAGATCGATCGATAAAGTAATGTAATTAAAGAATTGAGGTCTGATCAACTTCATATTTGGGAAAGTACATCGTATAATGATGTTAGGAAAATAAAGAAATTAAAGTTTATTATAGAAAAAGGTTTAACTAAGGTGCGATATAATAACAATGAATTAATGATTCAAATTGACGAAACTCTACCAGAACTAGATTTGGTATTTGAGAAGTAGTTTGAGTAATCCAAATGATACATTAAAAATAATAATATACAAAGCACCGATAATATTAAAAAATTAAGACGAAATAAAAAGAGTAATTAATTCATACCATGATACGCCAGTAGGTGGTCATATTGGGACACGACGTTTAATTAAACGATTAAAACAAAAATATACATTTAAAAATATGAATAAAATCATAAGTACATACCTAAGAAATTGTGACACTTGTTCAAGAACAAAAATAGTTAGACACAACAAGGAAATAATGACAATAACAGACACACCTAATACTAGTTTCGTTATATGTTAAGTGGTACCTTCCGTAACCATCAAATGACTGTTATTTGTCATTAACAAATTTTAATGCGTTTTTTAGAGTCGTGTGAAGATCGTAGTACTTGGGTGTCTGTTCGGACAAGTTTACTATTCCATTTACATTCGTGCCATTGTGCCTTAAATCGTGTAATGATCAAGTCTGTGGCAACAAATCATAGTGGCTTATGTGTAATTAAGCCAAAAATATGTTTAACACATAATCTAATTCTCATCGCTCTAACGGATATTTCTCTCTTTTCCGTTTTTCGCTCCTACTACTTTTGTCAAAAATAAACGTAACGATCAAACGGCTTAACTGCTTTAGATGTATTATTGCATTCGTTATAATGTCTTATTTTCACAAAAAAATTTAATCCTACATAGCTACCAATCTCATATTTCGTTTTATACCTTAGTTTAAGTATTCTCAAGTCGCTTTTATAAAATTTTTTTTTGTCATTTATTGTAAATTCGAAAACGGCTTAAAGGTTATAAACCTTTTATCAAAATACATTTTTTTCCCGCCATTTTATCAAAATACATTTTTTAACTAGAATTGTGTAACGATAATTTAGACGTTATTTCAAATTAATTTGGATGCAATACTGAGACCTATTTGATATTAAGCCGTTAATTCAAACTATTGTGAATTTTGAAGTTCATTTTGTGTAATACGTCATAGTGTTTTAAGTTTGATAAGTGTGTTTTACGAAGTGAAAATATTGAAATACTGTATTTAAATGTAAATAATACATTTTTACGTGTGTGCATATTATTATCTATAGTTCAAAAATTGTTTTATAGTTAAACTTAAGACGAAACGTGCCCGTAATAAAAATTGTTATCTCGTCAGTGAATACATTAATTACAATCATAGTGTCCACTGTTAATAAGAAAATTAACTATTTCATGTAAAATGAGTGAAAGTAGAGCCAGTAAAATGGTTGCGCTTGCATTGCAGGCTAAGGCAAGTGGAAATAAAAGAGGCGAGATAAATAATACTGCTCTTAAAGGTACGATAGGCGAATTATTTCAAACATCACAAGCAGAAGTTATTACACCTGTAATTAGTGAATCTAGTACAATGGCTATACGAAATGAAGCAGATTCAAGTGTTGTGGATGGTGGTTCATGCGTTACCCATTTTCATAATGAAACATTCCTACAAGAAAACCGTTTCACTGGTAAGAATTTCTGTATTTTAGTATTAATATTGCCAAATTTATGTAAATTTTTTAAATGTCTTTTCCAGATATGCCGCTGTTAAATACAGACGATGAAATGGATGTTTCATGTGACGACAGTCTTGCAGATCCCAATTTCGAGCTTAGTGATTCAACTTCAACTTCCGAAACAGATTCAGATAACGACACTGGGACTATGGCTAAACGTGATTCTACAGCACTCTTCGAAAATAATCAGCTGTGTAACAGTAATAATATGGATGATCGTGATTTGATGCTGTCATCTGAAAATAATCAATCGAATGATCAATTATTATCACCTGTAAGAACTGAACAGGTGCTAGTAACTAAAGAAACTCCAAAAACTCGTAAAATGAAACGAAATTTGGGAAAAGCATATACAACTCTTGCTGGGAAACAAATTAAGGCTAAAGAAGTTCAGTTGCTCCATCCATGTATAAGAAATTGCCGAAATAAAGTATCACCTGAAATACAAGAGGCGATTTTTACCCAATACTGGAGCCTGGGTAATTTTAACCTTCGAGTGGCTTTTGTTGCAGGATTAATAGATATTCAAGATAAGAAAACTACATCTAATATCAAAAGTTCCACTGCATCACGAAACCGACAATTTTCCTACTGTTATTTCTTAAACGTTAAAGGATTACGTACACAGGTTTGTCAAAAATGCTTCAAAGCGTCTTTAGGTGAAACAGATCGATTCCTTAAAACAGTAATTGCAACGAAAATTGAGTCTCCTGGAACCACCACTGCTCAGGATTTAAGGGGAACGGGTCCCTCTAAAAAGAAAATCTCTTCAGAAAAATTTGAAGAAGTGGTAGGCCACATTAAGAGCTTCCCGGCCTATGAAAACCATTATAGTCGGAGACACACCTCAAAAATGTACCTAAACTCGGATTTAAGCTTGTCAAAAATGTACAGGTTGTACTTGAAGGCCAATGCAAAGCCTGTTTCATTATCGAAGTATTCAGAGATCTTCAGAACACTTGGGTTGAAATTTAAGAAACCCCAGATTGATACTTGTACAAAATGCGATGTATTTAGTATAAAAATTAAGGCATCCACAGGTACAGAGTTGGAGATACTACTAAAAGAGCAGAAACATCACCATGAAATGGCAGAACGAGCTTACAACAGTAAAAAAAATGATATTGCTTCGATCTCAGCAACTTCAAAGGTCTTTGCATTTGATCTTCAGCAATGCTTACCTACACCTTATTTACGGTCATCAATATGCTATTATAAACGACAGCTTTATACATTTAATTTAACAATCCATGATTGCGGTTCAGGTAAACTTGAATTCTTAAGGTGTATATAACTATTTTAATAGATATTAATTAACATATTATCTTCAGGTACTCCTTATTGTTACATGTGGCATGAGGCTATTGCAAATCGAGGTGGTAATGAAATTGCTTCCTGTCTCTACGAACATCTAAAGGCATTACCTGCAACTGTTAGGAACCTAACTTTTTACAGTGACTCATGTACGGGGCAAAATAAATACTCATATGTAGCGCTGATGTTTGCTATATTTTGTGCATCGGTAACAAACGAAATAAATACGATTGACCATAAATTTTTGGAACCGGGCCATACGCACATGGAGTGCGATAGTGATCACTCTTTAATTGAGCGAAAAAAAAACGAACAAGCGTACCGATTCATCACCCGCGGGACTGGTACCAGTTTATTAGAAGTGCTGGCGAGAGAAAAACTTTTCAGGTACATGAAATGCAACAGAGTTCATTCAAAAACTACGGTCTCACATCAAAAACGAAATGTACTTTTCGGAAAGTTAACGAGGATGGCGAACGAGTAATCTGGCAGGATATAAAATGGTTGCGTTATACGAAAACGTTTGGTAAAATTTATTATAAAAATTGTCACGAAGTTGACGAACCATTTAAAGTTATGAATATTCGCAAAAGAGGTTTTAACCAACTGACATATACAGATATTCCACACTGCTATGAAGGGCCAATAAAAATAAACGAGGCGAAGAAAAAAGACTTATTGAGTATGCTACATTTGATTGATACAAATTTTCATGCTTTTTATATGGAACTATGTGGTGAAGACATGCCCGACTTCCATCCTGATTTAACAGAGGATGACAATGAAGAGTCTACCTAAGATGTATACTGTATGAATGTACCTTTTTATAATTTTGATAACTTTTTATTATATTTTATCTGAATTATTTTCTAAGATCGTATCATTTGATTTTTAATTAACTTGGACATTACAGCTGAATTTTTTGTACGATTTATTTTGTTTTTTAATAATAAAATTGAACTCTGGAATTCTTATATGTTTTTGTCTTAACCATTACGAAAAATTGGTTTGTAATTTGTCAAATTGACTTAAATAAGCTTAAATTTATTAAACATAAATTTAAAATGCTGAATAATGGCTTAAGTTACTTAAGCCACTCTTAAATTTTATTCAACATTTATACTAGTGGCTTAGAAGTTTCTTAAGCCTATATTTTCTAAAAATGAACATTTTTTACGATCATAATTAATCCAATCCATCTATATTACTATAATGCAAGTTATTCAATTAAAAACAAATTCAACTTTATTCCCAATTTTCTTATTTTGAGTTTAAAATGTTTAAACTGTTGTATTGAAAACTCGCTGTTTTGCACATAAGCCACTATGATTTGTTGCCACAGAAGTTACGGATATATAGCATTACTATATAGGTTTTTAATTATTTGAATGTCATGTTGTGTAAAGATCGCGACATATGGGTATGTATTGGTAAACATTTTGTTTCGGGTGAAAAAATCATAAAAATTTAATTTTTTGTTGTAATTTTGTACCGACCATTTACACATCTGTAACGAAACGGTTAGAAATGGTTTTGCGGGATTCTAGCATATTTTTCATATATATGGCTTAGGCTATTTCCGAAATAGAAAATTATTTCATTCTTATGGACTTAATTGATGGCGGTCAGTAGTGAACGCTCGATGGAAGAAGATATATTTTTACATTCCTCTGTAAATTAATTTTGATTTAATTTGTTTAATTTTGTGTTTGATCATTAAATTTAATTTGGTTAGGGTTTAAAATGTTAGTGATCATATTTATGTGCGGTGTTGTTTTTGTTGTTTGTTGTTTTATGAATTTGACCGAAATTATACAAGGTTTTCCCTTTCAAGTTATATGTAAAGCGTATAGTATTTGTTAGGAAGTGGAAATTTTTTTTTTGTTTTTAACAACAATAATTTATTTATTCATCCATTCACTGTGTATCCACGATTTTTAGATTTTTTTCAGGGGGAAACAAGATCTGGAAATGGAAATGTTGAATGAAATGATCTTGAAATTTCTGGAAGCTGAATCAAATTTCTCGGGAATCTCTGAAAACATGAAAATTAACCAATTATCAAATATTTACTATTTAATAAAAACTTATATAAATCAAAATCAAACCCCAATGAAGTTAACCCATACTTTCATCCCAGGCATATTTTAAATTACCTCTGCCAACATGAGCGTAAAAATTCATCCTAGACTTTTTTTTCTACACTATTTCGAGTGTACGAACCTTAAATACATCCCAGACTTTTTACTCGAGCGAAAAAATCCATCCCAGTATTTTCATTTATTATAAGATATTTTTCTGGTAGTTAAAAACGAAACAAAAAAATGATTATGTCAAGAGTGCGGCGAGCCTGCCAATTTGTTATATCGGTTCAGTAGAAGCACCCATTGGCTACTTCTAAGCCAATTCTGAACGCGGTTCGCTTGTTAAAATTCTGGCTACATCAATAAATGTGTTGCTTTCCCGTAGATAAATATGAATAAAATAAAAATCTAAAATAAATTCTTCTGCTCAGGATTATGGTGGCCCTGCAAATTTGTTATGTCGTTTCAGCAGATGGACTTATTGGCTACCTCTTGGCCAATTCTAAACATTGTTTTCTCCTAAGCAATTTTGCTACATCAAGTAATGTGTGGCCTTCGCACAGTTAAATATAGTGACTATAACCGCGTTTTTTTATTAGCTCCGGATAGCTGGTATCCGGAGCAGCTAATTTTCGGCTAAAAAACTAATGTTTGACAAGCTATTTATACATATAACTAATTTATTTAAAACTAATCTATAATTTGTAATTCAACTTTTTAACTAAAAATATATAAAAAAATATTTAGCTCTACCTATTTATCTGGAGCTGCTATCGGGAGCAAAGGGAAATTTGAAATTTTGTTAGTTTTTGTACAACCCTAATTGTGGCAAACTTCATTTTGGTTTACAAATTTTGATGGATGTCAAATTCAAATGTCATATAGTTGTATGACATTTCTTCCAAATAAAAAATCATCGGGACATTGATGAGGAATACGTTAAAGTAGAAGCTGCAAAAATATTTTTAAAAGCTGGAAAGCAAAACGATAATCGAGATGCATCATTGTCGGAAGGTGATGAAGATGAAGATAAATCATATTTTGATGAAATGGATATGCCTGGTACAAAAGTCAAGTCGATTCAAAACAAAGAATTACTGTACGTATTCTACGTATACGTGAAGACACAGCTTAATATCACAGAAATTTGAACCCCAATTCGGCATATTATGATCCAAAACACGTTCTATGAGGAATATTCCTAATTCAAAATCACATTATGGAGCCCTATTCCCGAATTCCACATCCATTTTCCACATGCAGACATCTGTCAAAATTCATCAAAACGTTCGGAAATTTTAATTGGTATATAAAACACTTGATACATGGCCATTTTCCTATATGGAGAATTTCTTCCACCTGCTTATATCCATTCGGAAATATTCCCTTAGTGCCAAAAAAATTCAATTTTTATGAATTTTGACTGATGTCCACATGTGGAAAATGGATGTCTAATTCGAGAATAGGGCCCCTGAAGAGTAAATAATTTTTGTTCACTAAGTTTAGAATTAAATAAGGGAGGGGGGGGCGAGTAGCAGGCACAGCAGAGACGCAACGATTTCAACAACAACGTCAAGCAACACTACCTACAGTTAGTACAAATTTGGGTGACCGCCGCATGGGAACATGATGATGGAACGAAATCTTGCCCCCCCCCCCCTTACAACCGCCGATGGAAAAAATGGTGGATGGAATAATAACAGTTGTTTACAGCTTTGCAGAAGCGGAAGTTGTCCATTTGTGTCTTCTTACAGGTTGGAGAGATGAACTTTAAATTGTATTGTATTGTGCTAAATAAATTACTAAAAAATATATTACTAACAAATTTACTAACTATCAATTACTTAGGTGTCTGGAACCGGGTTGAGTCTTTGTTGCTAACATTACTTTCCCATCCCTCGATCTTGTTATATGTAAAAAGGTGTACGACGGCGGCCTGGCCAGTGGCGGATATATCACACTATTAGACTTATGTGGTTATCGATGTGGCGCCTTTCTTTACGGAGTTTTGGGCTTTATGAAGAAATGGTGTGTCGTGTTGTAACATGGGTATAGTAGTATGGTATACGGATTTATAATACGGGAGACTTGCTTAATGTTTGATCGTACATCGCAATCAATCAATCAACTAAGTTTAGAATTAAATAAATTAATTAATTTTATTATTTTATAGTTGAGTTGTGTACTGGAGACATGGAAAAATATTCTAAAGCAGAACTATTTGCTTGGGGAGCTTATGGTAAAATATTCTCGAAGTGGAAAAATCATTAAAGGACAAGAGAAACAAATCATTCGAAGCTGATATGAAAAGATGTACATATATAGTATGTATTTAAATAATCACTGAATATATTAAAAATAATCCAACATGTATTTATGCTGGGATCAGTACGAAATTCTGTTTTAAAAAATTCTGTTTTACAAACTTCTGTTTTTTCGAAATTTTAGTTTCTCGAAAAATTCTGCTTTGAAAAATTCCGTTTTGCAAAATTCTGTTTTATAAATTTCTGTTTTATAAAATTCTGTTTTTTTAAAAATAATTTTTATCATTAAGTTATCCATCTATTGTCTGCTCAGAAAAAATAATTGCTGTTCGGTGCTAGGTCCATTGTTATGGAATATTATGTACAGTGGTGTGTTTAAACTTCGCATACCTAAAGAAGCAACAGCGAGGGGTGTTGCGGTTTCTTCTGGCCAAATTTAAGAGCGAATCAGAAAATGAGATCGGTACTTAATTCCGTTTTAAAAAATTCTGTTTTTTTAAATTCTGTTTTATAAAAACACAGTGAGTACACACACGCACACGCACACAGCCAGACACACACACACACACACACACACACACACACACACACACACACACACACACACTCAGACACACGACCACACAAACACGAGTATACACACAAACACACACACTCACACAGTGATATATAACCAAAAAATAATTTGGATATCTTTTTTATTTAATTCAATTTTAATAAAATTATTGGTTTACAAATTTTTAGCAAACGTTCAAATCATCGAATGTTTGAGTTTATAGAGATAAGTTAATTGCGATTCTTTTGAGAAAATCTTGTTTGCCCATCTTGGGACGTTTTTTCATAATTTTTTCAATTTTTTTTCTTTTTCGAATGTTTGAATTTTTCTATCTTATTTCGTAATTTCCCGATTTTATTTTTTCCACCTGCATTTTTGACATTATCATCTCCTTTGACAAATCATCTATCAATTTATAAAGCCCTGCATGGCGTTTCCCGACTACCACATTCAAACGTCGATGCCATGCTTCAACACTGTTTTGGGTTCTCGGGAAATACTCCATTCCGGGTTTGCTTTGCTTCACTGTCCAAAATATTGGAGAATATAATGACCGATTTGTTGTCCTCAAATAATTTTTTTCAAACCAGTTTTCAAACTTTACGGATTCTCTGTGTTGAAACGTCTCTTTTAATTCTATGTAATACGAATTAATTTCATCTTCTGGAACAAAGGCTAGACTCTTTATCATCCTAATTTCTAAAGAGAACGAAACGGAATTTCCATACAGTTTTTTCATCCCCTCCTTAGGGATTCTACGCTATAAAATTTGCCCGAAGTGGAACAAGCATCTTTTTACATTTGCGTTTGGAAAAAAAAAAAAATGTTGCCGATGAAATAATGGCTTTTTCAAAATCACACACGATTCTTTGTGGATTTGGAACAATTTCCAATTTTAAAAATAATTTTTTTAATTTAAAAAAGAAATGGTCGTATAATTTTAAAGTTTTTTGGCTCATTAAACAAAAAATTAATGTTATAACATCACCTTCAATCAGGCCATGGATAGAAAATAATTGCCGCATTATGCACGGTACCACTTCAAAAGTACCATGTATTATCCAGTATCTTGACTCTGCTAGGAGTTGTAGAGATGATCTGGTACCCATTATTATAATATTTTATCCGTCGGCCTCAGACTCACAAAAGACAAATATTTCTCCTTCCAATTGACATAATTCTTCAGGGATGTCAATAAGGGCAAGGTTTTGTGGCTCAGCAATTATGTTTTTTCTTATCCAGTAATCGGCAGCGGAATTACCTTGTACAAAATTTTAATTTGCGGTCATGTAACATGTCAAGATTGTTTAACGAACAGCAAGCAAACGATTTAAGTTTGTAAGTTATATTCGAAGGAGTATACAAATTGTGATATAATAAAACTGAATCTTTGAATAAAATAAATTAGCCTTACTGCAAATCGTGGAAGATAAAAATTTTTTAAAAAGCATAAATACATGTTGGATTGTTTTTAATATATTCAGTAATTATTCAAATATATGTACGTCTTTTCATGTCGGCATCGAATGATTTGTTTCTCTTGTCCTTTAATGATTTCTCCTCTTGGAGAATATTTTTTCATTAGCTTCCCAAGCAAATAGTTCTGCTTTAGATTATTTTTCCATGTCTCCAGTACACAACTCAACTATAAAATAATAAAATTAATTCATTTATTTAATTCTAAACTTAGTGAACACAAATTATTTACTCTTCAGGGGCCCTATTCTCGAATTCCACATCCATTTTCCACATGTGGACTAAGGAAATATTTCCGAATGGATATAAGCAGATGGAAGAAATTCTCCATATAGGAAAATGGCCATGTATCAAGTCTGCATGTGGAAAATGGATGTGGAATTCGGTAATAGGCCACATAGGAATGTGATTTTGGATCAAGAATTTTCCTCATAGAACGTGTTTTTGATCATAATATGCCGAAATGGGGTTCAAATTTCTGTGATATTTAGCTGTGTCTTCACGTACACGTAGAATACGTACAGTAATTCTTTGTTTTGAATCGACTTGACTTTTGTACCAGGCATGTCCATTTCATCAAAATATTATTTATCTTCGTCACCTTCCGATAATGCTGCATCTCGATTATCCTTTTGCTTTCCAGCTTTTAAAAATTTCTTTGCAGCTACAACATTTCCGTATTCCTCAACAATCTCCCGATGATTTTTAGATATTTTTAGTCCGATTTTTTATTCGGAAGAAATGTTAATGATTGCTTAATAGCGACACATGTGCATAATAGCAAAACTTTCAATAGAAATTGTTGATGTGCTCCCGATAGCTTGCTATCCGGAGCTAATAAAAAAACGCGCTCCATGCAAACTTTTGATATCGGCTTTGTTTTATGTATTTATTAGCTACCTCTTCCCCAATTTTGAACGCGCTTGTTAGAATTTCGGCTACATCAATAAGTGTGAGGCTTTCCCATAGTTACAATAGTCCCCCCTAACACAAACGTGAGTTATGGTCGCTATGGAGCCATATTTTTGATAACCTTTCATACTTTAAATAGTTTGATAATACAATTCGTATATGTTGTTCATCCAATTAATCTTGTGCTGGTTGCTGTTAGGAATAATTAAAATCATTGTCAATGGCTTGACTTTCCTGTGTAGGTTTTCTGATTTTGAATATTTATTTGATTTTAAATTTTGCATATATATAATTTATTGTGCCTTATGTAATATTTAGTAATTCTAATTTTAATTTTCAAATTGCTTGAAACTCACTTAAATATTTTTATTAGGTACCTACATATCGAACATCCCTTTCCATAAAAAATACATAAATTTATACTTAAAAAACTAACCAAACAAAAAAGGGATGCTATTTATTAACATTCGAACATTTTTTTTTCTAGTATTTTACATATTTTTTGTAATACAATCGGTTTCTGGGAACCTATATTATAATATACTCATAATATGGATACATTCAGAGAAGCCATTTCATATTTTTTTGTGTATTTTTTTTACATTATGTAGCCAAATAAAATATAATGAAAAACGGTTAAAATGTGATAAAACTATCAATAAATGGCGACCAAATATATTCCGGTTTTTAAATTCGAATGATATAATATTTGAGAAAATGCGGTCATGAAATGACCAAATCTACATAAAAGAAGCATAACTACTTATAGATTGTCGTAAATTTTGAGTAGCATTAAGAATCAAACCAAATGTATATATCCACTCATACATATGTATGTATTGTAAGGTTATTGAAATGAAGATAAAAATACATTTTTCTACATATTAGATTTACATTTTCAACATCTAAAATGGACATTACATCACCACAATTCATACAAACATATTATATGTATACAAAATATGAATAAATCGACCTTTTTCATGTTGTTTAGTATTCGAATATTATGTAAATTAATATTAAGGCAAATATTTGATGTGGTATACTGTACTACAATATATAATATGTCTAAATTATACAGCATCTAGATCTTTTCATTTAAATATAAAAACGAACACAAATGATTTTTGCACGGTCAAACTGTTTATTTATTCTGTGAAACTTCTCGATATTAAATCTTGTTCCCAATTTTTCCCGAATTGCTTTTCTTTATAAAAATTGAAATATCTTTTTGTTACGTTAAATTTTGTCAACAGCAACGTTTTGTACCTATCGGATCAATAATAATTTGAAATATATTATGGAACTTCAAATTAATTGAATGCTTTCAAAATATTTGTAGCGTGTATGGGTCTTTAGAGAAGGACAAATTCTGGAATTATACCATTTACGAAATATTTAGGGAATTAAGGGGTAAATTAAGAAGGGGTAACTCTGAAAATTATTCAAATGTCAATGTCCTTGAAGAATAAACGAATTAAATTTTTTTTTTCTAATTTATAAAAATGATACCACACATAACAGCAAATTTTAACACGAGTAAAACACTCACAGATCGCTTTAAAATGACTATTCGATTTTATTTTTTTGGAAGTCTACCTGTATTCTGATTTATGCCGCATACTTGAATACTGTCGACAGTAAAATTTTTTTGTAATTTCGCAAACGGAAGAACTTGACGGAGTCTGATAATTAATTTTTTTTTGCCGTAGAACATCGTTCACGTGGTGTGTGAAACACAACCGGAAATGGATATGCATCGGGTGTGATAGATCGAGATCGGCGGGCAAGTTCACGGGGGATTATACCAAGGGCAAAAGTGAAAACTGTTAAAATGACAATAGTCATTGTTACAGTATTTGTGCTGTGTTGGTCACCATACATTGTATTCGATTTACTGCAGGTATTCCAACAAATTTCAAAAACCCAAACTAATCTAGCAATTGCGATAATGATTCAAAGTTTGGCACCGCTCAATTCAGCCACAAACCACTAATATATTGTTTGTTTTCGGCGCAAGTGTGTCGGGTGCTTAAGTGAGTATGACAATTTTTGGTTCTTATGTATGCCTCATGTATAAACTCTGTTAACGTATTATTTTATTGCCGCAGACGAATACCACCATTCCGCTGGTTCATCACACTATGGTGTTGCTATGGTTGCGATAAATCAGGACATGATCATCGTTCGAGTCAAACAACAATCCGATGCAATGCAAACGGACATCGAATGAATAACAGTAATGACTCGATGAGAACGTTAACCACATCGTTGACGGTGTCACGGCGATCGGCAACAACATATATGCGACCAGCTCGAGTTGTTATTGTCGAGCGGCCAAAAACCATTTTAGCTATGTCAGAAGTATAAAACAATTTTTTATTACATCTAGATTTTATATATTTATATATAAATATATTATATTATTGATAAAATATTAAACAAAATAAATAATTAATTATAAATAGTTTAAATTAAATTATTAAATGTTTGTATATTTAATTTTAAGTTACAATACAAATTATTTATGTCGAGCAACAGAACAACACAAAAATAAATAAATTTAATTAATAAATTATAAACAATATTGTTTGATTTTATATATTTTGGCAACGCCGCAATTTTTAATCGGAATATATTCGGGATAGGAACGAAACTAACAAATGCGAAACATCATATCTCAGGTAAGTGAATTGGAATTTGGAAGCTTGTCTAAGTTTTGGACTATCCAACCTTTAGGAAAATTAGATGCAAAATCAGGATGTTCAACTCATTTCAGGGTGGTTTATACTTCTGAGTACTGCTAAGGGATATATACTTAAGTTAAATTCAGGGTTTTATCTTTAGAAAGATTGGTGACGCGCTCATACTTACCTTATCGTTTCTTCGCAAATACGTACCATTTTAATTTTGAAGCGCCAACTTCGGGATTTCAATTAAGAAAACAAAACCGTAACCTGTTCACAGTTCGCAAGTGTACGTACTGCCTCCTCGTGGCAACCACTGGTAACTAAGGCCACTTGGCACATTTTTGGCCATTTGGCACAGGCTAAAGTACGGCGCTAAAGGAGAAAACCTTGACAAAAAACCCTAATCTAAGGTGGAACAGCATATGCCGAAAGATGAATGGCTGATAGGTTATTCAGCCCAAAATATGCGGACTCTGGATACCAGGCACCCTCCAGTTTTATTTAGCCTTCCTGTAGTATAGCTGGGTGACCTACAGGTGATTTGCAATTCCGAGCAACTCATAAGAGTAAAATCAAACGGAATACAGGGCAGGAGTAGGAATATACGGGAGTGGGACAACCCTCTCGAGGTCCTTGAGCTCCAATGCTACCGTCTTTCTAGCGGAACTACATACTGTAGTAAACATCTAGGAGGGAGAGCAATAAGCCCAGATAGTATGTATCACGTACCGGGAGGCAGTATCGTCAGGTTCATTGAGAACCTGAATATTGACAGGACGGATAATTAAGCAGGGGCCAGCACAATAGATCTTTTAGGTCGCAGTGCGAAGTGGCTGATCGCGCGCATGGCCCCCCCAATAATAATAATAATAATAACATATACCAATAATTTTAAGTGAGCTCAAGCCGTTTTTTCTTTTCAACTGTACTTATTAAATTATTTACTGAGATGAAATTTTTGTCCCAGTCAGTCTTTATTCCATAAACGCACTGTTGTATAAAAACCCACAATGCCTCCGCTCCAATAGGGTATTTGGAGTGGGTCACGTGAAAAATTTTGAAGCACAGGTCAACTGGTTTTATGGGGCTGCCAACTAGGTATAATTGTTCATCTATATAAATATATCCTACTGGATTGCTATCGCCCAATACAACAGGTAAAGGCTGAAACCTATTTTTTAGACTCTGAACTTTTGCCTTAATTTCTTGAATCTTAGTATGCATATGTGTGACATCCTATAAATTAAACAGATTTGATTACTATTTCGATTATTATACATAGATGTCATTAATTACGTACAGCAGCTTTTGTTATAAATTTATCAGATATTTCAACTTTTGTTAACCTAAACGATTCATTTGATATTCGCTCTCTACCAAAATTATTATTAATTAAGAATGGCAATACAAAAAATCCGGTTATCTCATTACTTAATAGTAGAATTTGTTCTAAACCATTGCATTTTTGTTTTGATTTAGCAATCTCTATTAAAAATTTTTTTATAATTAATTTATTTGTATGATCTTTAAAAATGTGCATAAAATCAATTTCAAATAAATCAGGTAATATATTAGAACATCTTAATGACGATAACTTTGCAACATATTTTGAAATATTTAAATCTTCTTGATCCTTAAGGTCTCATAATCTAAACTCTGTGGTAATTTTCCAATGACGAATTATTTCATCATACGGTTCTAGGTTATGTTTTAGGAACTCTAAAGATTTTTCATTAAGATCATCTGACTGTAACTACGGTACTGCTGTTGCGTGGGGCCGTGCATTTATTAATTTTGGCTCGCAGTTTGTTATAGGCAGTATAAAGGTTGCCAGTACTTAATTGTTTTGTATGCTTATTGTACGGAAAGAAATAAACATTCTCATTTTCAGAGCTAAATACTCTATTTATTTGTTGGGCTAAGTGTCCCAATCGTTCAGACGTAATTTTAAAATTTCCTGTACTATCAAATTCCTTTTCAATTATTAGATTTGATAACTCAGTTTGTTGTATGTGACCGAGACTTTGGTGAACTTCATAGTAAAATTTGATTAATCTTCTTTTGGTACAGTCCAGATAAGTATTGATATCAAATGCATTAATAATATGAATGGTTGATGAAGGAGAAAATATTAACCCCGGTTGCTGTTGCTCCTGCATAAAAAATGTAAGGAATATACATAGGAATTATGCAAGTTATGATATTTTCTGAATTAAAAACTTACAATGTAACGGTTTTCCGCATTCTGTATTTCTGCAATTTCTCCTATTAGTTCGGAGTTGTTACTTATCGTATTGGCTGGACTCGAAGACTATACCAAAATGAATAGAATATTGTACATACGTAAATTAAACTAATTAATATTAATGAATATATTTTTTAAAAATAGTTATGAATTTATTTTAAGAAGAAATGTTAATTCGTTCAGAAGACTGTTAAAAATGTTCAGGATTCCAAAATCAACAAAACACGTACAACAGAGTGATCAATTTTTTTACTTACAAAAAAGAAACGGTATAGTTATAATTTTCAATTACGACACTATGAAAAATTAATAAAGTTAATATTGTTGCAGTTCTCACAATTATTTTATAAACTATACTTACGAACATATTCAGTTAAAATTTAAATACGTTAAAGAATAGTATTCTTGTTAAATCAATTGCATACAATTGCACAATTTAATATATTATTTTCTGCTACGCTTCGATCGTATGATATTGACACCACGTTTAAAACAACTAACTTGTTAACTAATATTTTTTCTCTGTAACAGTATCTATTTCGCTTACTTACCGGCTAAAAAGAGACGGATTGAAACAGCACAATAAAAAGAGTAAAAATATATTTTCGATATTTTTATATATATGATGGTTATATTCAGTGGATGTATAGGTTTATTCATACCTCATGTAACAAAAGTTACTACTTTAAGAGATTTTCAATATTACGTTTATTAGTTTTATTATTTAACTTTAAATAATGTGTACATTTAACTCAATAAACATTTTACCAGATCTGGAACAGTACCGAAAAAATCTAAATTGATTACTTTTGTTATAGTTCAAGGTTTTTGTATATCCCATTTAAATAAAAATCAGCCGATATGGTTTTTTAATTAGTTTCATTATGTCAGATAAAAATATAAACGATTTCAATAATCTTTTCAGGTGTTCAGATAAATTTAATGTTAAAACAACTAAATTTAAGAGAAAACGCCTTATATCTATTTTGATCATTATTATTTTTGTCAGTGTAGGACGGTGTTTTCTTCTATTTCGTGGTTCAAAAGATCTGAAGTGATATAATTGGTGTTATTTTTCCTCTACCAGTTGTGGAGGCAAACACAACATTGGATAATGTCCTCCACTAATGTCACATCCGCTATGATTGCAGTGCGAAATATCCTCTATTTAGATGAAAGGATGCCAAAACGATTTTCAATTATTCGACGGGCCCTGCTTAGCCGATAATTATAAATTTTGTGCTTTGTGGTCTGTATTGTTGTGTATCGTTTTATCATGTTTTCTGACAATGCAAACGCATCATCAGCAACGAAAACATACGGAACATCGATGAAACCTTCACTGACATTTCTTGTTTGAGGAATGCTACAAATTTAAAAATTATGTATAATAAGCGGTAAATAAAACGTACCTAGCGCTACTCACGGAAGTGTTTTTGCATAAAATCGCTTCCAAAACTGCTTTCCCTAAATATGCTTCGGTCACTATGGCGACCTGCAGCACCAATATCGCACGTTATAAAATTATAATCGTGGTCGCAAATTGCTATTAACACAAGGGACGAGTTTTTTTTATAATTAAAAAACTCTGAGCCGGATTTAAATGGTGTCTAATGTAAAATATTAAATGATAAATGAAATCTTTAAAAAGTTCCAATAATTTACTTGGATTATGACGCGTTTTCCGTCAATTGCTCCTAGGCAATTGGGAAAATTGCATCGGTCCTCAAAACCAGATGCGACTTTCTTTAAATATTGATCGGATAGTTCGGGAAACATTTTATTTTTGAGGACCTCGGTTATGGTTTTAGTCGTTTTAACCCAGATTCTGTGGACTGATCAGGCTGGTCTGAGTTTCACCCATTGCAAGATATCTAAAGTATATATTAAAATAAATATTACACTTATTGTCAAAATTATTTGTGCAAAGCGAAAGAATTGATACGAAATAAATTGTATTAGTTAGGTGGAAGCATCTACTCCAAAATGCACATAATTTTTTTCTTTTAAATTAAGTAATAAAAAATAAAAATTTACTTTTGTTCAAAATTCTAATTTGTAGTCTAATATTTCGTACACTATGAAAAAAAAAATCAAAAATTAATTAAATTTAAAATAATTGTTGGCTAATTAAATGAAGAAATGATGTATAAAACCTTTAAACCCGACCAAAACTAAATTTAATTTTCTTTCTTAATTAATAATTTAAAAAAAAAATTATATGTAGTTTTAATTTCGCCAATTATATTTCGAAATAAAAAATTGTCGCTTGGTACGAATAATTCAGAGCTTGATTGTGTATGCGTACAAACAGCAATTCGGCATTTGAAATCGTCAAATCTAATTTTTGACACAATTGTTTCATTTGTAATAACAAAATTATTCAAAACTAAAAGAAATTAATTAATTTTAATAAAATTTTCTAAGAATATGGTGGTACTTATAAAACAACTATTTTTAATAATTGTGGTATTTCAAATGAAACAACTTTGTCAAAAATTTCATTTGACGGTTTGAAATGCCTGTTTTCCATTTGTGCATGAAATAATGCTTGAATAATTTTCTCCCCTCGGAGTAAATAGTCATAAATTCACTTTATTTTAAAATTTAGGTTTGATATGTATGTTATTTGAACAAATAGGAAGTGCACTACACACTCCATCAATGTTTAATTATTTTTCACAATTTCCCTAAAATTGCTTGAATAAGATAGCCCCAAACCGGGCGAATCCAAATCAGAAGCTTTAATAAAACTCATTTTATTTTATTCAAATTGACAAAATTTTAAATTTTTTAAAACACAAACGGTTAAGTCGAAACAGACAACAATTATGATTTTTTTTTTCGTTATGTTAAAAATCTGTCAAAATTTATCCATAATAAAAAAAATTGTTTTTTCTTTGTCACTCTAATGTAACATTTTTTTTTTGTCTTCTTTCATTTTTTCCAGCAGTCAAATTTTTCTTAATGGAATACCGACCTTTACCTAACCGTAATAAACAATTATAGTTAAACGGTGAAAAAGAATTAAAATATTTTAATTAATTTAAGCTCATTATATAATTTCTCCAATAAAAAGATTGTGTCGTCTATTTATGAATGCCCTACTAATAAAATCTGTTGAATATTGAGTATTGAAACAATTTGAACATGCACACAGAACAAAATTGATTTAATTTTTATTTTTTTATTCCGCTATGAACATAGTTTCTGTTTAAGCTAATTTTTTTTTTTTATTTTACGATAGTTTTCCATTTGGCAAATAATAATACAAAAACAAAATTAAACAAAATATAGAAATAAAATAATTGTAATAATGAAAAAAAAAACAAGTTGAAGAAATTTAATATCCCAGCCAACAATAAATGAATGAATTTTTATTTAACTTTTTTTATATTAATTTAATTTTTTTGTTGGAAAAAGAGGGAAAAGTTTTGTTTAATTAAAAAAAAAAAAATCACAAAAAAAAGATTCAATAAACTTTTTTTTTGTTTAACTCTTTTTAAATTTAAAGAGTGTTTTATATAACGAACACAGAAAAACACAATATTGAATTTCCAAACTGTAGAACGGAAAATTCTATATGTTTGTTGTTTGTTATTTTGTTTTATTTATTTCATCGTGTAAAAATTTTTTAATTATTATTATTATGTAAATCCATGTTTGTAATTTTGATAATATCAAGAATCTGCTTAATAATTATGGTAATTTATTAGTTTTTAGGTGCTGCTTTTATTACAGTTTACAAAAAAATGAAAATAAATTATTTTTTTGTTGTAATCGTTTTAAAAATGTTTGGGTGTGTGTGTGTTTTATAAAAACATTGCAAGTAAAATTTAGGATTTGGTGATAAATTTTAAAAGGGGCCAAATTTAATGACTTAACTTTTTGAATAATTTTAGGTAAAAATTTAGCCGAATGTGAAAGTAAAAATCGCAACTGTTCCATAGAAATTGATGTTATGCCAAAACATTCGCAAAATTTTATTTGGTAGCAGCTAAACGTTTGATAACCTTTTCCAAAACACAACAACAACAATAAAACATTTGTTGGTACATAATATTAGGAACTGCATATATTTATATTTATAAGAACAGAGATTTTTTTTAGTTAGTATTCTGCAAGAAAAATTAATTATTTAATTAATAAAGAATTAATTAATTAAATACCATAAATATATACCGAAAAAGAAACTAAATTTGAAAAGTTTTTTTTCGAGCTATTGAATGATATGGTTGTAATTTATGTCTCATATCAACTAAATAATCGTCATTGTGGGACGGGCTACAGCTATCGGGCAGTGTTGCCATTTTAGTGATTGTGTTGCTAAATCTAGCGACTTTTGAATCAGAGCAGCGAGATTTTTTTTTTGTTTTTCTTTTTTAGCAAGATTTTTTTTTTTTCTCAAAGCGAGTTTTAACGAGTTTCCGTTTTTTTTTTCGAAATTGAGCAAATTTATTCGATAAAAACTCTTCCATATAAAAAAAAATTATATTACTAGTTCTATTTTTTCGATGTTCTTTTTGTAACCCTTTTTCTTTGTCTCAGATTAATAATTATATGATCATCACAAATAATGTAAGTCCCATTTTAATAGCATCAGCATCCTGTTCCTCTACTCTATATTCGTATTAACATTTTTATTTTGTTTTCCAATTTAAACCATAACCCTCTAAACATGGCGAAACGCAAACGTAATGTCTGCGAAGACATTGATATAAGAAAGTCTTCGCAAGCGTAACGCCCAAGCGAAGCAAAAGCGTGACGTTTTTATCGCAACTGTTATATGAAAATTAAAATGAAGACGAAGTAATTTAAATGTACATACGTATTACTTCGCATTTTTCTTCGCATTCTCGTCAATAAAGCACTGTTTGTGGCACCAAAGCGGAGTGGTTTTGCACACATTTTTAATAAAAATGAAATGCAAACGAAATGATAGCGTAACACTGGGCGAAGTGATTTTATTGCGCACTGAATTCGTTTAAACGAAGATATTTTAAATGGTTTTGAGATAATAATAAAAATCGTAAATGTTGATTTGTTAATAATTAATAATTTTATTAATTTGTGGTAAATATTCTTACATTTTTTTTCCATTAATTTAAAAGTAACTTTTTAAATATCAATTTCAACAATGTTTTGCTAAATATATACCTTATAACATAGATCAAGGCTTTGATTTGATTTAAAATTCGACCGCACCTCACATTAAATAATTTACTTAAAGGTATCATTTCAAATTTCAACAAAATTAAGCTAAATATGTATATTATTACATAATAGAATGCTTTAAGGATTTAAAGCTACAATTTTAAACTTTCAACAAAATTTTGAAAAATATATTCATTATCACATTCCATAAGTCTTTGAGGATTTAGGATTCGACCTCACTTTAATATTGTAACGGTGACACCTAGTGTATAACAGAATAAGTTAAATTAATAGCTCAATGTTAAATTGTACTAAAATGGAATTTTCCATGATAAAATTGTTCTACACTATTCTAACTGTCACGACATCTACCCTAAAACCATGTAACGCATATTGTTAACGTAGCGACAACTACAATAAAGTGCTTGACAGCAGTCAATACCAACTCGCGAGTTACATTCCGAGAAATGGAATCGCAACAAAATAAAGAATTCCAAGAAATTGAAATGCAACAAAGTAAAGCTGCTCATAATACAATTTTATACTAACAACATAAAATATTATCATGACCTAAAATTAATATTATAAATTTAATGTATCATATTTTATGTAAATCAAATTATTGTTTTGTCTAACAAAATTTTCATTTTTAATTAATAAGCAATAAGCATTATCAGTTATAAAATAACATGTTGAACCATGTTTATAAAATATATTATAAAGAAAAATCATGTAACTAAAAAACTTAAGAAAGGATTCAATAAACTGACTCCAAAGAGCACAGTAACAAAATATTGATTCCCGGCTCTAAAGAGACCGGCTTTTTAAAAAATAAATAAAGTTTAATTAATTGTAATAAATATAAAGAAAATAAAAGTGAAACAAAAGTGAAATAAATGTTTTTTTTATATTTTCTATTAATTGAACAACATAAATCGCGTGTCTGATCTCACATGGTGTCAGAAGTGATCTAAAAAAAAAAAATACAATAATAAAAAATTAAATATAATTATTAATATAATTCATATAATAATATAATATAATATAAAAACAAAAAAATAATAAGAGTACGCACACTAAAAATTACAAAAATTCCTAAAAAAAAAAATAAAAAAAACAAAAGAAAAAATAAAAATGACTCAAGAAAATAATAACGCGTCTCTAATAAAGCCACCAAAAGCGCTAACAGTAAATGAACATGCGGCAAAAAAATGGGAAGAATGGCTTCAACAATATAAATGGTTTGAAATTGCAACTAACCTCACAAACAAAAGTGGAGAAGTACAAGCAGCAACATTTATGTGAATTATCGGATTAGACGTAATAAGAATTTTCAACACATTCAAACTTGATGATAACCAAAAAGTAGACGTTAAAACCATAAAAAAAACAAATTCGAACTCCGAAACGAAATGAAACATATGAACGATATATGTTTAATGAACTTCATAAAGAAACGGGACAGTCATTCGAAGATTTTTTAACAAAAGTAAAAACGCAAGCATCAAAATGCTACTATGAAACACTCATGGATAGTTTAATCAAAGACAAAATAGTAGTAGGAATTGAATCAGACAACGTTAAAGAGAAATTATTGACAGAAACAGGGTTAACGTTAGATAAGGCAGTCGAAATCTTAAATTATCAGAACAGACATTGAAACAATTGCAGTCATTAAATCAAGAAAGAAGTGACAATCAAAACATCAACGCTATTGAAATTAAAAATAAGAAAGTATTTTATTGTGTGAGATGTGGATCAACACATTTACGTAAAAACTGCCCAGCTTACGGCAAAATATGCAATAAGTGTAAAATAAAAGGACATTTCGAAAGGGTGTGTAAAACAAAAATACAAGAAAAGGAAAACACAGATAAAAACAAAAAATCTCAGAAAAAAATTCTTAACCTAGAAAACGATGACAGTGACGGCGGAGAGCACTCCAAAGCAAGTAATAGTGAACAACTGATTATCGAAACAATAAAAGTAGATATAATTAAATACAATGGCAGTTGGGTAGAAAATGTGATGTTTGACAACAAACCAATCGATCTTAAACTTGATTCGGGCGCACAGTGCAACGTGTTACCTCTAAAAATCGCATCGAAGTTAAACGCGAAAATTGATAAATTAAAAACAAAAAATTTATTATCATATAGAGGAGAACAGATTAATGTAATTGGAGAAAGTGATATCGAATGCAGAATACAAAATAAACCAGCAAAAATAAAGTTTAAAATAATTGATCAAGATTCATCGCCAATACTAAGATTAAAAACTGGCGAAAAATACAAGTTATTAATTCGCCCCGATTCAAAACAATAGATTGGATTGACGACGAAATATTTAATGAATTAGGCTGTTTGAAACATTTTCAATATGATATCGATTTAATAGATAACCCGAAATTGGAAATAACACCAGCAAGAAAAATTCCATTTGTGTTAAAATGCGAAGTTAAAAGAGAACTCGATAAAATTATGGATATTGGTGTAATTGAAAAAATGAAGGAAGCAACACCAATAGTATTACCAATGGTAGTTGTGAAGCAAAAAGACAAAATAAGCATTTGCATCGATAAGTAATCTGAACAAAAATATATTACGCAGACATTTTCCACTTCGCACAATAGAAGAAATTTTAACAAGAATCAAGAATTCCAAGAAGTTTAGAAAATTAGATTGTATGAAAGGATTGTGGCAGGTTAAAGTAACGGATAGGACGAAAAAATATCTCACTTTCGCTACTCCATGGGGAAGGTATTGTTGTACTAGGCTACCATTCGGATTATGCTCAGCTCCAGAAATATTCTAAAAAGTAATATCAAGTCTATTAGGCGGATTAGATAATGTGGAAGTCTTAAAACACGACGCGGATGAAGCAAATTTAAAAGAGACAAAAAAACAAATATTAAAAATTCTCAGTGACTCCGGTCTAAAGCTCAATAGAAGCAAGTGTATATTTAATAAAAGCACAATGAAATTTCTAGGGCATATATTGACAGAAAAAGAAATCAAACCAGACGAGGAAAAAATCGAAGCAATAGACAAGTTGAATGCACCAACAAATAAAAAACAGCTACAAAGGCTACTAGGAATGGTCACGTATTTAGGCAAATTTATCCCTAATCTATCTAAAATAACAGAACCCTTGAGAAGATTGTTACATAAGGATATACAGTTTAGCTGGGAAATTGACCAAGAAAACGCATTCAAAGAACTTAAGGGTAAATTAACAACAGCACCAGTAGTAAAATATTATGACGTCAATAAAGAAGTTCTTTTATAAGTGGACTCCAGCTCGAAAGCATTCGGATCAGTATTGATGCAAGACGGACATCCAATTGCATACGCAACAAAAGCGATGACAAAAGCACAGGAAAACTACTCCAAATCGAAAAGGAAGCAACTGCAATACGATTCGCGTGCTCGAAAATTTAACCAATATATGTATATATATGGAAAAAAACTTACAATAGAATCCGACCATAAACCACTAGGGTCCATATTCAAAAAACCGTTGCAGAGGGCACAACCCAGACTTCAAAGAATAACATTTGATGTTCAAAAATATGCGCCAAAAGTAGTTTATAAAAAAGACAACGAAATACCCATTTCAGATACACTAAGCAGAGATTGTAATAACAAAGAAAACAACAACAAGGAAGACAACTTGGAAATACATCTAATACTACCGATGTCGAAAGAATTCAGCAATAATTTGAGGCAAGAAATACAAAGGGACGAAGGATTACAAAAAATCATATATTATCTATTTAATGGTTGGCCTGAAGATAACAAAAAAATTTCGGAAAACATAAAACATTACTCTAGCTTCAAGGATGAAATCTCATACTAAGATGGAATTCTGTTCAAAGGAAGCAAAATAATAATACCCAATTCATTAATCAACTATATACTAAAAGTAAACCATCAAGGTCACCTTGGTATACAAAGTTCAATAAGAAGAGCTCATCAGCCGGTATACTGGAAAAACTTGGCCCAGGATATTAAAAATCAAATTGAAAAATGTCAAGTTTGTCAATCAACAAAGCAAAATCAGCCGAAAGAATTAACCATACTAAAGGAGATTCCACAATATCCATTCCAAATAGTTGGATCGGACTTTTTCAAATTCAATGCAGATACGTACTTGTTAATAGCAGACAGCTATTCTGGATGGTGCGATTTTGTCAAAATAGAACATCAGACGTCAGAAGAAATCATAAAACATCTGGAAAAATGGTTCAGTATATTTGGAATACCGGAAATTCTCGAAACAGATAACGGGCCAAATATAGTTCAATGGAATTCAGAACGTTCTCGAAGTCGTGGAGTTTCACTCACCAAAATACTATGCCGATAATCACACAAGAATTAAGGAAGAATTAAAAGAAGGGGAGCAAATAGATATTTAAACAGGGCACAGAAATTGGGTTTCAGGAGAAGTTATAAAGAACTTGAAAGCACCACGATCCCATATCGTTAAAACGAACGAAGGAAAAACGTACAGACGAAATTCCTCACAATTGAATAGGACCAAGGCAAACATACCAGTACCAGTGAAATTATCACATCATCCTGATACTGATGGAACATCGAAAGTTCAGCCAACTAACGAAGATATAAACATTTCAAAAAATAATTGATCACTACAATTTAATGAGTCAAATCCATCTCAATCATTAACAGTTAATGACGGGATTATACAACCTACTCAAACGAGACTTGGAAGAATCATCAGGAAACCAGTTAAATTAGACTTATAAATTGATTCTAATTTAAGCAGATTGGTACATATGAATTAGTAGTGAAATTTAAGTTTCATATTATAATTTTCAAAAATTGAATTAGTCGTAAAATTATAGGTATTATAATTTTGATAAAAAAAAAAAAAAAAAAGGAGAAGTTACGACATCTACCCTAAAACCATGTAACGCATATTGTAGTCGTAGCGACAACTACAATAAAGTGCTTGACAGCAGTCAATACCAACTCGCGTGTCTGATCTCACACTAACTAAAAAAATCATGAGCTTTCTAGAAGTTTGGTTTGTGTATATAAAAAGGCGAAGGAAGTCGAATTGGATTAGTAATATTTAGTAAGTGTAAAGAATAAAAGGAATTAAAAAGTGAATTAAAAAGTGTTTTAGTGTAAAATAAAAAGTAAAAGTGAACAGTAAAATTTGAGAATAATTTATATAAAGTGATTTTGTGAATTTTTATTGATAAACTGAGTTTTAATAAATTTTGTGAAATAAATAAATTCGTTGGTGATAAATTAAATTGTTTTTGTATTATTCACAATCCAGTGATACGAACCTTAATTGACAAGGCAGAAACGTAACAATTGGTGACAACGGTGGGATTGTGAATAATAAGACAAAGAAAATGATTCTCAACGAATTAAATGTTCCAGAATTAAACAGGGAAAACAACACAACTACCATCTGGAAGTTTCGATTTGTCGCAGTTAATAAGTGCTATGAACTAGATGATGAGACAGATGAGTATAATGAAACAACAAAACAAACGACAGCTAGGAGAAATTAAAAATCAAATGGCGCAACAAGGAGAGCACAAAATGAAACAACAAAACGGGCGACTGTTGGAACAAATGGAGAAAACTGAGCAGTCAAACCAACAAATGAAACAACAGGGAGAGAAAATTAAAGATCAAATTATAGATAGTCAAGGTTATCGAGTTATCTACTTCGCTACGTGACGAAGTAGAAAAATTGCAGACGGAATTGCAAACTGAAATTCAACAGGTTGACCAAAAATTAGAAACGAAAGTCAAACTTGTCAAAATGGAGGTTCAACAGGTTGAATAAAATTTACAAGCAGAGGTTCAACGTCTCGGGAAAGAACTAAATGATGTTAAGGCAAGTGGATCAACGACGCAAGTGGTTCAGGCCGTCTTATCTATGAAGTTAAAGCCACCAACATTCGACGGAACAACATCTTTCGTCATTTTCAAATTTCAATTTGAGACGGCAGCCAATCAAAAGCTTTGGAATGACGAATATCGTGTTACGGCATTAATAGTGGCCCTTAAAGGTTAAGCAGCAGAGGCTTTACAAACCACCCCAGAACAATCGCGCAAGAGTTATCTCGAAATTATGAACGTGCTGGATCGGAAATACGGCAGTGACCACAAGAGGGTAATCTATCGAATGGAATTGAAAAGCCGCTACCGAAAGGGAGGAGAATCACTTCAGGAATTTTCATCGGCAATCGAGCGATTAGTACATCTAGCGCATACCAGTACATCGGCCGAATATATGGAAAGGCTAAAAATTAACGCATTCATAGACGCGCAAGGCGGAATAAAAAGCAAAAAGACCGTGAATGAAGTCATTGTGGATGAAGTCATTTTGGGGATGGACTTCATGAGAGCAAATGGCTTCGTGGTGGATGTTGGACGGGAAGTTTTAAGTTACGATAACATCGAGTGGCCACTTCAATCTAGCAGTGCAGGAGCAACTACCAGGCGAATTGTTATTGATCATCAGGAGAAGCTGCTACCGAACTCGGAGACGATCGTATGGGGAAGGTTGGAGCGAGGTTCTGGGTCACCCAGGTTGTGAGTTGTGGAAGCTAACGAAGAGGAGAACGGAGCCAAGGAAATTATAATCGGAAAAGCCCTAGTTAAACCAGACAACGACTATAGAGTACTAATTAGGACTCTAAATCTCTCAGATAAGATGAAAACCATCAAGAAAGGGACAGTCATCGGCAAATGTAACAAGGTTTTAACTATAGTAAAGAGTGAACAGAAAAGTCCGATTGAAAAAGCCGACATGCAAGGGCAGAAAGAAATGGTAAAACAACTCATGCAGAAATGGACCAAAGATCTTACTGAGACACTGAAAGATTCTGCACATCAACTACTCAAACGTTATACCTCCATATTCTGCAGTACATCGGATAATAATGGAAGGACCTCAATGGTAAAGCACCGAATTGATACGGGAGCAGAGATGCCGATTCGTCAACCACCCAGGAGGCTACCTTTGGCAAAACAAGAAGAAGTCAATCGAATGGTAACAGATTTGTAGGCAGCAGGAGTAATCGAACCATCTAACAGCCCATGGAGCTCACCGGTAGTATTGGTCGAGAAGAAGGACGGTAGCATGAGATTCTGCATTGATTACCGAAAACTCAATGCTGTGACGAAAAAATATAGCTACCCACTGCCAAGCATCGATGACACGTTAGACACGTTATCGGGTGCTATAATATTTTCGACATTGGATCTACAGCGCGGCTATTGGCAGATGGAAGTCCATGAGGAAGATTGCGAGAAAGCAGCGTTTAGTGTGGGTAACGGGCTTTGGCAATTTAATGTTATGCCGTTCGGATTATGTAATGCCCTGCGACTATTGAACGATTAATAGAGCGTGTGTTAAAGGGATTACATTGAAAAACTTGTCTAATATATCTGGACGACATCATCGTCATGGGTAAGGATTTTTACGAGCATCTAAGGAACTTGGCGGAAGTTTTAGATCGCATACAAGCCGCCGGATTAAAGTTAAGCCCAAAGAAGTGTAAACTGTTCAGAACTGAAGTCAAGTATTTGGGTCATCTGGCAACGACCAATGGAATTCACACCGACGAAGAAAAGATCGCAGCGGTAAAGAACTGGCCAAGGCCTAAAAATTTACACGAATTACGAAGCTTTCTGGGATTGTGCTCCTTTTATAGATGCTTCGTGCCAGTATTCGCCAACATTACCAATAGTTTACACGAGTTGACCAGGAAGAACAAGCCATTCGAATGGGAGGATGACCAGAAAAAAGCATTCGTCGAACCAATCAAACGGTTATGTGCCTATACCCAACGTGAAATTTATTTTGGACACCGATGTAAGTAATAGCGGTATAGGAGGTGTGTTATCACAGGAAACTAATGGCCAAGAACGAGTTATTGCATACTACCCCAAAACATTATCAAAACAGGAGCGTAATTATTGCGTGACACGGAAAGAATTGTTCGCTATAGTGGAGTGCGTTAAGCATTTTCGTGAATACCTTTATGGCCAAAAATTTCATTTACGGACGGATCACGGTGCTTTACGGTGGCTGTTACAATTCATGAATCCAGAGGGACAATAAGTAGCACGCTGGATCGAACGTCTTCAAAGCTACGATTTCCAAATCGAACATCGGAAGGGAAGTGCACACAGAAATGCCGACGCATTATCAAGACGGCCGTGTCCAGTAGAATGTAAACATAGTGGCCATATTGAAGCAAAGGAAGGCATCATTGACGTTTGGCTTATGCAAGTGCTGCCTGGATCAGGACATCACTCCCATTGTCAAGGTTTATTGGGCTCAATGGGATAGCCTCCATCTTAAGATTGGCTGTTTAAAACGATCGTGGGAAAGCACGGGTAGCAAAGTGAAGCAATTTTTGCTGGTGATACCTGTTTTGTACCAAGGTTTCGGGTTCCGCAAACAAAATAAACCCGGTTTGGTACAAAATGGTGAAATCCAATATTAGTTTTTATTTTAATTTTAATTTTATATTTTTTATTACAAGAGTTTTTATTTTTACGTGTTCGCTCGGTGAAATCTGATACAAGAAGAGAAAAAGTAAAAAAGTACAGTCTCGAAATTAAGTTACCAAAAAAATATGCACGTCACAACAAATTGTGTTAGAAATTTATCTTATGATAATTTAATGAAGATGGCGCGTCGTGTTCATAGAATTCGAAATTACATTACAAAGTTAAATATGAACTCGCCTTGAATTTCGAAACTGCATTACAAAATTGAATATGAATTCACCTACACTTTTAACATTTGACAAGTGTAATAGTGACGTCTATATTTGGAATTTAAGATAAGTAGTATTTGTTCACTGTTGATGTGTTTTGTAGGTGAGCAACACGACCAGAAAAATGAAAAGAACACAATACTATTTTATTTATTTATTTATTTTATTTCTCGATTTAACCGTGTTGCTCGAACGAGAGTTGGTTGAAGAAGAAAGAAAAACGATGACAGCTTTTGACAGCTGGTTGAAGTGTTGTCCGATGTTGTGGTTGTTTTAGTGTTGTCGGACGTGTATATTTGATATGTTGTGTCCACCGATTGGTGGTGACACTGTAGACGAAATGACGTTCATTTGACGTCTCCAACATTGCCGGCCGCCCTAAAGTATTTGAAGACTTTAGTGATTATTATGATGATTATCCAAGATAGGCAGCAGGCACAGCTTTGTGACGGGTCGTTTGTACACGCCATTCTGACCCTTTAAAGTGACTACTCGAACTCGGCCATCAGATCCTGGATGTGTTTGGATTATTCTCCCCAATGACCATTTCGAAGGTGGAATGCTTTCCTCTTTGATGAGGACTACCTGACCGATGACGACGTTGTCATTGCCTCTGATCCACTTTGGTCGTTGCTGTAGGCGAGAAAGGTATTCTGTCGACCAAATTCTCCAGAAGTGCTGGTACATTTTTTGCAGCTGCTGGTAGCGGTTGAGACGATTCGTTTGTACATCGAGTAATGTTGGTTCTGGGATCGTGAGTGGTGCCTCTCCGATTAAAAAGTGCCCTGGAGTTAGGATCGTGTAATCATCAGGGTCGTTCGACATTGGACACAATGGTCGCGAGTTTAGGCACGCCTCGATCTGGCACAGCAGCGTCGTCAACTCTTCGAACGTGAGTAAGGTTTCACCCATGATACGTCGTAAATGGTGCTTAATCGATTTGACGCCTGCTTCCCACAGTCCGCCGAAGTGCGGAGAAGCCGGAGGAATAAAGTTCCATGTCGTACCATCCTGAGCCAATAGTTCGGCGATCTCCGGAGTGACCTCTCTCTTGCTTTGTTGATGTATGAATGCCAGTTGACGATTCGCTCCGACGAAGTTCGTTGCGCAGTCGCTGTATAGGTTTGCAATTTTTCCTCTGCGCGCGGTGAACCTTTTAAAAGATGCGATGAAGGCATTAGTGGTAAGTTCGGACACCAACTCCAAATGTAGCGCCTTCGTCGATAGGCACACGAAGACACAAATATATCCCTTCGTCGACGCGCCGCCACGACCTTAGCGTAGTTTGATGGATATTGGACCGGCATAGTCCACACCGCTGTGAAGGAATGGTCTCGACGGAGTAACTCGAGCCGATGGGAGATTAGCCATCAGTTGCTGACTCGTCGTTGTGCGATGGCGAAAGCATACAACACATTTATGTATGTGCGAACGCACCAACGTTTTGATGCCCAAGATCCAGTAGTGCTTTCGTATATGTGCCAGCATCAGCTGTGGACCACCGTGTAGTGTCGTTCGGTGTGCTTGTGAGATGAGCAGGCTGGTAAGCTGGTTGTCCTTGGGAAGGATTATCGGATGCTTCCTGTTGTATGGTAAATTAGATTCCTTGAGCCGCCCTCCGACCCGCAATATGCCGTCGCTGCCGACGAAAGGGTTCAGAGATCGGAGTGGGCTTTTGTCTAGTAGACGTTCTCCGGATTGGCATCTTGATATCTCGTCCGCGAAATGGGTTTCTTGAACCAGCTTGACCCAGAACTCGAATGACCAATTGAGCTCAGGCACAGTGATGAAGCCTTTCGGACGCGTTGCTGGACTTTGACGACAATAATGAATGAAACGTCTGCAGAACGCCGTGACACGAATTAATTTCCCGAGCGATGAATGGCGAGCGAGTAACTTATGTAAGTCGTTGTGAGAAGTCACGATTTCTGCATGCGTTGCGATCCTTGAGTTTTTTCGTTCATCTATGTTAGTGTAGGCCTCGCTTGTTCTTTGGCGTGGCCATTGACTAGGTTCTTCTCGTAGCCAAACAGGACCTGTCCACCACAGTGGGTGGCTGTGCAGTAATGAAGGTTCGACACCACGAGACGCGCAATCAGCGGGGTTGTGTTTGGTGTCGACATAATTCCAATCGGTAGGTTGAAGGTAATCCATGATTCGTGAAACCCGGTTGGCCACAAACGTCTTCCAGCGATTTGGCGGGCTCCGTAACCAACCAAGTACAACTTGCTAGTCGGTCCATGCGTACAGTTGAACCTGTGGCACGTCGAGTGATTGAACGATATTGTGTATGAGTTTGGCGAGAAGTAAGCTAGCACAAAGCTCCAGACGTGGCAAGCTGATCGTTTTCAATAGTGCGACCTTGGTCTTTGATGTCAGCATTGTGATTTTTGCGGATCCATTTGGCAACGTTATACGAGCATACACAACTGCTGCGTATGCGTTCTCGGAAGCATCGCTGAATCCGTGAATTTGAAGTTTACTGCGATTCGGCGAATGATTTATCCAGCGATCGATTCTGAGAGACTCTAATGATTTCAGGCTGTCGCGATAATTGAGCCATCTTTGTGCGATTGATGTTGGAACTGCTTCATCCCACGACATGCCGAGCACCCATAATTCCTGTAGTATGATTTTCGCGATGATTGTAGTTGGAGATACCCATCCGAGCGGATCGAGTATCCTTGACGCCTGCGATAGTATCGTTCGTTTGGTTGGCGCGCGAAATTCTGATGTTGGGCTAATATTGAATCCGAAACAATCTGCCGAAGGGGACCAATGTACACCAAGTGTTTTGACTGAATCGTCCCAGTTTAGCTCGAGTTCACCCTGATGCTCGCGGAATTCGATTGGTATCTCGTTTAGAAGTTGCTGGCTGTTTGAAGACCACTTTCGTAGTTCGAAGCCACCACATCGTAGCAGTTGCACCATTTGCCTCTGGATTTCAATTAGATTCGCGATGTTGTCTGAGCCGGTCATCAGATCGTCAACGTAAAAATCTGTCGATGCGACGTTGGCTGCAATTGGGCATTTCTCCTGCTCGTCTCGTGCTAACTGATGAATGGTTCGAATTGCGAGATACGGAGCGCTGGCAGTACCATAAGTGACCGTGCACAAACGATAATCATGAACTGGCTCATGTGGGGACGGTCGCCATACGATCCTCTGATAATTTCTGTGTTCGGGCGCCATCAAGATCTGCCGATACATCTGCTTAATATCTGAAACGAAAACGAATTTGTGTTTGCGAAAACGAGTTAGTATTTCGAAGACATTTTGTTGCAGCTTGGGACCAGTGCGAAGCTTCTGATTAAGCGATATGCCGGTTGTTGTTTTGTGCGAGGCATCAAATACCACTCGCAGTTTGCGCTGCATGACGCCGTGATGGGGAAGATAGCACGTCTGCTCCGACGAGTTGTTGTGATCTTCAGCTAGCACTTCCTCCATCTGACCCGATTCCAGGTAGTCCTGCATGAACTTGTTGTATTTATCATGTAGTTGTTGATTCTTGGCAAACCGGCGTTCCATCTGTTGTAATCGCAGCACTGCAGCCTCTCGTGATCTGCCAAGGGGTGACGAGTTTTCGTTGAATGGTAAGAATACTGTGTATCTTCCGTCTTTGTTGCGATAATGTGTCGATTTGTAGTGGCGTTCGCATTCTGACTCATCGTGTGTTAATTCTCGATTTGAACGAACGTCTTCGATTTCCCAAAATGACCTCAGTGTCTTGTCGATGGTGTTGTAGTCATCGATCGTAGCTACTAGACTGGATGGTTGATTGGTTGTTCTGCGCTCCACCTTGCCGAATAGGATGTAGCCGAATTTTGTATTTTGTGCAAATGGTGAACCGTTGACTCCGCTGATGCAACCATCCTTCTGAAGCATTCCAATGACATCAGCTCCAAGCAAAATGTCTATCTTATTGGGAAGATAGTAGTGAGGATCGGCAAGTTCTAATTGATTTAAATGTGACCATTGATGTGTGTCGATTGGTTGTGATGGCAATATGCTTGTGATCTTCTCGACGATCAGAGCTGTAATCGTGGTTGAAAATGTTGGATCGATTCTAGAGTGTAGTACGAGGTCGGTAATTGAACGCGAGATAGACGCCTCCCTTGCACAAATTCCATTGATTTTAACTGTGGCTGGTCTTCTCGCTAATCCGATGCGATTTGCTGCTCTCTCCGATATAAAACTGACCTGGGATCCCGAATCCAATAGAGCTCGAACGATGAAATTTTGATTGGAGTGCGATACGATAGCGATTGCTGTGGCAAGCAGAACATCCGTGAATGGCGATGCGACGTGGTTCGTAGTGACCGGAGTTTCTGATGATGATTCGACGGATGATGATTGAGGATTTGGATTCGAGTTGTGTAATAGCGTATGGTGTCTTTTATTGCAAACTCGGCACATGGTGGATTTGCAATCCGAACTGGTGTGGCCTTTGCGCAGGCAGTTGAAGCACAGTCTCTTTTCTCGTACAAGATTTGACCTTCCTTCGAATGTAAGAGGTTTGAACTGATCGCACTGGAACACGTTGTGAGATCCAGCACAAACTTGACACGGTACGATGCGAGAGTCCGAAGTAACGACGAGTGAACGAGTTGACTGCGTGTCAGGTTTGCGAAATGCTCGAGTGCGTGGCGAATGCGTTGATGATGGAACCTCTTTAATCGACTGTGATGTGCTTGATTCAGTTCTTGTCATGGAAATCATCTCCAATGATTGCCATCGGGCGTTCAGAAATTTGATCAGATCTTCGTATGATGGATACTCGGATCGAGTTAGTGTTATCTCCCACTGTCGGTGGGTTTCTGGATCGAATTTATCGGCGATGATATTAATCAAGATAATATCCCATGTGGTGACCTGTACTCCCAAAACCTTAAGACTGCGAACGGTATCGGTCGTTGTGTCAATGATCTTGCGCAATCCCACAGCTGATTCGACTTGAAGAGCAGGCATAGTTCTGAATTGTCGAAGATGACTATCGATGATGAATCGACGATGATTATATCGATCCCGTAGAATGCGCCATGCTTGCTCGTAATTCTCGTTGGTGATGCTCACGGACTTCAGCAACGATGCTGCATCTCCAGTTAAATTCGCCTTTAAGTAGTGCAACTTCTGCAAATTTGTTAACTGTTTGTGTTTGTGAACTATGTCGACAAATAAATTTTCGAATTCAGGCCAATTCGTGTATTCGCCGTCAAAAATTGGAATTTTGATTCGAGGCAGCTGTGTATCGAACGACTGTTGTGCGTGTGCAGGTCTAACGTCATCCTGCCGATTCTCGATGGTGACTGCCAGTTGTCTCTTAATTGTCTTGAAATTCGATGTTGCCGCGAGGTAATATTCTTCGGCATGCTCACGTGTCCCGTACTCTCTCTCAAGTTCTTCATTACCGCATACAGTTTCGATCTGATCTTGTATGTCGCTGAATTCCTTGAAACGGGACGCCACTTGGTCCATCTGTGTCTGTACAGAGTCCTCGCTTACGCCTGGTGTGTCAATTGAGAGCTCCTTGCTCCTGCGTACTGCTCTTTCGAGTACCCGTTGCAGCGATGCTTGCTTGACTCGAGCCGTCATTGTCACTAGGTTATGTACGTTTCACCAACCGAACTTATGCACACGAAATGTTAATAATTTGCACTATTTGAACTTTGCACGCACTTAACCACAACAAAAGTTCTTACCCACGAGGTTTGTTGTTGCTTCTTCAAGATTTGTAATGGCACGGCACGATGATAGTAACCACGATGTTGATTGTTAGCGGATTTGTATATCCGGCTCGAAGGACCAAAATGTTAATGTATTTTGTAGGTGAGCAACACGACCAGAAAAATGAAAAGAACACAATACTATTTTATTTATTTATTTATTTTATTTCTCGATTTAACCGTGTTGCTCGAACGAGAGTTGGTTGAAGAAGAAAGAAAAACGATGACAGCTTTTGACAGCTGGTTGAAGTGTTGTCCGATGTTGTGGTTGTTTTAGTGTTGTCGGACGTGTATATTTGATATGTTGTGTCCACCGATTGGTAGTGACACAGTACACGAAATGACGTTCATTTGACGTCTCCAACATTCACAATATTAGAATAAAATATTAATTAAATTACATTTTTTACTTTCAGATTAATTAATAACATAATTAGGAATAACAATAAACTTAGAAATCATCAAAGTTGAGTATAATAATTTACCTATCTTACATATTTTGATTTTTAGTAAATGTTTATGTATGAATTTTATTTCAGGTTTTTAGGTTGAATATTTTGGACATTGAATGTTGGCCGTAATGGATATTGATGTTTCCAACAATACCAAAGTTCCGGATTGCGGAAATCCTAAATGAGTATCATGGAAGTACAGGTGGGGGCCACCTAGGAAATAATAAAACACTTGCCAGGATACGTCAACGATTCTACTGGGCAGGATGTAGGCAGTCAGTGATAGAATGGTGCTAAAAATGTGACCAATATGCGTCGGTGAAGGGACCCGCACGCAAAAGACGTGAAACCATGAAACAATATAACGTCGGAGCACCATTTTAAAGAATTAAATGGATTATTTCGCAAATGCCCGGAGGTGTACCCCATTCCCAATTAGGAGACGACAACAATAGCTGTTGCCGTGGTAAACAACTTGATTAGCAGATTTGGAGTCCCGGTATGTAGGATGGTATGTGGAAAGATTCAATGCTACAATGGAGGAATATCTAGCAAAGGTCGTTGAGAAAAACCAACGCAACTGGGATCGGCATATACCGATGTTTCTGATGGCTTATCGATCAGCAATATATGACACAACCGAAATTATACCAGCTAAAATGTTATTTGGAGATAACCTACGATTACCTGGAGATCTAAAGATGGTACAGCCCCAAACTGTACCATCAGCCGTTTTATGTGGACAGGATTACGTAGACCGATTGAAAGAGGAACTTAATGAGATTCATCAATTTGTACGGGAGAAAAGGATGTCAAGTGACCGGATGAAAGCTCGATATGACATACGAGCAAATAACCAAGGTTTCCAGGAAGGGCAGTTAGTATGGCTTCACAACCCGCAACGGAAAAAGGGATTATTACCGAAGCTGCAACCAGCATAGGAAGGACTTTACACTGTCATCACAAGGGTGAACGACGTGGTTCGGGAAGAACAGGCTTAGGTGGAGGGTAGTGTAACGGTGACACCTAGTGTGTAAAAAAAGTTAAAATTAATAGCTCAATGTTTAACTGTACTAAAATGGAATTTTCCATGATAAAATTGTTCTAAATTTTTCTACGCTATTCTAACTACTAGAAGTTTAGTTTGTATATATAAAAAGGCGAACGAAGTCGAATTGGATTAGTAGTATTTGGTAAGCGACAGTGTGAAGATTAAAAATGAATTTAAAAAGTGTTTTAATGGAAATAAAAAGTAAAAGTTAATGGTAAAATTGTGCGAAATAAAAATTATAAGTGTACAATAAAATTTGAGAATAATTTATATAAAGTGATTTTGTGAATTTTTATTAATAAACTGTGTTGTAATAATTTTTGTGTGAAATAAATAAATTCGTTGGTGATAAATTAAATTAATTTTGTATTATTCACAATCTAGTGAATCGTGATCAAACGAACCTTAATTAAGAAGGCAAAAACGTAACAATATTTTTTATCGCTGTCGGTTTTTGCGATTTTATTTTGGTTGATTCTATTTGTGTATACATGCAAGAGCGACTCGCTTTATTCTGCTCCAGTCTTTATCAAATTTTTTATATGGCTGCTTAGAGAACAAATATGTCACATAGACTTAGAGCGTGAATATGTTAATAATACAAACGAAAGTTACCAAAACGCCAGTAATACGTTGTTTCTTGTTACTTGCCATGTAGTCACGCCATAGCAGAAACATTGTACTCTGAAATAGCTTAAATTTAAATTCCAATAATTTTATCCCAACAATTTTCCTTAACTCATGTGCATTTTCATAAACATCTAGAGTGATAAATGGCAAAGGAATTTCTCAAAATAATGGAAGCACCATAAAACATATTAAGCAAAAACTATTAAATTGAACAAGAAAAAAAAATATAAATTCAATTTTCTCTCGATAAGCACCTACCTAACAACGAACGGCAAAAAAGAAGCCTGATTGAACATTAATAGTGTAAGATTTCAAATAAATATAACATACACAACAACAACAGAAAAATGTACACAAACAATAAAAACAACATAAAATGGGAAAAGTTTTCTTTTTATCTCGATATTATTCGAAATCACGTACAATTATTACTTTTCCATTTTATTCTTCTCAGGGAGTATACAAAAAAAAAAAAAAAAAAAAACGGTAAATGGGAAATTTTTGTCGTTAAGGAATCGATAGGACTTTTTTTTTTGCTGTGCTCGTGTATACTGTTTTGTCATTTAATGCTATTTTGTAATAACGTTAATTTACTGAATTCTTATAAAAAACTAAATCGGTTTTATTCATTTGTGTTTTTTTTATCAATATTTTTAGTTTCGATTAAACCAAATTTATGTGTCAAAAACACAATGTGCCAAAACATAAGCCCTAAAATTAAGATGTGTTACTAAACAAAAGTTGTTATTTATCATAAGAACAGGAACATTTAGAAACTAGGTCTAAAGGTATCATACGATTTTAAATATTTGAAAGAAATTTCCAAAGGTCGGAAGCATTGTGATACAATCACAATTCATATTATTCGTGATAAGATTATAAAAAAGATTGACAGCTTTACGATATATACAACAAGGCTAAGCAGGCTAGAGCATTGAAGACAAAATAAGACATGATTTCAAGTCACAGTCCTATATTTTTGCCTTATATTCTTCGTAATGGACTGTATTTTTATCTTCGTTTTGTTCTATTCCACTACTATACCACGAATGACATTTCATTTTCTTTCTTTGTCCACTTTTCCCTACAAACCAAAATCATATAAAACAAATTGAAGTCAACTTCATTGTGACAATTCTAAAGCAATATACCAAAATTTACTTCATTCTTAACATTCTGCCGGCCTTGGTCAGGTTAAGCCTTTCCAACATCCTGACTAACAAAACAATTAAAATTAATTTATGTATAACTATGTTAAATAAAATAGAACATTACAATTATATTTTTATTCAATAGGTAATTTGCATACTTTGTGAAAGCTCTATCGATTCTACCATTCGGTGTTTTAATCTTCACCACTCGAACTTTACCATCTTGTCCGCTGACTGTTGCCTCAACCATCGCGACGGTGGTACGTTGTCTTCATGTACCAACACCAAATCATTCTCTCGTAAATTATCTCGATCTGTCTTCCATTTCGTTTCTCTTGAAGAGCCGTTATATACTCCTTGGCAAACCTTTTCCAGAAGTGCTGCAAAATTTGACATTTCTGCTTCCAATATGACAATCTTTTATTGTCTAATTTAATAAAATCGGCTTCCACAATCGTGTTGATAGGACCTCCAGTTAAAAAATGTCCTGGAGTTAAAGGCTCCAAATTATGAGGAACAGATGATAGTGACGATAGAGGGCGTGAATTGAGGATTCCCTCAATTTCCACGCTTAAAGTTGAAAATTGCTCTTAAGTCAGTATCTGGTCACCAACCACCTTTTTGAAGTGTGTCTTAAACAAACGCACTGCAGCTCCCCAGAGTCCACCAAAATGTAGGGCTCTAGGGGAAATAAACTTCCATGTGATGTTTTCATAAGCATAAAACCGGAGCACGTCATCATCAGTACCTTTTGTTATTTTCTCCATCTGTTGTAGTTGCTTGTTAGCCCCTATAAAATTCCCATCATTATCGCTGTATATAATTGAACTTCGTCCTCTTCTTGCAAAGAACCTCTTTAAACATTCGATAAATAATGCGCTCGTTGCATCCTCCACCAGTTCCAAATGTATTGCTTTACTCACAAAACATACAAACAAGCTGATATAAATCTTTTTATGAGTGTCTTTATGATGTCCTTTATATTTAACCAAAAACGGTAGTCAATGCCTTTTCATCGTTCTGGTCAATCGCGCTACACAATTCAGAATAAATTCTAGAATATTCTTCCAAAATTGTATCGAAACTTTCGAGCCTAACTTTAACTATGGCTACGTTAACCAAATTTTTGGTATTCTCTTTAAAATTTGATTGCAACGTTAATTTTCTTTCTCTCTAGCACTAATTTATTCCGATCTGCCATCTTTGCAAAACTTAACCACTACAAATTAATTATGTACCAAAATCTAATGGTTATCCTACTAAACTACGATTTCTAAATGTTAAACTATTTACTTTGCCGAAAATAATAGATTTCTAGATATAATACCAAATGCCTTCAACTACGAAACGCTAAGTTTCAACCAGCTTCATCCATCCATCAACCAACTGTATTTCACCGTTTTACGACCACCACGTTTTTTCACCAACACTAAATTCAGCTCGCTTTGGACCAAAATGTATTTCCACAAAATCCACTGGTATTCTATGACTTCAAAACTCTAATAAAAACTCCTTCGTATACTTTTCCACATATAGTATAAATTATTTTATTTAATTTTTTTATTTTTAATATATTCTTCGTAATGGACTGTATTTTTTTCTTCGTTTCGTTCTATTCCACTACTATAACACGAATCAGCCACTTTACACTTGCTTTCTTGCATCAGTTTCTTTCCTCGTTTCTTTACCCCTCTCTCTTGGAAAATATCACCTTCAAAATCAGTTTATAGAGAGACGGGTAAAGAAACGAGGAAAGAAAATGATGCAAGAAAGCAAGTGTAAAGTGGCTAAATGACATTTCATTTTCGTTTTTTGTCCACTTTTCCCTACATACCAAAATTATACATATAAAACAAATTGCAGTCAACTTCATTGTGACAATTCTAAACCAAAATACCAAAATTTACTTCATTCTTAACAATCGTGTCTCAACAAACTTACACTTTGCACCCCATTTTTTTTTTTTTTGTGACTAATTGGAATACTTATAACTGTGAGTTATCTTAATCAGACCTATATCTCTTCCAGGGACATTAGGTATTGGTTGGAGTGAATAAAAAAAGGGAGTACTAATAAGAGTTCCCTTTTTCGTTGGTGAACGTGCGATCAAAAGTAAATTAATTGCTGCAAATTTCCTACGTAGATTCCTTTATATGAACTGTATCTTAAAATTTTACTGGTGAGTCTGAACTGTTGTTGTGTACCCAATTTATAAAAAAAACATGCTCAATTCGATTAAACTTATTAAATTTACAAATTTTAAATATGGTAGATGTTGATGCCGTAATGACGAGAAACGAAAAGAACGAGAAAAGAGACTTATGCTAATTGATTTAATTTCTATTCGAGCACAAAGCCCTTTCCAAATATAGATCAAATATCATAATTGAGATGTCGCGTCGATCGCAACTTCGAACAATTTATACTAAATATTGAATTCGCCTATGTTGACATTTCTAACTAAAGTGACGTACAAGTGTCAACAAATTAATACAATCGTTTTGACTGTCATTTGTAGCAGGCTCTAATAATAATTGATCAATGATCATTATTGTGGGCATTCATCATTAATAGTTTACTCGAATGAGATATTGTTGTAATATTTATCCATCGTTATCTATTATTACGTCATGATATAGAGGATTGTTATTTATGAGGCACCTCAGTGCCTCATATACGCGTGGACGTGATATAGTATACTCCCGCGATATATTTAAATTTTCCAGATGTTCTAAAATGACAACCATTCCATTATATTTAACAATTTTTACAAATGGTATAATTCTTGATATTATGCGTTATTCGGGTTGTGTCAATTGCTTCATTCCATTAGGTACTTCACCTAATCGAACCAACATATTTTTGTTATGTCAGTAAATTCAAAGTCTAATCAAATAATTTACTAAATTTTTTGCAGAGAATGAGTAAATGTCAGGTACGTTGTATGAAAAGTTTATAACTGAATCAACAATATTTTGAAAATCGATGTATTTATCAAACGAACCAAAAAGGTACAGCTTGGTTGGATTAGGGTTAGAAAATTACTTTTCACACAACCAAAATTGATATAGAGTCATCTATTACAACTTTTTAAACTAAAAACGCTCCGTCGTTAATTATATGCGTAACTACTTCTAACAAATACACCATCACTTGAGCATGAGTGGTTGCGAGTAGATAAAAGTACTTGTGAGTAGTTTGCTAACGCCAATGGAACACGCTTAATATTCAAATAATATACTTTGACAGCAGAAATAAATAAATAAAAATAGAAAGGTCAGCGATTGGTCATGCAATTTAATTTAAGAATTTTTTTTCCATATGTATCAGGAAGTCTGGTATTTAAAAAATCCAAAACATAAAAATAGGTTGCACGTATATGATGCGTGGGATAAAATAAAAAGCGAATTAGGTACAAATCAACCAATATTCATATTGAAAAAAAAGACATTAATGACTACATACCGGTCATTAAAACGAAAAGTGAAAGTGTTGCCAGTGTTTTCAGTGTTCAGCAAAAAGAATCAGCAAACAGGTACACCACTACCAGTCACTTAAGTAGCTCATAACTACCTACCGCACTAGTAAACATCACTAATGTTAACACCATCGAGCAAGAATGGACCACACTGGCAAATTGAAGCATTATTGTTTCCCAAATTGACTCCAATTTTGCCGTTCATTGACATCAACCATTTTAAGCAGTTCGAATTGACAGATCAATATTTTTACAAAGGGACGGAAATCGACCTAATCTTAGAGCTGACATTTTTTTTCGAATTCCTGCCAATTTTTTGAACGACTTCCTTGGGTATTTTGTAATTACGGAAATTTTTAAAGGATCTTTTTAAACCAGCATCCAAAGCGATCAGATCAACAAATTAATTTGTATTCAAATAGTTTTTGTTGTATTAAAAATGTCTTGGCCTAAACCGGAAATCAACCAATTAAAACAAAAGAAGAAGTATTATTGCACCATCCTAATTTACATTCACTTCATTCATTTATTGTTCGTGGCAGCGAAGCTTGGTGTAAATTCATTGAAAAGATTATACTAAATCTGGCGTTGGAACAAAAGAGATTTACAAACCAACATGGTTTGTGTACTAAGCGATGGATACATTTTTGGCAATACGCAATAGTTATTGCGATAATGAAACTTTAGATACGGATGTAAGCAAATTCTCTGTTATAAGTAAGACAAATTATATAATCATGTTAACTGGTTTTTTAGGATTATTCTCAAGATATTCAAGAAGAAGGGGGCAAGTCGGAGAGGGACATTTCTCGTAACTCAAATAAATTATCGAATGGTAAACCATTTATTTTTGCGATTTTTGTTTCCAAATAATCTTGTTTTATTATTTGTGTTTAGACAAGCCTCGTAAGAAATGTAAGACAAAAGGGAATTCAAATGACCAAGAATTATCAAAACACATGAAACTGGCATCTAGTGCTTTAGAAAATATAGTATAAATAAGCGAAGGATACACCACAATACGGAGGAGTGTTCGCTGTATGGGGAGGTTTGGCGAATAAACTGAGGGCACAATGCTTAAGATGACGTAAAATACTAACGAATAAAATAGGTAATATGGTATTTGAAGCAGAAATCCAAGAGTTGGACCGCAATTCAACATTACATAAGCCACCCACATCCAATTCGTTCTCCTATCCATCTATCTACAATCGATTTTCAGACGAGGCATCGACAGTTAGTAATATGACGACAATTACTGACTCCCAAAATCTTTCCTACTACCCCACAGCTCAATTGCACTATAGTAAAAATCATCAACATTCAAGACCATCCTCATCCGATTCCATCTCCAATTCATCTCATCACATTGCCATATTTTCAGGCGAAACAGCGACAAATAATAATAATATGAAGACTATACTGACTCCTAAAATCTTTCCTACAAGCACACAGCTCAATTAAGCTATAATAAAAATAATCACCTTCCTCATCCCATTCCTTATCCTACAGCATAAGTCGAGATAGCTACAGGCACACACCTTCTCCCCATATTATATTTGGGGAGATGATGGATTAACCCGAAACTATCAAAAATCGAAAAGTGATTATCAGTGGACATACCATCTCCTTCATTCCATCTACTTCTTTTAAAAGCTAAGGCGTTCTATAAATAAATAATTTTCTTAGATATTAGTATACATAAGTGTTATGGAATATTTTGTAATTTAGCGAAATATATTGATATAAAAAAAAAATAAAACATGCTACTTTCTATTGATAAAATTATACAAAAGTTTATTCATTTAATATTATATGTATATAAAATTGATTCAGCATGGTTTGTTTTGTCATTCAACCGCTCCAGACTCCATAAAATATTTAGCAAATTCTTCACGAATCAGTTTTGATTCCAAATTGGATCTTCTTCCCATTTTTTTAATGGAACAAAAGAATATAAATTATTTGTTTCTTTCCGCCATACTCCTGGTAAAAAAAACATCTTCTTCTTCCAAGTTGAACACTGTAACATAAAATATTATGAAGCAAAATACAAGTCATTGTTATAAATAACGGCGACCTAAATACACGGAATACCGACGCTATTATGCAAAAAGCATTTTCTACAACTCGGCGACCCCTAGATAACCTATAATTGTAAATGCGCTCCATAGTTCCCTGGCAATCAACGCCAAAATATGGCCTCATTATTCGGCTGCCGAGTGGAAATGCATCATTTGATACAAATACATGTGGTATGAGCTTTTTTCTTACTTTAAGTGTCTGGTCGGAGGGCAACTTAGTGTTTCATTTTGTAGCTTTTGATATAATGTGGTATATCTGAATGCTCCACCATCGCTTACACTTCCCGACGTTCCTACATCCGCATAAACAAAGCAATAGTTTGCATCCACTAACGCTATCCACTATTGATTAGAGCTTCTATCACTAATTCCACTTTCTGTTAAATTGTTCGGCAATTATCGGCCATTCTCCCGGTGTTTTTGGGGTCTGTAATTATATAGAAAAATGCAATAATTATAAGTCACGAATACTTTTGTATATCCTTAAAGCGCTGATTTTATTATCAACATACCTCGTATGACCATTGATCATACCTTAACTTCCGATACAATGGTGGAGATTACTTGGTGGGATATTTTAAATAAAAAAGATAGGCTGTGGTAGCTCTCCCCAGATGCCAAAAAACGTAATTTTACAGCCAACCTCACTTGACTCATGTAACAATCAAATTTTTGATTTGTTGATCCAATTTTTTGCAATAAAAACTCAAATAAAAAATTTTCAAATTTGCCAGAGGGCTCTCGTTGTAAATTAGTAATTAAGTCTTATCCACTATATCTGTAAAATAAATAATAATAATCAACAATTTAAAATATATTATATATTTTGAATTTACCTTTCTCGACATTTGTTTAGTGAGGCCATCCACTATCTTCTTTTCCGTGAGGTTTGGCTTTTGTTACTATTTATAATTTTTGCGCAACAAACCATTACTTCAATTGCACTTGCTTGCTATCTAAGTGCTATGCCCTTACTTGCGTCATCCTCGCTATTGACATTGAACATTTTATGAAAACTTTTTTATTTACGTATATTGTAAAATTAAAAGTTTTTTTTAAATAAATTGTTTTCAACAATTGTTGTGACGGATGTCAAATATATGGTTCGACCTGCTATCTTTTGGAGAAAATAATATTTACAGATTTAACTACTAGTGGCAACTAGTGGCAAATATAAAAATACCTATTTTATCATTGGATATATATTCATATTTACCGACAAAATAAATGCTGTACAAATGGTGTGGACAGTCAAATCTCCGAAATATGTACTTAATAGTATTTGTCATATAGTTGTAAAGTTTTATTTGTTGAATATATGCAATCGTCTGGCTGCGGCTTAAATCGAGAAGCAATACAACACAAAAGACTTACCTAGGGCCAGCAAGGTGGACCGGGCTCAGCTAGTCCTATATAAAAATAAAGACAAGAAAAACAATTTTTGATCAATTAATAAATAGTCTGTTGTATGAAAATGAAGAAAATCAACTTTTTTGTTTTTGTTTTAAAATGTTTAAATTCATTAGCAAGGAAGAAAAATTGAAAACAAATCATTCAGTTGAAATTTTCCTTCACCTTTTTATGTATCATATTATGATGTGGGTTATAGTTATACCGCACGTCGACGGGAAAATTAAGCTTAATGAAAATTTAAGTGAAGTTTCATTATATAATTTTAAGATGAAATATTTTTTTTTCATCCCTCAAGATAATTTTCTATTGTGTTGCACACAAATACACTGTATTTTATTGTTCTAATTTGTTCGTTAGCGGTAAATATAAAGAAAAAAAAAACTTGGATGAATGTTTTTCTCTTCGGTTGTTTTCTTTTGTTAAATTACGTTCAGCTGGAAACGGGAAAATTGATGAGGCATTCAATTAGAAGAATTCTCATTAGAACAATTAGCTTAAGCGTATGATTTGTAAAACAAAAAATCTGCCAAAATCAAGTTGGTATATGTATTTCAATAAATTGGAAAAGGTTAATGACATAAACTCACATAAAAAGTTGATGGCAAGGGCAAATTTAAATAAGACTATTAATCGAGTTTTTCATTTTATAATTGATTGCCTTTTTTTGTAAATAAGTTAAAATACGTTCTTTGGGTTTCAATGTTATTATTTACCCTTTGATTTATTTGACCCTTTTATACATACCATATATTGTTTGATACATAAAGATTAATTTTTTTATATAATATATTCAAAGCATCGTACTTCGATTTTTTTTTTAAAATAATCAGGTTATTTTATCCATCCCTCTTCGCTCACCCAAGGGTTAGGCCTGAGAATATTTTGACTTTGGAACGAAGCAACAAATGTGGTAAGCGTAGCGCAGAAAAAAGATGATAAGCAACCATTAGGTGAAATAGCACAAGTACCTTTGTTACGACTGGCATACGTCTCCACTTCAAACAAAGGAACAAAATTTTTTGCGAAGATTTCAAACGCTCAAATAATTTAAAATTTTTAGTTATAAAAGACCATGACCACCATGGTGTTATATTTATGCTCGATGATTTTATGATTTCCATTTATGCTCGATGATTTTATGATTTCAGAATTTAAATTTAATATTCCCTCCGATTGTTATGTAAACATATTTTAAATTTTTTTGCATTTACTTGTTTTCTGTATTGTCATGTACAAGCATACATATTTCTTGCGAGTTGGTGTGTGTACATGTATTGTGTAGTATGAGATGGAATGTTTGCGTTATTAAAATGTTCAATCTGGAATTATCTATTTTTCTTTCTGGTATCATTGGTTTAAATTGAAGCGTGATATTTGCTCTGTGTGGGGAACAAGCCGATCGGTGTATTCGACATGAATCCGAGGCGGCCGTACAGCTAAGTATGTACATATGTTCGTCGTCGTTGTTCGTCTTATTCGTTGTATTTGTGTACAAAAAAAACATAAATATTAATAAAGATTTTACAATAATAAAAAATAAAAAAATGATGAATGATGTGCACAAATACAACGAGTGGGACGAACAGCGATGCGAAGTGCAAAATAGAGGGGGAAAAAATTGTCTGATTTTTGTTTTTGATAAAAAAATAAAAGAAAATAGATAGTCTAGTTTGAAAAGTTGTTGACGACAAGTCAATTTTTTTTTCTATATAAAATATTAAAAAGTCTAGTTCTTGTTTTGGGACGATAAGTCCAAAATTTTTTTTTTTTATATATTGGATAAAAAAAATAAAATTAAATAAAAAGTCTAATTTTGTGTGGAAAATAAATAAAAAAAAAAGTCCAGCTTGGTGATATTGAAGCCGTTTGCCCGCCCGTGGGGGCAGGGCAACCATATTGAGGGGGATCCTGCGTCGGCGCTGTTTGCGGTGTGGTCGGACGGGCCTTTAAAAACAACAAGGTAAAACAATCAAGGGATAAACAATCTGGCTAAGTAAATTTTAGTTTCTAAAGTCTGTAACGGTTTGATTCTCCCTTTCTATTTTCATTATATTGTACATATGTATATTACTACTTTTACCGTTTGTTTTCGGCGTTTCGTGGGGGTGCACCGATTTAGTGAAAACCCCACTCAGAGCAAATTATTGTCAGGTTATATTTTTTTTTCCGTCATTTTGATTAATTGCGTTTGGAATTTCCGTTTTTTTTCTCTTCGCTTCGGCTCGGTTGTCCGTTTTTTTTGGGTGTGGTTCGACCCCATAACGGTTCATTTCTTTCAGGTATTTTTGTGTTATTCTTAATTTTCTTAAAACAGTGAATAGTGAAAGTGAAATTTAACATTAACGTAGAATCAGTTTTAACGTAATTTATCTTGCCTAATTTTAAATTTTTTCTCTTTTACCGTAACAAAAAAGAGTTTTTCTTTGAATTTCTTACTGTAGTGTGCTACGCCGCACCATGTGAGATAATTGATCGGATGATGTGAGGTGTGGTTATGTGAAGGGTCGGCCTTTTTCCACCCTGTTCCGTGCGTGCCGTTCGTTCCTCCAGGACAGCCTGTGCTAGAGGGCGGCACGCCATATGAGATCATCGCGTCGGGGTGACGGTCTCCGTTCCGGGGGATTGTCATGCGGGCGTCCTTCCCTCATATTGGCATCGGTGGGCGTCGCGACTGGGAAACAGCATCCCAGTAGGCGGGTCGTGTGGCAGTCACGGCGGTGATCGCCTGGGATTGAGACGGTCACTCCGGATCGATCACTCCCACATTATCATTTTCTTTTTGCCGCTGAGGCCGTGGCAATTTAATTTTAATTTCCATTTGCCCCTCTAATTTTGTTCTTCATGCGGTTATTCAAGCATGAGAAATATGTCTGAAAACCCCCACGCCGCACCGTGAGCTCTAGCCAGCTACTATACCGCTTTAGACCGCTATTCTCATGTCTGTTAACGTAATCCCTTGGGGGGATCCCCCCATATGACGTTTTGATTGGGGAATATGGGGAGTTTTGATTTGCCGCTGTTAAAGACCGCTATGAACGAGATCATGGAACGACAAATGGAGAAACTAACATTAAATACCAAATTAAACACGAAATGAAGCGACGAATGGAGAAGCAAAAGGTTGACATTCAAAGCGAAATTAAGCAGTCAAACCAAACGATGGAACAACAAATCGAGCGACATTTAGAGACAATAAACCAGTCAAAAAAAGAAATGAAATACTATGTGAAACAACAAATGAAAAAATTGAGCAACCAATCAATTTTATGGAACGTCAAATGCGGGAAATTGCCGAAAGTCAAAAGATAAGGAAACTCTAGAATTCTCTACAAATGTACACTGCGAAATAGAGAAACTGAAAACTCAAGTGCAACATGTAAAAAAAGGGAAGATTTCACTGGTAGGATACAAATCAGAACCTGAATTTCAAACACAGTTTCAACGTCTCGAAAAACCAATTTACTAATGTTAAGGCAAGTAGAACAACGACCGTTCACTCGATTAAGTTCAACCCACCAACATGCGATTTAAAAAAATCTTCGATATTTTCAAATTTCAATTTGAAACGGCGGCCAATTAAAATCATTTCAGCGATGAACATCGTGCTGTAGCGATAATAGGGGCCCTTAAAAATTTATTTATCTTCTGAAGAATGTATTCCCAAAATTTTAAACTCAGTTACATGAGCGCGCGCGCGTGAATGCTTTAATGAAAAAAAACAGCTGTGGTGTAAGCTTTTAATACGTGTGCACAATTTATCGATAACATTGGAATGGAAAATTTTTATAATTTTAACGCGTTTTTCTCAGAGCGTACATGTTTGCGCGCCTGGTAATGCATACTCAAAATCTAATCGGCCCTAAAATGGTCCTAAATTCAATTTTTTTTTGCTAAATCTAGGTTCATCGGTTGCGGAAAAACATATGTTAATGAAAACAATTTGATTCGTTGATTTCAGTCAATCGCCATGGACGTTCTCTGAAGCAAAAAGTAGGAGTGCCGCCATTTTGAAATTTTTGAACAATAATTTTTATTCCAGGGCAAGAACGCAACAGTTATCTTGAAATTATGAAGGCGCTGGATCCGAAGAACGGCAGTGGCCATAAGCGAGAAGTATGTCAGATCGAATTGAAAAGCCGCTATGCAAACGTAGATGAATCGTTATATAAATGTTTGTCAGCAATCGAGCGACTTTTGCATCTGGCATATTGCAAAGCATTCTAATGAAAGGATAACCATTAAGAAGCATATTCGTGGAACTAAGGAGCCTTACAAGGAAATGAATGGCCAAGAACCAGCGATTGTTTACTATTTCAAAACATTGTCAAAACCGAAGCCTAATTATTGCGTAACACGGAAGGAATTATTGGATATGCTAGAATGCGTTATTCATTTCCATAAATACCTGGAGCTTTACGATGGCAGTTACGATTCAATAATCTAGACAAGTATCAGGTTGGATCGGACGTCTTGAAAGCTACGATTTCTGGATTGAACACTGGAAGGGAAGCACACACGGAAATGGCGTTACATTATCAAGACGACGATATCCAGTAGGGTGCAAACATATTGTGCAAGTTAAAGGAACAGAAAGCAACTCGACGTTAGGCTTACACAAGGGCTATCTGACGAGGAGCGTACTGCCGAAATATTAAGAACGGGGCACGAAGTTATCAATAATCATGGAATTTAAGTCAAAAGACCAAAGGTCTACTTGGAGTGAGATCACGGACAAAACGTTGATAATTGAAAAAGGATATAATGGGCGATTTCAGGTCCTGCAACATGTTGAATTTGAAAGTTTTCTGATAAAAGAAATGACATTCGATCATCACATTGCCATGAAATTTCCTGTAAATCAGAGCATTCAGAGAACCACTTGTGGTATTCAATCTTTTTGTTCTCCAAATTATTTCGCGTGACCTCTAGTTGTCAGAATTCGAAACTTTAAATCAAAATGCGAAAACTGCGAGTTCATTAAATTTACACTATCGCAGTATGAGCTGCAAAAACCAAAAGAGCATATGTGGGAAGTATAATCAGTGGGCGCCACATCAGTCAATACCAATATTTGTTTGGTAAACGTACTCGTACAAAAAGGGAAAACACGTAAGTGAAGTGACAACTAAGACCGACCAATGAGTCGTTGAATCAGCGAACATTGCGAGTCAAATACTCACCAAAACGATGACAAGGTGAATTCCAGGCAACCAGCATATATCGAGGAGAAAATCCAGGAAAAGTTCCGGAGATACTACAGGGTGTACCCACAGCCAATGCACGCTACAGTAGCCCCCTTGCTGTACGGTTTACGCCGGAAACCACCAAAAACCCGCGACTTTGGTTTCACGTGATTTAAGCGCAACATTCGCTAGGAAAGGTGACACAGAAAGCCACAAAGTTCCACCATGTATTGAGATCGCTGAATGATCCGGTCATGAATATTGAGCTGGCTGAATGATCCGGTCATGAGCGACATCATCACCGGACCAAGCACTGCAACGCCATACTCAGACTTGAAGCAGGCAATATTGAATCGGCTAGTGAATCAAAGCACACGCAAATTTGCAGATTGCTGCAGGATATCGAGTTGGGGGACAGCAAACCGTCCCAATTACTGCGAAATTTAAAAAGTAGCGAAGCAACTGATGTCATAGACGACTTCATCAAGACGTTGTGGCTGAAAAGGTTAGCAATACAAGCTCAAGAGGTATTGGCACCGACAGCCGAAGTATTATCGGCAACCAAGCTAGGACAGCTCGCCGTAAGCAAACGTGATGGCCTTAGTACCACCACCGGGCAGCCATACACAACAAACGAAACCAGCATGTCTTCGCAAATAAACGAGATTGTGCGTCAATTATACCTAATGGACCGAATTGCGCTAAAAAACCGTTCACCAAGCAACTCGCGGGTAAATCAAAGTCCAAGAAGAAACACCACTCCTGCCAGATAAAGCACAGAGGGAAATGAGAACGAATTACCACGGGTATTTTTTTATCATTTTAGGTTAAGATGGCAACTTGCGACCGGGATACCGAAAACTGTCGCCTCAAAATTTATAATACACTAACAAACCAAACATATCTCATCGACACGGGCGCCGACATTTCGGTTATACCACCAAATATTAGCGACCGGAGAAATCACAACCCCGAATTTAATCTGCACGCGGCAAACGGGACGGTAGTCCAAACATATGGAGGGGACTGCTGAATTTGGACCTAGGCCTACGGAGGAAATTTACATGGACATTCACCATTGCGGACGTCATCATGCCAATAATCGGCGCGGATTTCCTAAACCAGTCAGGGCTGCTGGTCGATATACAGCGAAATCGATTGCTCACATCGATTTGGGCGGTAGCGCACGAAAGACGTACAACACAGTACCAACAATTAGAGTAATCGATCTTTTTAACTATAAAATACGTAAAGCATCAAGAGGCCCACCCGCATACGCAAAACCACAAAGATTATATGCTGGAGCAAGGTACTTGTAGACGCTTTGATAGTTCGTGGACGAGCCCGTTACACTTAACTCCCAAAAAGAATGATGATTAGCGACCCTGCGGAGACTACCGAGCGTTAAACAATGTCACTTTACCAGACAGGTAGTCGATCCCGTACATCCACGATGTTGGGTTGAGAAACGCAGGCAATACATTTCAACGCTTCATATATTCGGCTTTACAGGGTCTAAATTTCTGCTTTATTTTCGTGGACGATATATTGGTGGCATCCCGAACAATTGTGGAACATTTAGATCGTTTAGAAATTATTTTCTTGAAATTAAACAACGCAGGTTTGATTATACAGATAAATGCTAATTCGCCAAGACGCAGGTGTAATATTTAGGTCACGAGGTCACGGGAGAGTGCATTGGACCCCTCCTAGAACGAGTCCCAAAACTGCTTCGGTTTTTAGGGATATTACATTTTTATAGGTCATTCATGCCAAATGCAGCGGACAGTCAAGCCATTCTGAACGACTACCTGAAAGGGAGCAGGAAGAACGACACACGCGCTGGTAATGATGGTACAATGTTGTTTGGCATGTCAGCGAGCCAAAATGAACAATCATACGAAAAGTCCAGTGGGACATTATGGGCCGGTAACGAGACGATTTGACGAGATTGATCTCCAGAAACTCTACACTCGCATGCACAGAAGCTTTGAGGAAATCGTTGCAGGCATCCTATGAAGGTCCATACCTTGTAATCAGTCGCGGAGAGAAAGCGTTTGTCATAGAGTTAAAGGGAAGACGGGCAACATATCTATGTACAGGCTAAAACCATGCTTCACTGAAGCCAATCATGCCGCAATAACACCTCGAAACACTGCCGCGACACAGGACGCCGAACGAAGATACGCTTCAATTTGAACGAACAACCAGCCAGAGCAGCAACGACGAGTGCAGGAAGGACCACGAAACTACCAGCACGTTTCACGTCATCGCTCATCGCCAATTCGCTTGAAGGGGGTGATGTGGGGTTCATTGATTACAAAACACTTTTTTTATTTTGGTCAACACGTGATCAACAGTCGGCGGACGTAAAAGCTTTCAATGTGTCACAAGCTTCACGCAACAATCACCGTTTTAAAAGTTACTCGTTGTCAAGTCTTAAGTGTTTGAAATTTTTTCTTCTTTTTAAACAATTTGATCGGATAATTTGGTGCCACAATCAAAGTTAAATTATCGATCATGCGGTGCGATAACTTGTAACGAAATCCCATAAGGGATTACGTTAACAGACATGAGAATAGCGGTCTGATGCGGTATAGTAGCTGGCTAGAGCTCACGGTGCGGCGTGGGGATTCTCAGACATATTTCTCATGCTTGAATAACCGCATGATGAACAAAATTAGAGGGGCAAATGGAAATTAACAATTACACTGCCACGGCCTCAGCGGCAAAAGGAAATAATAAGCCGGGAGTGATCGTTTCGGAGTGACCGTCTCAATCCCAGGCGACTACCGCCGTGACTGCCACACGGGCCTCCCCTCATCGGCCCGCCTACTGGGATGCTGTTTCCCAGTCGCGGCGGCTACCGATGCCGTTTATGAAGGAGGGACGCCCGCATGACAATCCCAGCGACAATACCCCGGAACGAGACCGTCACCCCGACGCGATCAACTCATGTGGCGTGCCGCCCTAAAGCACAGCCTGTCCTGGAGGAACGAACGGCACGCACGGAAAAGGGTGTGAAAAGGCCGACCCTTCGCATGACCCCACCTCACATCACCCGATCCATTATTTATTTACGCGCACATGGTGTGGCTTAGCACACGACAGTTAGAAATTCAAAGAAAAAAATTTTGTTACGGTAAAAGTGAAAAAATTGAAAATTAGGCAAGTTAAATTACGTTAAAACTGATTCTACGTTATGTTAAAATTTTACTTTCACTAATCACTGTTCCAAAAAAAATCATGAAAAAAGAAAATAACACCAAAGTACCTGAAACAGAAAAATGGACCGCTATGTGGTCGAACCACACCCAAAGCGGACAACCAACCGAAGCGAAGCAAAAAGAAAAATCGCGAAAACTCCAAACGCAATCACTCAAACAAAGGAGAAAAGAAGAAATCGGCGTGATACCTGCTCTGTGTGGGGTTTCCACCACATCGGTGTACCACCACGAATCGCGAGTATGACCACAACCAAATATATAATATATATAGTAAAAATAAGAGGGGGAGAAACAACTGTTACAATTAAAAATTCACAGATGGTTTTCCCTCAATAGAGTACCTTTTTTTTTTTTTTTTTTGTTTTATGGCCCGTCCGACCACACCGCCAACAGCGCCGACGCAGGATCCCCCTCAATATAGAACACGGCTCCAAGTATATGATAATACTACGATCGTAAGATTTATTTTATTTATCACACCGCTATAACTGCATAAATATTGACGTAGCGATGTCACAACGATTGTATGATGTTTTTTTTTTTTTATTTCTTTAAATTTTATCACACCGATATAACGGCCCAAATAATGTTGTACCAGAAAACTGTTTCAATAGCGATTCACTCCACATCAGTAAGAAACACAAGACCTTTCACAAATAAGGCTTTTATTATGCAAATAAGATTTCACAATATTGTTCAGGTTAACAAATCAAATGTTTATTTAGTTCACTTAAATAAATACAAGGTACGTTTTATATGCTTATTTAATGAAACAAATCAAAATATGGCTACCACAATTTTTGTTTTATTTATTGCTCTCACAAGCCAACACCAACCAAAAACTATATATATTATTTACATATGGATATAAGTATCAAAATATAAATTTTATTTAAACATACACAATTCTATTTTTATTGTTTATAATTGAATTAATTTATAATTTATTAAAACTTATTAATTTAGTTTAATAAAAATTTATTTCGCAACCATCACATTAATTAACTTTTTAATTTATCCAAATTTATTAATTTTTCAACAAATTCCAAAATAGACTTTATTTTTTTTTTCTTTTATCATACAAAGAAAATTTCTGACTTATAGTCATCAATGCGCAAAAACTAGCCTTTATTAAAAGGAATACAAAACTAGACTTTATTGTATAAAATTCGAAACTAGACTTTTTATTTTTAATTTTTATATAAACAAATTTTGACTTCTCGTCAACAACTCAAAAACTAGACTAACAAATCCAAAAAAAATATTTTACATCAATTACAAAAAAATCAGAAAATTTTCCCCCTCCTATTTTCCCTTCGCATCGTTGTTTGTCCCGCTCGCTGTATTTGTGCACACACACAATCAGTTTTATTATTTTTTTTTTTTTTTTATTATTATAAAATCTTTATTCATGTTTATGTTCTCTTTTTTTTTTTTTTTTGTTTATATGTGCACAAATACAACGAATGAAACCACCAACGACGACGAACATATATATATACTCAGTTGTACGGTCGCTTCGGCTCCATGTCTAATCAGCCGATCGGTTTTCTTCCCCACACAAAGCAAATATCACGCGTTAATTCAAGCCAATAACACCAACAAGAAAAATGGAATATTCGAGATTGGACATTTTAGCATCGTAAACATTCCATCTCATACCACACAATACACATACACACACCATCTCGCAAGAAATATATATGCTTGTACATGATAATATAGAAAACAAGTAAATGCAGGGGAAAACAAAATAAAATATTTTTACATAACAATCGGTGAGAATATTAATTTGAATTTTGGGAAAGCATAGATCAGAGCGTATGTATATACAACCCTATGGTGGTCATGGTATATAAAAAAAAAAAAAAAATCAAACTATTTGAGCGTTTGGAATTTTCGCAATAGAAATTTTTCTGCTTCAAGTGGAGACGTATGCCAGTCGTAACAAACTTTGGTTTGGTTCCAGTTAAGCTCTAATTAAATTATGGGTATTATTCACTGAATCAATAACAAGAACTTTGGTTCAAAAACGTTATAAAATTTATTTATTATTAAATTGGTCTTGTTCACAAAATGGTTGGTAAAAGAGTGATGATAAGCAAAAAATTGAACAGCGCACGAAAGGCAAGTATAATGCACTAATTTATACTATAAAAATGTTTACGTGTTTCAGCACAATATGTACTATAATTGTATACTTAAATTTGTAATTACTGTGCGCATCCAAATGTATTCATAAATACAGAAAGATCAACAATCACTGAACTTGTTCGACTGTCATCAGATATAAACAAATTGTCAAAACGGTAAGTAATAACAATAATAATTAAATTAAGATTACTAATTTGAACTAATTTTAGGCTATAATAATGTACAACAAAGGTTCCAATTCGTGTTTAAGGTGAAGTGAATATACAGATAAGTTAATTGACAAATTGTCCTTTGAGTTTAAAACTAATAAGTTTCTTATTCATTTTCAGATTGAAAATTATTCTACTGATCAACGTCAACCGATCCGATTAGACCATTTGATGTACATTATTAACACGTAAGTAAATATTGAATTTGTCTTTTAATTAAACTATATAATATTCTTGTTTTGTATTGTTTCAGATAATTTCAGCTTTAGTCATTAAAACAATTAGTTGTGACATCTGTGAACTACCATTGTATCTAATTTCTATTATTTGTAATAAATCAATCCTCCACTTAATGTATCAGTCAATTTATTATCAATAAAAACATAAGCCAAGCAGTATTCATTAGAATAAAACCTGAGCGTGTTATTCATCCATCTCGGGAAAATCTGCAGCTTTAATAAATGCAGTTTGGTACAATTAACGAAAATTTCGGCTGCATATTCAACACAGTGGCCCATCGAGCCGGATTACGGTCTATCCTTTAATTAATCAACGCAACCAATTTGGACTATACTTACTACACATACATTCGTGAACAGAAAAGTAAAATGGCTGAATCAACACAATTCCAGTTTGGCATTGCGTCAACATAAATTTGGCCATGTAAGAAGAGAGGTAGCCATTTTTGTTCAATCGATTCAATCATTGCACCTTCCAAAAAAAAGATTAGCAGCCGCTTCCACAGATAAGTATTCGTTTTTATTAAATAAAAATAGGAAGTATCTAAGTATCTAAATCTAACCTTTAATTGAAACTTTGATTATGCTTAACCTCCAAGGTTAGATAATATAATGCCGTATCGAATGACATAGCGATAAATTCCGAAAAAGGAACATCCCGGTAATCCCAGGGCCAAATCACATTCAATTTCATTATATCTTGGTACTATGCTAACTTAAATAATTATAGCACCAAACCAAATGGCATACCGATGGTTTCAGGAAAGGAATTATAGCGGCCATTCCATTTGTATTAAGTACTCAGTATATGTAAATCATCTTCATATTATTAATCAAGTAATGATGAGCAACGGAAATTCAGGAAAAACTGCTCAAAATGACGATATAAGTCAAACACTTAAATTAATTTTAAGCAGACTAAATACATTTGATGAGCGATTACAGAAACTAGAGTACAGCACTAAGGGAGCCATCCCTAAACAGAAAAATGGCCCATGATCTTAGAATCTTATGTTGGAATGCCAATGGACTGATGCAACATCAACAAGAACTGCAAGTGGTCCTGGACACAGAAAAAATCGATGTATGTCTCATCACGGAAACACACTTCACTAGACAATCAAACATTAAATTTAAAAATTATCAAATATATCACACTATTCACCCTGGAAACACTGCTAAAGGAGCTAGTGCTGTTATAATTAGAAATAGTATTCATCACTATGAGGAAATACAAGTAACTGCTGTTATTGTCAAATCCAAAAGTAGTTATATTTGTATTGCTAGTATTTACTGCCCACCGAAGCACTCAATGAGAGAAAAAGATTATCTCGAGTTCCTCAGTAAATTAGGAAAACGATTTGTACTTGGAGGAGACTTTAATGCAAAAAATGTCCACTGGGGATCCAGATTAACAACAACTAAGGGTAAAGAACTCCTAAAAGCTATCAGAAAATGCAGTTGTGAAGCCCTCTCAACTGGAAAACCAACCTACTGGCCAACTGATCCAAACAAAGTGCCAGATCTGATTGATTTCTTTATAATAAAGAACATATCTGTAAATTATGTACAAGTAGATGAAAGCCACGACTTAAACTCTGATCATTCACCAATACTTCTAACGTTAAGTGAAAAAATCATTCAGAAAGAAAGAAACCCTTTCCTAGTAAATAATCACACTAATTGGGCATGCTTTAGACTATCGCTAGAAGAAAAAATTAACTTAATGGTTCCATTAAAGACTGAAGAACAATTAGACAAAGAAGTTCACAAATTTGTAAACGATATACAGCAATCAGCTTGGGAAAATACTCCTGAAATTAAAACGAAAATCAAGGGAAACAATTACCCTATGGAAATTAGGGAACTCCTCGCAGAAAAAAGAAGAGCGAGAAGAGTATGGCAACAAACAAGGGCCCCCCAAGATAAAACTCATTTGAACAATCTCACTCAACAATTAAGAAGAGAGATCAAAGAATTGAAAGATGAATCAATCAGCAACTATTTAAGAAAATTAACTAATGATAACAGTACTGATTATTCTCTTTGGAAAGAAACCAAAAGAATCAAAAGACCAATAATGCAGATTCCCCCAATAAAAATAGCAGGTGAGAAATGGGCTAGAAATAATGAAGACAAAGCTCGAGAATTTGCCGAACACCTCGAAAAAATATTCCAGCCACATGAAGACCAAACGTTGGAAGCCGAGATATTAACTGAACAAGCTGTGCAAGAAAGTAAAGAAATCCTACCGACAACACCAAAAGAAGTCATGCGTGAGATAAAAGCTAATATGAATACGAAAAAAGCTCCTGGGTACGATCTTATTACTGCAGAAATCTTAAAAGAACTGCCAAGGAAAGCTCTGGTGAAACTCACCAATCTTATAAATGCAGCATTTAGAATCAAATGTGTACCAAGCTTATGGAAAATTGCAGAAGTAATTATGATCCCAAAACCTGGGAAACCACCGCACATAACATCGTCTTATACGCCAATTTCGCTATTGCCAGTCATGTCCAAACTCTTTGAGAAGCTTCTGGTAAAAAGATTAAATCCGATAATCGACAGTAAAAACTTGATCCCAAATCATCAGTTCGGTTTTCGCAACCAACACTCAACAATTGATCAAGTACACAGAATAACCAGTATAATTGAGAAAGCATTAGAGGAGAAAAAAGTCTGTTCAACAGTATTTCTAGACGTTGCACAAGCGATTGATAGAGTGTGGCATGAAGGACTTAACCACAAGTTAAGGAATCTTCTACCAATGCAATTTGCTAAGATACTAGAATCATACTTGAAAGATAGGTTCTTCAGGATTAAGTTAGATGATACATTTTCTGAATTGAAAGAAATCAATGCAGGAGTTCCACAGGGCAGTGTATTAGGGCCGGTTTTATACCTACTATATACTTATGATCTTCCTACATTAGAAAACAACACAGTGGCAACTTTTGCAGATGATACGGCGATCTTAGCTGTTGGAAAAGCAACGAAGAATCAACACAGAAGTTACAATCAGCTATAAGTCAAATATATAAATGGACAAAAAGATGGAGAATAAAACTAAATGAAGCTAAATCAGTTCACATCAACCTTACAAACAGACGAATCGAACATATTCCGATTACCATAAATCGGGAAATAATACCGCATGCGAACACAGCTAAGTATCTCGGCATGACCCTGGATGCTAAACTACACGTAAAGAAGAAAAGTGAAGAATTAAGACTTAAATACAGAAAAATGTATTGGCTGATGGGAAGGAACTCTTCTTTATCAACATACAACAAGCTTCTACTTTATAGGCAAATATTGAAACCGATTTGGACTTATGGTATTCAGCTTTGGGGTTGTACCAAACAGAGCAACGTAAATATCATCCAAAGATTTCAGAATATGGTATTAAGGAACATCGTTGATGCACCTTGGTATGTTAGGAACAATGACCTTCATAGGGACCTTAAAATGAACCTCATCTTAAATGAAATCCAGGAAAAAGCACGGAGACATGAAGAAGGCTCAGCCAACATGTGAACATTGAGGCAACTCAGATCCTAAGCATCACGAATTTAGTTCGCAGACTTAAAAGAACCAAACCTTTTGAGCTGGTGTGATTGTCAGTTTAAGCAGCATTATGCTGATCTAAAATCCACAACAAAGATGTGGTTTACATCAATTTACCAAACACTATGGAATGCCAATGGGAACAAGCCATAGATTAATTTAATTTAGTAAATTAAGTCGGAAACAAATTGCTAATTAGTCCAGGAGACTAGATTTTAATTACATAAAATAAATAAATAAAATTTATTTTAAATTAAAAAAAAAAAAAAAAAAAAAAAATATTATTAATGAAATTAGAAAATGCAATGGCAAATAGCAGCCTGATAGTTTCCGGTAAAGAAACAGTCCGGTCATCGCAGGGCTAAATCCCACCCAGTTGCATAAAATTTTGGTACGTGGGAGAAATTTTGGACGTGGCGCAAACGCGAGAAATAGCACATTTTTCATAACATTTTCGAAGATTTCTGGCGTAATTTCTGCAATTCATATCGATATTGTCTTTAAGCATCGAGGTTGTGGTTGGTTTATTGGTGTACATATTTTCCTTGAAATTAGGCGATCGTGGGGGCCAGTCGATTGCACCACTTTTTGACATTATTCGAGTGTTATGTGGCGCCGGCTTGTTGGAGCCACATGTTCCTTAAGCCTAATTGATTCAATATGGGTACATGAAAGTTTTCCAACATATGACAATGACGGTCACCAGTAACTGTTACCGGCGTAACAGTTACTGGTGATACACGCTATATTATACCATACATTGCAGATTCATCATTATACGCTGACTGATTGAATTCACACTTCATAATAAATTGTTATCCATCACTCTCTACGACTGTCAAATGCAAGCTGACAAACGACATCCAAACGCACCCTTTATGTGCGGTATATTTTAAATTATCTAAAACTTAACAATCTTTAACTTTTGAATACTAACGAGAAATACATTTCGTCGACTAACTCCATTTCTGAAGCCACACAATCATCAACTGCAAATATTTGGTTTTCAACGCTCATGAACTGCTTGTAAATCTGAAAACTTTTAGATAAATAAACATTTAGGTCTTGTACTATATCATCTGACACATTTGGTTGATGAAAGAAGTGTACTTCGTAAATTGTCCCTTGATAATAGCTATCTTTTCGAAAGTACCTCCATTTGATTTTGTAACTTCCCTATAGCACAACGCTTAATTTACTCTTATTTCCCTTATTTTGATTTATCGCCGATTTCCAAGTTCTCAAAATATCTGCTTAAGATATACTCTAGAGTTTTTGATAGAGGAACCTGCATGCCTAATTCACAATTTTGTGGATTTATTTTGGCATCGTATTGGAAATAATTTTGGCTAGTTTTTACAACTCTAATAATTTCATCGGGTCCTTCTTTGTATTTACTTCACTGTCTGTCAATATTTGTGGTGTAATTTGAATGTGTTCTTTGGCAGGTACATTTGAGTATAAATTGACTTTGAAGTTAGTAGTATTATGACATTCTGTATTTAATTATTCAATTCTAATGGATCTATCTGTTTGTACTCATTTGTTTATGACTAAATTTTATTATTGGATTCGAAAGCGGTGAAATCAAATCAAATACTGATTATAAAACCCTATAGTTCTGGCATCAGTAAGTCGGCCGCAGAAGGTTCAGTTTATTTTGATCTCAATTCTAGTCAATCGTATATTGTCACTCAATACTGTAATCGTCTTAAACAAATATATTTCACACCAAAAATCGCTACCAATAATCTTCTTGTTTTATTATAAAATCTATTATTATTCATGTTATCATATCGTCATCAAAACTATAAAACACACATATGTACTTTAAATGGTCTATAAGTTCTCTTTCATTAAATTGATATAATCTTAAAATAATTTTTCATTCCGATCCCCTGGCGATGCTATCTTCAAGTAATAAATAAATTTATTTGTTTTCTAAGTCAACCTTTTATGGTCACATATACATAGATAATTTTAGAACGATGAATTATAAAAAATAAAAAAACTTTAATGAAATAGTTTGCTTTTTACACTTTACAGTCAATATGGATAGTACTCTCGGGGGTAGTTATTGTTTATTTTTCATAAAAATATGGAAGTAGTACATTTTTAGAAAATCATACAAAATTTGTACCAATTTCCAATAAGTAATTATAGTGAGGTATGTAATTAAAAATTGCCTCTTTGAATCACAAATCGGCCCACTGAATATGGTTGCATTGGTGGGAGCTACATACTACGTATGTATATATCAGATTATATCCGGCATTGGTCGACGAATAAAAATGTTAAAATACAAACTATGTCATGGTAATTCATGGAATTAACCCTTAATGAAGATTTGTTTCATATATGACACATATTTGTTTTCTGTTTTTCCTTATTACATTTACATTTTTTTCCTTATTAAATCCAATACATACAAATGATCTATTTCAAATTCAAAAACAAAAATCCATTTGTGTGTTGATGTGAGCCGTTTCTACAAGGTAATGACATTTAGTTATTAAATTTGGAGGGAAAATCCAGATTTTAGTTTCGCTGTAGTCTTGTCCCGTTTAAATACAAAAATAAATAGTTCAAACAGTGATTTTATTCTAAAAATAATATAAATTTGAAATTTGAATTAGTCGTGATCAATTTGATATTATTTTCTCAATGAATCTTATAATATATATTTAGTTATAGGTAAGTAAAATTTATGTATCATAGATGACACAAAGGTTGCTTAGATAATTTTTAATTATCGTGTCATATATGCTCATTTTATAATTTTGAGTGACTTATATTGAAAATTAACATTAAATTTTAAAATTTAGGTCGCTTTTACGAAACTTTTTGCTGTCTATTCATAAGTGCCGTGACTTGGCCCTAACAGTGCAGTAATGTCAACTCGAAAAAAGTATTTGAGTTTAGAAGAAATAGAGCAAATCATTGAACAGTGGTCTGATAATAGCGAAGACGAATTTGCTAACAGTGGTGATGAAAACTTTGAACAAGAAGAATCGGAAACGGAGGATGTCGATAATAATAACAGATTAGATATTGAAAATTTAAACATTGAGAACATCCCAGTTGTATTTGCTAATGATATTGAAATGGAAGGAGTCTACGTTTTTGAAGCAACAAGTGATGAAACGTTCAATGAAACTAATGGGGGAAAGGAAAACGATGTATTGAACAAGTAAGTAGAACTAAAAGAATTGAGAGAGAGGTTTAAAAAATTGATATGGAAAAATGTGCCGCAAGCCTACGATCAATATTCAACTCAATTCAAAGGCGACGATTCTTTACCACCAGCTCTTTTAGAGTTAGATACTCCGCTTTCAGTTTTTAACATTTTTAACATTTTTTTTTGATGATGAAATGCTTGAAATGATCCTGAGAGAAAGCAATCTGTATGGTGCAGGTAAAAATATTGCTAACCCTTACACACTGACCAAAATGGAACTACGGAAATTCTTAGGCGTTTGTATACTTTCTTCAGTACATCAATTGTCCAACAGCAGAGAATACTGGTGTCCAGATGTAGGAAACAGACTAATCGAAGACGCGATGTCTTTGAAAACTTTCGTGAAGATCAAAAATATGTTACATTTTGCTGATAACAACCTTATGTTGCCAAAAGATAACCCAAACCATGACCGATTGTTTAAAATAAGACCATTCATAAATATCTTAAAAAAAAATTTGCACAGCTACCCTTGGAACAAAAACTTTCGGTGGACGAACAAATTTGCAGTACAAAAATCAGAAGCCATATAAAGCAATATGTTCCTTCAAAACCTCATAAATGGGGGTTCAAAATATTTGCCCTTACTGGTGGTACATCAGGTAAATGTTTTTATTTTTTTTTCTATATTGAAGCGTATAATTTTAATTATGTATTTACTTTAGGTTACATGTACAACTTCGAGATCTATACCGGTCAAGAAAATATGTATCGGCAGATGCAAGAAGAGAACTTAGGAGCATCGGCAAATGTTATAGTACGATTATGCCGTATCATTCCTAGATTTTTAAATCACACTGTCTTTTGCGACAATTATTTCACGACAGTGCCACTTATTTTATACCTACAAAACGAAGGTATTCATTGCATTGGCACTATACGGCGGAACCGTATACGAAATCCTAAATTGAAAACTGAACGGGAAATGCAAAAATGTGCTAGGGGGTTTTACGAGGAATTTTCAACCAGTTTTGAGAATGTTGCAATGTCGCTTGTCCACTGGAGGGATAAAAAATATGTAACCCTTATATCGTCATATTGCGGAGCGTTGCCCACATTTACAGTAAAAAGATGGGATAATAAAAATAAGAAATCGATAATTATTCAACGCCCTGCTATTATTAAAGAATATAACCGTCACATGGGGGGGTCGATTTGCTCGACAGCTTCATAGGGAGGTACAGAATTAAACTGAAGTCCTCAAAATTGTATTTAGGAATGTTCTTTCATTTCTTGGATGTAGCTGTAGTAAATTCGTGGATCATCTACAGACAACTTTGTGCCTCTAGAAAAATTGCATCAATGAGTTTAAACCAATTTAGGAAGGATGTGGCGAAAGGCCTTTGTTTGGTTGGCTCTTATGTAAAACCAAGCACATCCAGTTCATCGAAAAGATTGAACCAAGCTTTAATGAAAAAGACGCGTAAAAAACCGGCTCAGAATATTCCTATTAAAGACATACGGGTGGATAAAGTAGGCCACTTCCCAATTTGGGACAAGCGGCCACGATGTTAATTACCATCATGTAAAGAGCAATCATTTATTAAATGCACCAAATGCCAAGTCAGATTGTGCTTCAATAGCTCTGGAAACTGTTTCCTCGAGTTTCATCAGTAAAATGTTTAATAAGTAACCTATTTAATAATAAGACTGCACCAACTGTGCTGTGATATGAAGTTCCTTTTTAATTTTATGTTTTTCTTTTAATTTTAATTAAATTTTATTTAATTTTGTTTTTTTATAAAATAATGAATTAACTTTTGTGATATTTTTTACAAATATATGCTGTGAATAAAAAATTGACTAATTTTTTTTCTTAATGACACTTTGTGTCATAAATGACACATTCTTATATTTGCATTTTCCGGGAAAACTATTACGATTTCCAAATAAAGTCTCATATTAAGTTAGTTGAAATCATTAAGCTCCGTAAGTTTACCAAGTTTGGGCGAAATTCCATTCATTGGCGCATTAAGGGTTAACACAAAAGTGCCCCTGGTGTTCAAATCATTGCCGGGAGACCGAATCCATAATTCCGTATAGACATCGAGGAAAGAAAAAGGAAAGACAACGCTTCATTCAACATACGATAATCCAGACGAGGCGCGTTCTATTCATGACAAAATAGGGACAGGGTTTTGTGAGCTTTCGAAAAATACTTGTGTTAAAACTTTAAACCTAAAAAAAAAAAAAACAACCACACAAACCTCCGACATCTTAATTTTAACTCAGACTCCAAAGTTTTTAAATGGATTTTGTTGAAACTTTTTGTGATCGGGTTTGATCTTAAAAGCGTTGAAAATTTTTTCTTAATTTAAAATATTTACAATTCGCTCAATAATTAATATTAAACAATTCAAAGAGGCAGATCCAAAATGACTGCTTTAAAGTAACAATAGATAATTTTTTAAAACAAGGTTTGAAATTAATTGAATCCAAAATATTGTCGTGATTATATCTTGGCTATTGACTGAAAGAGGCTTGGAATACACTAATGAAAACTAATTCCTAATAAAAATAAATTAACTTCCATGTGAAATAATTAAATAATTCCTAATGCGGTAAGGATACGCAAGCATAAAATATATTGCATGTTTGTTAGTGATTGACAACAGAATCGTTTTCCTATGTACACCAGAGGAACTCGAGCTCAGCCTTCAGAAGTAAATTTAGTCATGGGTTCTTAACAAGTCATAAGATAGAAAATTCATAATATTAAAAAAATGCCATTCGATCTAGATCAGCTACACCTCATGCAGTGTTCACGCATTGGAAAAAAGACCTGTGCGTCACACTCAAAAATTTTAGGCGCTGGTTTTAATATTAAAAGGAACACAGTTGTTGATTTTAGTTTTAACAAATTTTATTTATTTATGCTTTTTTAACCCGGATCCAATTTACGTTTTATTCCCTTTTTTTTATGTTAACAGAATTTGTTGACTTAATAATAATGAGTGTAGATACGCCGCTGAGGAATATTCCAGTTGAAGGCTTACGAATTATTTTGCTTTTCTTTCAACTAGACTAAGTAGCCTTTATTCAGTTGGTTTTTGGTTGAAATTTAATCTCAAATTTGTTTATAAATTAATTTAAGAAACGTTTTGAATTTTTATTAGGTTTTACAAAATTTGATGTTCACTTCTCCTCGTCTAATTTTACAATGTATTTTATTCTTTTATTTTATACAATTTGTTTTTGCTTCATTACCGAAACTTATTATTCGCGACACATATGTTGATTTAATTGGAAAACGGCCTTAACAATAAGTTTCGTTCACATTCCAGTAGAGCAACATAAATTAAATGTGACTATAAAAATAATAAGACCATAAAATTTTATGTAACCCTAATTATACAAATTGTTCTGATTTGACAATAATTTGTGATGTCATTCGCATTTGTAAACAAGTTACAGTTATTATATAAATGATAAGTTTACAATACATATACAAAGTTTTTTTTTTTTATTTAATTATATTTTGTTTTAGGTGTCAACTCCAACATTCCGGCCTCCTTGACAAACAGTAGTTTTTCAATTTATTGGCAGACGACATAGCTTGGTGATTGGGCGATTTAGCTCCCCGTATTTAGTGTAAATTTTAGCGACTCTAATTTTGTTATCCGTGCCTGAATAAACTTCAGTAATTCTACCGATGATCCATTGGTTGAGTAACGCATTATCTTCGATAATCTATACCACATCATCAACTTGTAAATTGGGCTGCTCCGTAGTCCATTTGGCTCGAACTTGTAACGAAGTTAAATATTCTCGTCGCCAACGTAACCAGAACAGCTGCATCATCTTTTGAATTGATTCCCAATGAGTTAATCGATTATATGGAACTTCGGTGATGACTGGTTGTGGTAAGGTGGTTATAGGATGCCCGATTAAAAAATGGGCCGGTGTGAGTGCATCTAGTTCATCTGTTGACAGCTGGCATAATGGTCGTGAGTTTAATACCCCTTCAATTTGGGCTAATAATGTTTGTAGTTCTTCTAATGTTATAATGTTACTACCAATTACTCGTTCCATATGAGTTTTGGCCGATTTGACCCCGGATTCCCAAATTCCTCCAAAATGAGGAGCTCTTGGAGGGATAAAATGCCAATTTACAGTGTACAGCTTTAAAATAGAATTAGAAATTATATTAATATTGTTTTTTAGGAATAGATTCAATTCTTTCAAGCGATTGCAGGCTCCCTTGAAATTGGTACCATTATCTGAAAAGATATCGGTACATACTCCTCTTCTTGCAAAGAACCGTTTAAGTGCGGCTAGAAACGAATCGGTAGTTAAATCGCTTACTACCTCGAGATGGATCGCCTTCGTACTCATACAAATGATAAGACAAATATAGCATTTATGCGTTTTTTGACCACGTCCTCGCTTCAGGTAAGTCTTTATTGGCCCCGCAAAATCCACACCAATTTTTAGGAATGGTCGAATTAGCTCTACGCGTTCCTTTGGTAGAATACCCATCAACTGCTGCCCTGGTTTAGGTCGTTGCTTTATACATTGTACGCAGTTCCTGGTGGTGGTTCTAATGATTTGCTTCGCCTTAGTGATCCAGAATCGCCTTCGCAGAATGCTAAGTAACAGTGAGGGACCACAATGCAAATGGACTTTATGGTATTTTTGGATCAATTTAGTAGACAACGTAGAATAATAAGACAGTATTATAGGGTGGAGTGTATCATATGGCGCAACAGCTTGTTCAATCCGGCCTCCTACTCGCATTATACCCCTTTGATCTAAAAAGGGGTTAAGGGACTTCAAAGTACTTTTGCTGGAAACTGGCTGATTAATTGACAATACTGCTACTTCCTCGAAATAATGCTCATTTTGACAATATCTAATTACTTCAGCTTCGGCCTCTCTGAGTTCAGCAACTGTGATGAATTTATATTTGTCTCTACGTTTTCTACACGATGAGAGAAAGCTTTTAACTATCGTAAATACTCGGATAATCTTATCGTAGCTTTCATATTTGCTAATCAGATCATTTATTAAGGAATTTTGCGATCTTGGTCTCGTTGTAATCATAACTTGAAGGGGGCTTCGTTGTTCGAGATTGGTTTGGGAATTCGAGGGTTGATATTTTGGCCATTTGGTTTCTTCGTATTTTAGGAACTCTGGACCATTCCACCATAATTGATGGTGTTTTAACTCTTGTGGTGATAAGCCTCGAGTGGCGCAATCCGCTGGATTTTGTTGCGATGAGACATGCCGCCAACAAATTCTCTCAGTTAGTTCCAATATTTGGCTGGTTCGATTAGCAATATACGTTTTCCACTTTCTTGGGGGTGCAGATAGCCAGTCTAGGACTATGGTAGAATCTGTCCAGATGAATATGTGAGGCTCTGTAATATCCAACACCGATTTAATTTTACTTACTAATTTAGCTAGCAGAAGCGCTCCATTTAGTTCTAATCGAGGCAGAGATACATTTTTAATTGGGGCCACCTTAGTTTTGGCGATTATTATCTTCGTGGTGATAGCTCCATTTGCATGGCTTCGCAAATATACAACGGCGGCATAAGCAACTTCGCTGGCATCACAAAACCCGTGCAATTGGAAATTGCTGTCGGTGCTATTAAGCCATCTAGGAATCGTTATTTGAGACACGTCATTAATTTCTTGTCTAATATTTAACCATTTTTCCATTTGTTCTTTTGGTAAGGGATCATCCCAGGTCAAATGGAGAAGCCATAATCCTTGGAACATACATTTAATCTTTATAACGAATGGTGATATTAATCCTAGTGGATCAAAGATCCGACTGGCTTCCGACAGGATAGCACGCTTTGTTAGAGACGGAGTTGGGTTAAGTCTAACTTGATAGGTGAACGCATCCTCGATGGGTAACCATTGAAGACCCAAAATCTTTACGGTGTCAGGATGTTCGTCGAATGATTTTGCTCCAATTTCCTCTACTTCTGCACCAACTTGTGTACACTGGCTTAAGAATTCAGATGAATTAGATGCCCATTTTCGAAGTAACAGTCCTGATTTTTTCATAATATTGGAAACTTCTCTCCCTAATTGAATCGCTTCTTCTAAAGTATTCGCTCCCGACAGCATATCATCCATATACATATCCCGTTCAATAGCGCTGGATGCTCTGGGATATTGGTCTCTGTTATCCATTGCAATCTGTTTAAGAACTCTAGTTGCTAGATAAGGTGCCGACGACATTCCGTATGTTAGTGTTTGTAACTCGAAAGTTTTGACTGTTTCTGTTGGATTAGTTCGCCATAATATTCGTTGGAATTTTCTGTCGTCTGGGTGAACCCATATTTGGCGATACATTTTCTCTACATCCGTGGTGAAAACCGTTTGGAACAGGCGAAATCGGATTAAAATATCAGCTAGGGGGTTTTGAATGGTTGGTCCGACAATTAGATGATCATTCAAGGAACATCCTGACGAATACTTTTCCGATGCGTCGAACACCACTCGCAATTTCGTCGTTGTGCTCGATTCCTTCAAACACCGTGATGCGGTAAATATGTCAATCCTTGCAAATTGTTTGGCGTTTCAATTTCTTTCATGTGACTCAGCTGCATGTATTCATTCATAAATGCGTGGTACAATTGGCACAGTCTTTCATCTTTGTCAAGTTTTCGTTCTAGTGAATATAACCTTTTTAAACAAAGATTTCGGGAATCACCAATATTTAGAGGCTTTGGTTTAAACGGTAACCTTACTTCATATCTCCCATCTTTGCTTCGTCTAGTGGTGGTGGTGAATAGTTCTTCGCAGTATTGATGCTCTGGCATCGGCTTTATAACATCATGGTAGATCTCTTCGGTTTCCCAAAATCTCTTTAACACTACGTCAATATTATTTTCTGAGTCGGTATTCGTAATGGCATTACATGAACTAGTGATTTCTAAATTACTGTTGCCTGTAAGAACCCATCCTAAATAGGTGTTTTGAGCGAATACCGTTCCTTGGTCGTCGTGTAATTTTTCTTCTTTGATCAATTCAAAAAATTTGTCGGCTCCGATTAATAAATCGATCCTCGTAGCTGATGTTATACTGGGATCAGCCAGTGGTTCATTTCTCAAACATTTACAGGAAGCTGCTGCACTATCCGTAATCGGCCGGGTTGAGGTGATGAAAGGAATGACATAGGCAATGATCGGCAATTCAAATGTTGATTTGAAGTGAGGCTTGATGGTAAAAGACGTTATTCCTTTGGTGGTTATGGCTCCTTGGTTTGCAACTCCCTGGATAGTTATTCTGCCATTTCGTTTTTGCAGGCCTAATTTTTGCGCGCATGTTTCAGTTATGATCGAAGTCTGAGAGCCAGAATCTAATAAAGCTCGACAGTGGTAGTATTGGCCATTGACATCCGCTATTTTTACTAGCGCTGTAGGAAGTATAGCTAACTGAAATTCATTATTAATATGTGCACAGATAGAATTAAGAGGATCCGAACTCTTAGATGGGCATTGAATACTGGTGGATGGTGTTAAATCCTGTTGGCCACTAACAAGTAATGAACTATTAGTGACAGGCTTTCTTTCATCAAAATCGGTAAGATGTACAAGGGAATGATGGCGTTTTCGACAGTGGTGGCATTTAGCCCTTGATGTACATTTATAAACCATGTGAGATCGACTGAAACAATTAAAACAGCGGTTTTCCTTTTTAATCCACTCGCGACGGTCATTAATATTCATTTCCTTGAATTTGTTACATTGATAAAGTAAATGATTTGTTCCTTCACATAATGGACAAGAACTAGTACTAATCATAGCTTTGGCATTCGGTTTCATCAAATTTGGCACTCGTTTTGTATAGCTACGTAATGAATCGAAAGCATCAGCACGTTTCATGAGAAATTCAAGCAACATATCGCAATTAGGAACGTCTGTATCAACGCTCTCAATAGCCCATTTCTCCTTAGTTTCGTCATCCAACTTTTGTAGTAAAAGATATATCAGCTAAGGGTCACGCCCTTCAGCTTCAGTACCTATGGCTTTTAGGCCCCGAATCACTTCATCTGCAGTGTCCATTAGCCTTTTTATATGTTGGGCGGTTGGGTTATGGATTGTCGGTATTTCCATAAATGTTTTTATGAATGTTTGGATAATGTGTTTTTTACGATCGTATCGCTTCTTTAATTTGGACATAGCTTCAATATAGTTGGCGTCAGAAACGGTTAAATGTTTAAGTAGTGCCGCTGCTTCTCCGCGTAAAAGGCCCTTCAAATACTGAAACTTCTGAGCAGGGTTAAGATTCAGGTTTTCGTGAATTGTCGAAGAGAACAAGTCATAAAATGACTGCCACTCGGTGTAGTCGCCATTAAACGTCGGTATCTGAATTTTTGGCAGCTTAATGTCTACATTGCCCATCTTGGAGGTATTGGCACCGGTTTCTTCGAAATCAACAGAAAAATTATGTCCTGCAGTTAAACTGGCCTTCCGTAACCATTTATTTAGCGTCGCGATCGTGCAATAGTACTTGTCTTCGAAATCATCCCTCTGACTGGCTTCCTCGCAATTTACTTCGAATATTGCGTCTTCGACTGCACCAAATTCAGTAAGTAGGTTTTCGGCGCGCCTTAATCTCACCTTTAATTGCTCATAATCGACTTCAACTGCTGTTAAGGAATTCGCATAATTGTACAGCTTAGTAAGTGACCCCTTTACATGCTTCGTTTCCTCGTTAACGCCTCAATATTCGCCATTATGGTTAAGTACAATTAAAAAAAAATATTATGTCACTGCACTCTTCTTATTCCTACACTTAATGAACTTGATAGTTTACGGTTAGCTATGGAGATAGCTCGACTTCCAAGCAACCAGTCACGTGTTATACAGATTATTCGAGATGTGACCTTGACAACCGTTCTCAAGTTCCACGCCTTAATTACTCGATAGATTGTTCACCGTAATATTTAATGTTCTTAATAAAATATAAAAGGTGGTAACTTACGGTTTTAGCTATGATCTGATGTATACCATATGGTTCCAAATTCCAATATTAAATGATTTCCCTCGAATTCCCAATAATAATCCGTCCCATATAATAATCAACTGGAATCCAATTGTGTTTGCAGCTGAGTGAATAAAATGAATCCAATAGGCAGGAACTATTTTCCCATGTATGTTGCAATGGTTCGATTTCCCACGTAGGATCCGGCTCGAAGGACCAATAGATACGCCGCTGAGGAATATTCCAGTTGAAGGCTTACGAATTATTTTGGTTTTCTTTCAACTAGACTAAGTAGCCTTTATTCAGTTGGTTTTTGGTTGAAATTTAATCTCAAATTTGTTTATAAATTAATTTAAGAAACGTTTTGAATTTTTATTAGGTTTTACAAAATTTGATGTTCACTTCTCCTCGTCTAATTTTACAATGTATTTTATTCTTTTATTTTATACAATTTGTTTTTGCTTCATTACCGAAACTTATTGTTCGCGACAAATATGTTGATTTAATTGGAAAACGGCCTTAACAATAAGTTTCGTTCACATTCCAGTAGAGCAACATAAATTAAATGTGACTATAAAAATAATAAGACCATAAAATTTTATGTAACCCTAATTATACAAATTGTTCTGATTTGACAATAATTTGTGATGTCATTCGCATTTGTAAACAAGTTACAGTTATTATATAAATGATAAGTTTACAATACATATACAAAGTTTGTTTTTTTTATTTAATTATATTTTGTTTTAGGTGTCAACTCCAACAGAGTGCGATCACATAATACTACTGACTGACTTGTCATTTTTTTCTATGTTGCCCTTTTATAGGTTGTGTCTGTGTAGTATATCTACACTCACATTAAATGTACGATAATATTGCATACTACATTATCATTGCGTGAAGTTAGCTAGATTAGAACGTATCGTATTGAGTTTGTTCACAAACGAACATATTCACTTCAATCTAGTACCATTGATGTGACATTATGTATTTGTTTCGATTATTACAAGTTACACAACAAGAAATAGGAAATTGAATTGTAATTTATAGTTTTACGAATGAAGAAGCTGAACATACTCCCCTCCAAATTAAAATATTTTTTAATTTGCATCATCTGTGGTGAATGGTATTTATACTTTATATTGTAATAACCGACAAGATAAATAAACAATTAAATACGAATAAAGAATTAGTTAGTTTTATTTCTCCGTCGGCAAAATTTAATGAAATGTTTATCTTCCGAAACGTCAATCTAAGCTACACGTTTCGCTTTCCTTATGCCAGGTGACCTCTACTGTTCATTCTCCAAATCATTCAAATTATACTCGTTTCTATGGTGTGCAGATTGAAAAAATAATTTCTAGAATCGAACCTAGCGGCGCAAAACAACGGGTTTTGCAATTAAAGAAAAAAGGTGAATATAAAAATTAGTTACTTCTATACGGTCATTAGCCGTTTATGGTATTCTAGTCGATGCCCTTAAATAATCCCTGTAATTTCTAGGGCAATAATTAAGTCTCCCAATTCAATAAACGATTAGAATTGTTGAACGATTTTTTGTACCCGTTCCCATCTATTTAATCTCGGCATTTTAATTTCATCGTAGTTCGCATAAGATAAGGCTGTGATCGGTCCTAATGTTAAGAAATGTAATGGTGTTAAGGCATCAATATTACATGTATCCTCGTTTCTGATTGCACATAATTGTCTTGAATTTAAAATTTCTTCGATTTGTGCCATTACTGTGATCATTTCTTCGAATGTTAAATGGCTATTGCCTGTGACTTTAATTAGATGAGTTTTGACTGATTGAACCGCTCTCTCCCAAATTCCACCGAAATGCAGAGAAATTTGTGGAATGAAACTCCATTTGATGCTGTTGACCAGTGCAAAATTGTTAATTTGATCTTTGCAAACTTGTGATGATAACAATTAACAGTATTCATAGGGTTTTCGTTTAGCTCCCACATAGTTCGTTCCATTATCTGAATGGATTTCAGTTGGTGTTCCCCTCCGTGCCACAAATCGATCCAAAGCAGCAAGGAATGCATTTGTTGTTAATTCCGAAGCAACTTCGTGATGTAATACCTTTGTTGAGAAGCAAACAAAAAAACCCTTTATGAGTTTTGCTCCTCTTCCCTTCTTAGATGATAAGAGAATAGGATCAGCGTAGTGTTGTTCTAGCTTTAGGAAGGTTGCCCATCTGCATGTAATGTATTTATGACATACCGATCTGCATATCTCACGTCCACCTTGTATCCAATATTTATGGCGAGACAATGCGAGCAATATTGATGGGCCCGGATGCATAAACTTCTTGTGCAAGTACACCAAAATCATTCTTGTTATTGGGTGATGTTTAGGTAGTATTAGTGGATGTTTCGTTTCATACGAGCAAGATGCATTTTCGAGACGTCCACCAACTCTCAACATGCCCTGTGAATCTATGAATGGTGCAAGTGAAATTAATCTTGAGTTGATTAATGATTTGATGTCTGAACTCAACTCTGTTTGTTGCACAAATTTGAGCACTATTTATCTCTGCTAAGCCGATATTCCCCTTCACACTGGTTCTTGCCTTGCAATTATACAGAACTCTTAAAATGTATGCTATTTTTCTCAACAGTTTAGACCAAGTGTTGATTCGACCATATACCATAGTTCCTCGTAGGGATGTTTGTTCACCGAATTTGCTGTAGCGTGCATTAATTTGAATTCTACGTTTCGTTTTTTTTGTAAGGTTTCACTTAGATTTGATTTCAATGGCCCATGTTGTTCGCTGTTACTCAGCCAATTTGGGCCCTTCCATCACAAGTCGCTGTCGATCAACCTATCAGCACGAGTTCCACGAGCTGCCAAATCAGCGGGGTTATCCTTACCCTTCACATGTCGCCAATTTGGTTCAGGTAATAGTTGATGAATGGCTGATACATGGTTAGCTACGTAGGTTTTCCATTTGCTCGCAATTTGAATTTGGCCTTCCTCAATTATTTGAGACTCATCACCTTCATCACTTAAAGATGTTATGTTCGAGCGCTACTTTCGTAACACAAATCAAGCGTCGGCTAATATACGAGAAAGATCCCTTTTTAATGTGATTGCGTATTGCTCATCATTGGTACCGGTTAACACATCGTCAACGTAAAAGTCCCTTCGAATTACCTTTGCCACCTCTGGAAATTGATCTTCACATTCGTTAGCGATTTGAAATAGCACTCCAATTGATAGAAATGGGGCCGATGCTGTACCATATGTTACCGTTAATAATTCATATTGAGCTACATGTCCAGCTGGATTTTCTCTCCAAAGGATGCGTTGCAGGGGAGTTTGTTTACTATCCACTAGAATTTGACGATACATCTTTTCTATGTCCCCACACAGTGCGACCCTGAACGATATAATTCGTAGCAATATTGCCTATAAAGTGTTCTGAATAGATGGCCCAACCATTAACTTGTCATTTAACGACGTCCCAGTTGATGATGTTACTGACCCATCGAACATGATTCGCAGTTTTGTTGTCACACTATCCTCACGTAGAGCACCATGATGAGGTAAATAGAATACTCCCGCAGTGTATTTCGTGGTTTTGTTAGATGATAATTTTCTCATTTGCCCAAGTTTTTCATATTGACGTATGAATTCCTAGTACATTGTTCCAAATTCGGTGACTCATCTTAAGTTCCATGGAATATAGCCGTTGTAAAGGTGTCTTATATGATTGACCCAAAGGGGATGAATCCGCTCGTATGGGTAGCTGCACGACGAATCGACCGTTAAAGGCACGGATTGGTTTTAGCTGTCTCACTTGACAGGCGACGATGGCAAATTTTGGAAAAGGAAGATTTAATTTGTCTTTAAATTAAAATAGGAATATACTAATGTTTATTCAATTGTGTATTATGTTTGCAAATTTTGGAAAAGGAAGATTTAATGTTTTTTTTAATTAAATAAACAGCGAGTTTTAGTTATTAATATTTCCACACCAAGAAATAAATGGCGCCACTTTGACTGAGACAGCTAAAACCAATGCTAGCCGATTTTCTTATATGTTGAAACAAAATGCTCTTCAGCTAATTTCTCCTCCATGGATTGTGGTTATTCTTGCAGAATTTCTTCTTGTTCCCCAAATTTGCCCAACAATCTTTTCAAGCTTTCGTTGGTTGATAAACAAACATTGGAGACTTTATACGGCAGTAATTTACCTTCCTCATCACTTGCGTTATTTGGTTTTCATGATATGACATATCCGAACAAAGTTTATTGCGTCATTACGTTCTTTAATATGATTTTCTCCTTGCCTAAAATGTGGAAATAGTATAGTTTGCTCCTAACAAAATGTCAACTTCTTTCTGACGTTTAAGATTCGGGTCCGCTAATAGCAAATTGCTGCTCTCAATCTCATTATGGTTTACTTCTTCGTTTTGTTTGAGGCATGCAATCTTAGGTAAGATATATGCGTTAATTGACAGATTTAGAACTATTAAATATTGAACAGATAGTAAATGACATTTTCCCCATTTGAAGCAGCTTGACCTTCTACCTGTACCTTCCCGCCCTTGCGAGAAATCCCCAACCGATTGAAACATTTTTCGGAAACAAAGGAGATTTGGGAACCTGAATCCATTAGCAAATTACATTTTATATGCTGACCGTAACTATCTTTAACCATCACGACTGCTGTGGGCAACAACGCCGTGCCAACCCCGGACACATTTGTTTTCACCGTAGTATTTAACGCGTTTGATGTGCAAGGACCTTGTGGTTCCGTTACTGGCTCTTCTATCTCACTATCACATTTTACTGTAGCCGAATTTGAATGGACTCTATCGTGTAAGAGTGTATGATGTCTGAGCCTACATGTAAAACAACTCCGTTTGCTTTAACACTGGTTTGCCATATAGTTGGTTTATAGGCAATTGAAACACAGTTTCAAGATTGCTACTTGCTTGCACCGCCCTTCGGAGCTTAATTTCACAAATGCTTCAACAAGTGTATGTTCTATGAGTTTCATTATATTTTTGCTAATTGCACTTGATGTGTCTTTGCTTATGTTGATTTTGTTGGTCAAAGTTTAATGGGCTCACATGTCTCTAATGCGTCGCAGCGTTCAGAGATGAATTTGAAAAATTCGTCAAAGGTAGGAAAATCTTAGCCTACTGTTCGGTGTGCCCATGTCTGCTTTGTCTCCTGATCGGTTTTGTTTAATAACAAAAATATTAGCCATGAATCCTTGCCCTCAGCTTCTGTACCTAATGCAGCAATGCCCCGAGTGACCTCATCCGATGTGTTGTCAAGTTTTATCAGTGCTGTAGCAGATCCATGACTAATTGTTGGTTGGTTTAGAAATGCCTTGAAGAAATCGTTCAAAACATGTCTTTTCTTGTCGTACCGGTTCCAAAGTTTGCTTCAGAAACTGCAATGTGTTTCACTAAATCCGCAGCTTCACCGCGAAGATATCCTTTAAGATATTGAAATTTTTTAACATCATTTAAACTTAATTTACTGTGCACCGATGCAACGTACAAATCTCTAAAACTTGGAAAGTCCTTGTATTCAACTAAGAACATTGGAACATTCAGTTTTGGGAGGCGAGCAAATGCGTGTGGTTCATCTATAGTTTGACTAATCGTTTGATTGAGCGAAGTCGTGAAACTCGTCGACAGAGTTGTGAGAAAGTCATTCTGCTCTCGTAAAATTCTAGAAATGAGTTTTTCCATGGTTCCCGCTTCTTCTTTTTGTATTGGAGTTCTGAAAACGTTCCTGTAATTTAGCCTTTACGTTTAAATATTTCGTTTCGTACTCTTCGAGTTCTGAAGGTACATCAAATTTGGCTAATTGTGCTTCACAGATATTAAATTCACTGAACGATTTCTCCAGGAGCTCTAATCGCGTTGAGATATCATTTCTTGTCGTTCTATCCGTCATAGCACCCGCAAATTTCACTAATCGTGTTAAGCTTACTTTCGCCAGACCTCTTCTACATGTGTACTCTTTCATTTACTCAGCCATTTTAGTTTACTAAGTTGACACACAATTTCGATTTTAAGGTTTAGACCCGTTATTTGACGATTGCCAGTGAATATAGTTCTAATAAGGAGGATATGGAGGGTTCAAATCAGATTTCAATTACCGATTAATTCACGGAGAAATGTCTCAGAAATTGCTACACTAAAATATACTTGCTTACCTGTATGTTTTGTTGTGGTGCTCTTTTGACACCACTCTCACGTAGCAGACAGTGACTAAAGTTTCCCTTAGACACTAAACTGATTTGTTTTCAATTCAACTCCGACTTGATTAATATTCGATATGAATGACACTCCCGCGTTGCAGATAGTGACTGAAGTTTCCCCCAGACCCTACACTGATTGTAATTTTGTTTTTATTGGCATTCTTAACAAATTTAACTAGCGATAATTTTTGTTACAAGCGGCGTCGCCACGTGTATTTTTATAGTATAGCTAAAATGGCGTCCTTACACCAATTTTAAAACTTGCGATAATTTGCTTCCAAATGGCGTCACACCACACGTTCATACACGGTTATTTTATAATGAACACTGTTTTCGGTTACAACTTCACCACACATTAAATTTATCTTACAAATAGTTTGGAGATTATATTGTGGTTCAACTCTCAATTCGTCTCACAAACACAAATTAACTCTGGAGTACTCGACACAAAAGCGCGTCACACTCACACCATAAGTTCCCAGAAAATGGCGTCAGAAAAAATAGCGTCACTTTAATACCACTTTATAATATGCCCGGCTTGTACGTATATAAATTCACTTTTATTTTTACTAGATATTACCGTTTTAAATTTGCGTTGCTCATTTTACATATTTTGTAATACTACCGGCTCGGAGGACCATTTTTTATTTGCGTCACACTCAAAAATTTTAGGCGCTGGCTTTAATAATAAAAGAAACACAGTTGTTTATTTTAGTTTTAACAAATTTTATTTATTTACGTTTTATTTAACCCGGTTTTATTCCCTTTTTTTATTTTAACAGAATTTGTTGACTTAATAATAATGAGTGCGATCACATAATACTACTGACTGACTTGTCATTTTTTTCTATGTTACCCTTTTATAGGTTGTGTCTGTGTAGTATATCTACACTCACATTAAATGTACGATAATCTTGCATACTACATTATCATTGCGTGGAGTTAGCTAGATTAGAACGTATCCTATTGAGTTTGTTCACAAACGAACATAGTCACTTCAATCTAGTACCATTGATGTGACATTATGTATTTGTTTTGGTTCTCGCACTAATAATCTGTGTTTTGATTTAAAATATATAAAATGTATTAATTGCTTGGATATTTAAAGATGATATAAGTATCTAATTATTTGTGACAGTATTCTTTATGTGTATTATGTGTTTCAGCTGGAACTATAATTATTTAATTATTTATTATTACGTAAGCAAGGCATTTAGTGTAGCAAAAAACAAGTTATACAACAAAAAAAGGAACTTGAATTGTATTGTAATTTGTATTGCAGTTTTACGAATGAAGAAGCTGAACAGGACCAAAGTAGTTCGATAAATCGATACTTTTCCCTAAAGTAAGAATTTTTCATCAAAAGCATGAAATAAGGGGGCGTCAAACTATTCAAGCGTTAATCGATTTGGCCAGTAAGTGAAATGGTTGCCGACCAGATGTAGCTCGCACTCCATTTCATTCAGTAGATCCAAACATAAATATGTCAATAATAGCGAAAATTGCTACTTAGGCTTCATCTTCTTTCATATTTTTATATTTATCTATTTCTAAATAATTATTTTTATATTTCTAGCGCCCAAACAATTATATATAAATTCAAACACAAAAATCTAAAATTATTTACAGAAATGAAAACTTATATGCAAAAATATACCCATTAAAAGCACAAGACTACATCTTTCCACCTTCAATTAACACAATGAATGAACTCTCTTAAATTACAAACACGATTTGAAGACTACGCCCTAAATGCGCAACAATCATTTTTCTCGGCAAAACAGAAGTCATAAAAATTACCACAAAACAATTTGTTTATATGTATAAATAAAATTTAAAATAACAAACATCGCATTTATACCAACCTGTGTACATATTTTATTTGATTTATCTGAACCTAATCCATATCCCGAATTGAAAGTAATTTTTCTTATTTTTTTTAGTACTAGGGTCAATAAGTTCTGTCGTTCGATAAGAAAAACTCGATTTTATAGTTTGAAATACATTTTGTTGTTCAATGTAATCTCTCTGAATTCAATACACTTGTTCCAGTGATCTTCTAATTTATAGATTCCATTCCTGAAATGAGAATCCGGAAGACTGACGCAATACGCTTCAGCGGCTGCTTTTACCTCCTCGTTCGATGAAAATTGTTTTCCACGCATACATTTTTTGAGATGTGAGAACAGTCAGAAGTCAGAGGGAGCTAAATCTGGTGAATAGGGTGAATATTGCAACAATTCGTACTTTAATTCACAGACTTTTGTGAAAGTTTTTTGTGCTGTGTAAGAAGTGATTTCTAGAGCCGAACTCGCTTCAGAGCCGAAGTACCGGATTCACACCACTCGTAGTGATAAAACAGCACACAAAATCCTTTTTAACCTTTCTAAAATGCTCCAAATGTTGTTGAGAAAGTCGGATACCAGTGTATTTTTGTTCCATTGTAAGCGAATGCGGCACCCATTTTGCAAACATCTTTCTGTAACCCTAAACTTCAGCAAAAGTATTGCTCAGACTACCTCGAACTTCATGTAGATCGCCTTCTAGACCTATATGACCTCTTTTAAATGCGGTAACCAAACATTCTACTGTTCGTGCTACACTTTCCAAAAATAAGAACTTTATTACTGTACGATATTCAATTTTCAATTTGGACAGCTGTAAATAAAAACGGTAAATAAATGATCTATACACGAAACTTCAGACGTGTTCAAAAAAAAGCAATACCACCTTTAGAAAAATAAAACGAAGTTCCTGATAGCGCCATCTTTTATTGAACGACAAAACTACGTTGAAACTGTGTCAGCCAATCATAATACGAATAAAGTTATTTTCGGTGGAGCATTTTGATTTGTATATGAAGTGAAAAACGAAATATCCATCACCAAATTATCCCTAAAATAGGTTTTGCGGGAAGAAGAAAACCAGAGCGTCCAGAACTACATAAGTGATCTCTCGGCAACCGAGAAATCAGATTATTCTTAGTGGAAGACAACAACAAATTTAAAATGGCCAACAAACTCGAATCCACCTTGTAGACTACCAACTATATGACATCAACAATTATCGGCTAAAATCCATACTATCATCTATTCCTAAATTATTTGAACTAATTGTAACTATTTATCTGTATTTTAATGTCATATTTTCATTAGCATTTCAACAACATGGCTTGTTTGGGATAAACATTTTATTTATTTACCGGCTATGTGTCGGCAATTGAATTCTAATTTTAACGAGTTCGATTTCAACTTATCCAAATGTATATTTAAAAAGCAAACTAAATTTAAATTGTACTTATTTGATGTCCATTTTATTGTCAAAGAAGAATTTTTCCTATTGATATATGTACATAAATAAATAAACTCGAAACTATGGGCGAGAAGTTATAAAGAAAAAGCTGCTCCTCTAACGACAGTATTCGGAATACACGAAGAAGCTAATTATTTGAAGCTACTCCAGCAAATGGATGATTGTTTATCCTGCACACCAGTAAAGTATAATGGAAGAAAGTTATGAATGCAATAATTAAAAATTGCATAAGCCCGGAATCGATAATTGTTCCAAATAGTGTTTTTTGATAGAAACCGTTGAAAGTTTCAAGTACTTGGGAGTTATCCTTGACTGTCACCTAAATTGGAAATTTCAAATCGCTAAGGTTAAAACGTCTATCAAAAATGCTTTAAGAATATTATATTTGCTTAGAAGAATAGACCCACGCTCTGCCTTAATTAAGTTCTATTATGTTTGTATTAATTTCAGGTTAGAATATGCACTGGCTTGCTGGGCATCATTGAAGACTCTCATTACTGCGCAAAAGAATGCGACGCGTCTTATTTGTTTTTAGTGAATTTTTGACTCTTCTTTGCCACTATTTTTGAGTCTGAAAGTTTTACCTTAGCAACATCTTTATGTTTATAAAGTTTTACGGTTATATTATTTTATGAGTGGATACCGGACAATAAGACTCAATGTAAGCTGTAATTTTAAAAATAATGATAATTTCATATTCGATGTTCCGGTCTTCTATTTCGAATTTTTCAGAAAATATTTTTTAGTTACCGCTGCGTCATTCTTTAGTCAACATCTTCATGTTATTAGGCAGCAGATTGATTCTAAACAGTTTTTGAAATAAGTTAAGCTGTGGCTTTTTGAACATCCGGGAAATAAATTTTCTATTTAATGTTTTTGTTTAGTTTTATATTTTTACTATAACCTGAATATTTCATGAATTTGTAAATTTCATTTATTTTTAATTAATTTCACATAGCGTAACGAACACAGTTATTGGCACCCATACGAAAATTTTAACTTAACAAAGCTACCAAATTTAGGGGTTTTCAAAAAATTGTTCATTTGAAGTTTGATTATAATATTCAAACAGTCTTCTACTGAACTAAAAACAACATTTAATTAAATTTCATTGGTAAGATTATTAAATTATCGAAATAAAAAAAGCTTCCCAAAACTATAGTAATTGGCACGATGACATAACAATTGGCACCCTAAAAAAGTACAATAATTGGCACATTGATACAATCATTGGCACCTGAAAAATATAATTTTTGGCTCTATACAAGTGTAATTAAATACACGATAAAAAATTTAAAAAAATAAGGAATTTAGCTAGTTAACAAACTATTTTTTTATTTATTTTTATCACAAATAATAAGAAACATAAAAAATTATTTTAAAGATATAATGTTATCACAAGTAGTTTCTACTCAGGTACATAAAAATTCATTAATCATAAAAATAAAATAAAACATTCAGTTCAAATCATAGCTATAGCTACATAGCTACGAGTAGCTAGCTACTTGTCTTCAGTCTCTTTCTGAATTTTCCATAGCTAAACATGAGTTGCACGCAAAGCTCGGAAGATATGAGCATTTTAATTCCTTTAAACATTTAATGTGGTATTCCCTTGTACAATTTGTACACCTGATGCCACAGGCTTCGGAGTTCATATCCCCCGACATAAACTTTGTGCATTCATAACACATTTTCCCACGACATACGAAATTTGTTCCGAGTCCATCCAAATTTTTTTTCACATGAGGTGGTGGACTGGATTCTTTTTGAATTTCCGCTACACTTTTTGTTGGTGAACAATATTGTAATGACGCTAAAGCACCGGATGTTACTGTGTGCGTTGGTTCGTGTGTCTTTTTGGCTGTTGGCAAAAGTTTTACAATATTGTTTTGGGTTTTTTTGTTTGGTTCTTGATGTCGCCTTCGGATTTTTTTTTGTTATTTTGCCATTTTCTTTAAGTGCTTTCTTCTTAATTCTTTCAGCTTTCTTTTCTTCTTTGAGATATTCGATTTTCCTTTTTTCTTCCTTTCGCCTTTCTTCATCTTCTATCCATAATGAGTTGGTAATGACAAAACTCTTTTTGTTTTTTTGAACTTTGGAACCCTTTCTTAATGGTGTATGCGGCCAGTCTAATATGTCTTCCATGGGTGTATATGCTTGTGTTGTTGGATTTAATTTAGTGCAGGAAGGAGTGGCAAATTCAAAGTCTTTTTGAATGTTTTCTGGGGTATCCATGTTCCCATCAACGGTTAAAGTATTTTCTGAAGGCCAGTCAATTTTATCATTAATGACGGTGTACGTTTGAGTAACGGAAATTTGACCTAGTTGAGGAATACCTGTGGATTCGTGGCCATTGAGTATTGTTATGTTTTCAAAATCATTTATATTTTCAATTACTTGGTCGCAGTAAACAAATTGATTAATATTGGCAATATCTATGCCAGTAATGCCTTCTGATGAGAGTGATGGAAAATCCGTCTGCGAACCTTTGTTGGGCACATTTCCTTCCACCGTTCTTTTAAATTTATTGAACTTAAGATAGGTATAAATCTTATGTAAAGTTTTAAAATCATCCGACCTATCTTCAATATCTGCCCCAAGTAGCACCAAATAACTTTATAGTTTTATAACCCGTTTCCGACGTCGGTACAACGTCACAAATTTCTATAAATTGACTTGTTTGACATCGAACTAACAATTTTTATTTTTTCGTCGGCACGACCACAATGCGACGTTATATGTTAGCAGCCGCCCGAGCGTTATTTTATATCTACTTGACAACTTTTTTTGACTATTTTCATCTATTGACCGACTAATATGTATTTTATAACCGTGTACCGATTATTTAGTTATGTTGTCGTATTATGTGGTATTTAATGACTACCTAGCAACTTTTTTGTCGTGTAAAAACCAATATCCAACCTAAATATTTTGTTGTTACCTGCACGACCACAAGATAACATTTTTTACTTATGCATACAATTTAGTGAAATAATTGACAAAAAAGATATTTTTTGACCGACATTATTACATCATCATATATAATTTAATATAAAAAAGTTTTTCTGACTTCAACTTCTTTTATCTTCCAAAATAGGTCAATCATAATTTTTGTGTTATACTAAGGATTTAATTAATGAATAATTATCAACATAAATAACACAAATGTTTTACGTTTTTGAAGTTTTAATCATGTTTTTTATAATTCGCGAATGTATTATTAAAATCAAATACATTTGTATCCATACAGTCTCCTTTGTCTTTTTCAGGGAATTTTAAATTAACTATCTCAAGTTTTTCTTTTTTGTCGTTAAGGAATTTTTGGTGAATGCACAACGCTGTTCAATATAACTTATTTGGTGTGCAAATATCTTTACAGTTGAATTCTTGAAAATTTGGTAATAAAATTAAATAAATCGTCGGAAGAATGACCAGACCGTCGTGACAGTAACTTTTTTAGAAATAAAATAACAAATTTGTAATTTTTGAGTCGAATTTGTTATAAATTGGTTATTAATCTAACTTTTTAGTGGTTTAAATATATTTTAATACATCATATGAATTTCGCCATTTTTAATTATACATGCATATAAAAATTTGTATTTTTTGAAAATAAAATTCTGATTTTCATACTTCTCATGACTAAATATTATTGTAATATCATTATTTTAAAGGTGGGGATTATTTCAATATGGTTTAAATTGATTTTAGAAAATTTTAGTCAACCTAAAATAAAAATATTTTTGAAATAACAGAAATATATTTTTAAAAAAGACGAATTTATAAGGCGCATGAGTTTTTAGTTCACTGATAGGTGCACATTTACGATAAAACTTGCTTTGTTTATAAAAATATGTCGTATCTTGCCAGATTTTTGGGTTTTCATTATTACAGGGAATGTGAATATTACATTTACAATTATTATGAAGTAAATTTTCATAAAGTCGTAAATATTGAAATAGATAATTTAGGAAATAGACAATTAATTATTATATTTATAAGATAAAAGAAGACAACATGATTATTTATATATTTTATAAAAAATAGTTGTCCTGTCTGCTAAAATACAAACAAAATAGTGGTCAATATATCTATTTCCTGACTTGTATTCTATGGTCAATTGACAAGTCGGATAATAGTTATTACGACGTTGTTACAACCCAAAATTTATTCCCCAATAACGTTGTATCTCAGTTGTCATACCATTGTCACAACGTTGGCTAGCCGACCAGTAGTCATTTAGCCAACCACAGTACAACGTTATACCAACTCACTCGTGCTACTTGGGGCAGCGTTATCAAATGTTTCCAACATTGATACTTTTTCGGTTCCTAAAATAGTACAGCATTCATGAAAAGCATCTGTGTCATCTGAATTTTTAATATTTTGAAAATGCGTTAACTGACGGTCTACCTAGGCACTTGGACGTATTTATGGCATACTTATTCCAGGGAAAAAGGCCACATGCCTTAAATCCCTTCCGCAAAGTATCGGAAGACACCGATTTTTCCATCACTTCTTTTAATAATGGACCAAATATGTCCCTAGTGAGATTTTTGCTAGGGTTCTTACGCCTCCATTCTAGCACTGAGCTATTCCATGCACTTTTCAGCGGTTTAAAAGCTGCTACGTCCGCTGCCTGTAAAATTCTAGTTGAGTTTGCATACAGAGCAATTAATATAATATCCAATCGGACGCAAAGCTGGCTTACTTGTAAAGTAAGATGAGTGCTGTGTCTACCTACAAAATAAATAATTGGGAATTTTATTTTGTTATCTCGAAGATGCGGATAAAAATCTTTCGAAATATATTCGTAAAATGTTTGTTTAGTCATCCAACGGTTTTCGCTAATCCCATAGCCCCAAGTATCTGGCACCGTGCTTCTGATTTCCTCTCGCACTCGTTTGTATGGGTAAATAATCATTGGTGGAGTCATGATTCCCGATGCTGAGAACGAAAACATGACGGTTAGATTTGATTTTGCCAAACCCCTATCAACTTCGTAGATACTTTTGGACCCTTCCGCTGCTAAAACACTTTTTGTTTTAGGGCACAGCATGAAATTTCTTTCATCTCCATTAAATATGCGGCTGGGATCGCTCAAAATTGAAAAATAATCATTCTCCAATAAATAATTTTCTATGGAGTCGAACCATTTGAATATGTCGGTAACTGCGACATTAGCACTGGCAGATGAAACAGGATCTGGTACTCTTAGTGTTATGGAGGGGTGTCGCTTTAAGAACGAGTGAAACCAGCCTTTTCCCGGCAAAATTTCTTCACTAAAAGGATGATCACGATTATTTTCCTCGAGGAAATCCTTGACGGCATGAAGAATATCTTCCTTCCGTTTAGGGAAACCTTTTCGTTGGGATACTTTAACCCAGTCTACGATTGCTAGCTCCTCCGCTTCAGTCAATACTGTTGATGGGCCTGGCCGGATTTTCGTGAATTTGGGGCCCAATCTAAATTGAATCGTTCACCTCGGAATACAATAAATTTTGGCTGCTGATTTTTTTGAAATTTTATTAGCCCTCATCTCAACGAGGACCTTTTGTAGTTGGCACTCATCATAAGAGTTCTTCTTTCGCGGCATAATTTCTGAAAGTTAACGATTTTACTGCATTATTGGCACCCCAAATAAGTACAATTATTGACAGTGCCAATTATTGTAGTACATAAAATTCATTTATCGGCACCCCGTGCCAATAATTAGAATTTAACATTATGTGGTATCAACTATTGGCACCCATTTTATTTAACTTTTAACACTTTTTATTCGAAATATATTTATTCTTAAAACTGTAATATAATGCTTTGCCTTATAAACAATCACTGGTCTAAATATTTCACCTAATTATATTAATAAAAAGAGGCACTTACCAAACCAATGCTCCTTATCAAAATTGACACAATATTAACAAAAAAAAATACTGCACAACACGTCATTCCAACTCGGCAATTTTAATGCAACTGAGTTACTATATACAACGGACAATTATAAAATGAGTCGAGAAATACACACAAATAAAAAAAATAATCATTCGACATAACGGGAATTTGATAATTCTAAGAGAATTGTTATTTCACGGGCGGGTGCCAATAGTTCGGTCGAAATATTTGGGTGCCAATAACTGTGTTCGTTTATGATTTTAATTTAATTTTTGGCCCCACACCAAACTTTATCTTATAATTTTAAACAGGTTGATCAACACTGCCGTACTTCGGCGATGATCGCCTTTTTTGTGTATTTTTAAAATTATAGGGTTATATAAATAAATAAATAAAATTTTGTTGTAAATATCTTCGCATTCACTCAAAATTCCAAAACAAAATCATAAACAAAAGAGTCCAACTTTCAATTGGAAAACTACATATAATTATACGGAAAAGAGTACGACAATTAAAACTACCTTGTCACGGTGTTTCATACAATTTTCAAGTGTGTTTTTTTTTTCTCTCTTCTCTAAATTTACTGACACATTCAAAAGCACCGGCATTTTTGAGTTAATTTTCTTTGGCGAGTAGTACGTATTTTCGTATACAGAAATCCACTTGCGACTTGCATATTGGGCGCTTGTGTCAAATATATATTACTATTTCAATTTATTTGTATGCGTTTTTCGTTTTGATTTAACCTAATTTCGTCGTGCTTCATTTTTTATATACAATATACATTAAATAGTTAAATTTTTGTTGTTTTCATTTTAAACTTTGATCTGAACCAAACTACTCGATGCTAAGAACAGCGGCTACTTAAGCTAATTTTGTCAAATGTTCAAGAACCGATTTAATATGATGGCTTAAGTATTTTCTGGACAGTGACATGTAATAAAAAAAACAATAATAATTTTCGGCTATATGGTATAAAAGTTATAACGAAAATACGAAATGACGTACTGAATAACATCTGTAAATAACTTCCTGTAATTCTGGTATGACTATTTTAATCTTCGTGTTTAAGTATAAATGAGTAGAGCTGTCACAATAAGAACATTAACATCATGTCCTAAAATGTGCCATTGTTTTAAAAATATCATCCAGGTCAATTATCATAAACATTAATTTCGATGTCCCATATATAGTCCCAAATATACACACACACACATATTACAAATAATATATACATTTTATATGTTACAGCAGAACGACGTTCCAACATACTGTCCAATTATTTTTCATAATAATCATACAACATACATACATCGTTCAAAGTTAGTCGGAAAACTACATATAAAAACGGCATGTTCATGTTATTTTGCTTCTAATAGCTTGTCTTTTAATATTTTCTCATATGTTTCGACATAATGTACCATAGAGATCCGTACATATAAGATTTAATCTTTGTACCTATAATTTTTGTATTTGTGTGTGATCGTTGTAACTATTTTTTGTACAGTAAAAAAAAAAAAAATTCCTGAAATTGTCTAATTTTGGAAAATATTAAGAAAAAGTTTTTTTAATTGCATCATTAATCAAAAAAAAAAGTATTAAAAATTTTTTTTTTTTTGTTTACAAAAATGCTATTCCGTCGTTTCCCATCAGATCTTGTTTTATTTTTAAATTTTACGATTGACTTTGATAAATTGGAAAATTAAAAATGGAAATTGGAATATTTTCTATATATTCGAAGTATAACAACAGCAAAGTGGAAAATCCGCAAAGCATTATGCATACATTACAAAAAAAAAAAACAGCATACGAGTACGAGATGTAGTATCACGGCGTTAACTATTTTTTTTTTACTTACATACAAATTTTTTTTCGAACGCTCCAAAAATTATACGCGATACATTTCCGATAAAACATAACATCTTGCTCATATTTTTGTTATGTATACAGCTTTCATTTAATATAACGAATAAGCTGATGCTGTTGCTGCTTCTGTTGTATTACATTCAAATAAAATTCACAAATATTTATAACAATCGTAAAAGTTTTTGACAAATATCTGTAATCACAAACAAGATGATAAATTTGGAAGATATATTTCCTTCTTACGCGCATCTCATTATTACTAAAGACTGATTATTGTTATCAATATGAGACGCACACGCTTCTAGTATAGTTAAAAATAAACGCGAAAATTTATGAGCTAACTGAAACCAATTTATTATTTCATATTTTCCTTTTTTTTAATTTAAAACTGGATTATTGATATGATGTGAATGTGAAGATTTGTTTTGGAGAAATATATCCCTGCGTAATATTTGTCATATGAATAAATTATTTTAAATTGACGTATACTTAAATTGATTCACAGCAAACAAATACAGTTTGTTGCACAAGAAAATATTTAGGTATATTCTGTCCGTGAAATAGATTGAAAAAAATAATTTTCACTCTATTTCACGTTACCACCATTCTTCAGCTCTGTGAAGTGACATTCTTAGTTGAATAACCAGCCCAGAGGATCGAAAATGAGTGTGAAGCACGTATGTAGGCCGTTGAAATATCGATGACTTTCCTGGAAGAGGTTGTTACGTCGCGCCCTTGCGACCATGCGTAAGCAGATATCCGGGAGTCACCGTCTGCAGCATTTTTCCGGCTTACACTCAGTTTGTGGAGGGGTGGGATTCTGATGATGTCCATTCCGGATCAAGATAGCTATGTACTTAAAATCAGCTCACACACAGCCTGCATATCACGTACACATACGGCGCAATGCACACCTCCCGAATTCAATAATTTTACTCACACATGATTTGTTTTGTTATAACCAAAAGAAAATTTGTTATAAACGTATATTTAAACAAAAAAAAAATGAAAATAAACACAAATGAATATAACTAATTCATAAGGAAATTACTCGACTTCAATTTAATAATAGACAAATTTGTATATATATATATATATATATATATATATATATATATATATATATATATATATATATATACATATATATATATATATATATTGTTGCAAACGCAACAATTCACAGCAATATATTCTGGAGCTGGTTGTCATCTATGCTGTAATTGTGAATCTGTAAAACAAAACAAAACAAAACATTAGCTAAAACATCAATCACAACCAATACAATTTTGATACTTCAACCTTGAACTTGAACTTGTATTATATCCATAATTTGGCTGTGATGTTTACCTGAAATCAAATAGTAAAATTTAATCTTTTAAGCTCTTACTTCTTATATTTATTAAATACTTATCTTATTAATTTGTTAGTTTATAATTGTACATTCCATTAAATAAATCCAACCTGAAATAATTAATTCATTAATTCATATAAAGTTAAAAGTTAATTTAAAAAATTTCTTACCATTTTGAATTGTATCACGTAATTGTAAACAAATGACATTTTTTGACAATCAATTAAATTGAAATTTGTAAAGGTGATCGTATTCGCTTTGGTAGCTCCATTAAAATAATGAGTACGTTTTAAATTTATTGATTAAAGAGATTTAAACATCTACCGGGAATTATATTAACTAAAAATTATTGTAAACTATTTCTTAAAGCTAAAATAAATAAATTTCATTCTCTTTTTTTTGGACCGTCGAAGCGACAACAATTATTAATAAATAAATAAAAATTAAATTGTTAAAAATTCAAGAAATTCTTTTCACTCAAAATTGAGAATCATCAACAACATTTCGTTTTTGGCTTTACGAAATAAAATAGGAAAATTGCGAGACAAATTTTGGAGTTTTATTTGCCGTTACCTTTGGGATTTCTTTCGGTACGATAATTTACCAACCACGTTTGGCTTGCAATTTTACATGGTCCTTCGAGCCGGATGAGGCTAGCACTATAGATTCAGGAACGCTGCATAACACTTTTCTTCAGTGAATTCAATCAGGAGGAGCAAGTAATTAGCAACCATTTTCTATATCATGCCATCATTCAACTATATGTATATTAAATTTTTACACCGATACCAAAGAGAATACACATCAAGAGGAACATCTTATATGCACCTCTTTTGCATATGAACTAAAAATCTTAAAATATTTCAGAATTATTTGGTGATGGCAAACGAAATAGGATAAACATATATTTTTTATTTGGTTTTCTCTTTCGAACAAAAACAAAAAAAATTATTTTACTATTTAAAAATAACATAAACTTTCTCTTACTAATTCATATTATAATTCCATTGTAAAATGGAATAGATATATTCGTACAATGAATATTTTGTTTTCATTTTATACAATATACTCGTATGTATGTATTTGTTTTGCTAATTAGTACTGTCCTGCGGATGCGGACGGAATATATAAAGGAACGAAAAAAACGACGATAAATAGAATTTTATACGAATGAACAAATGAATTGTAAATTGTTTTGTAATGCATAAATGTCGATAATTTAAAATTTGTCTTATAGTCTCATCTTTCGCAATCATATTAATAAAAAAATTGTGAAATTCAAACAAAAATTAATTTTGTACGCAAAAATGTACATCATCTATCTATTTTATTATCAATACCAGTATACATAACTACAAAAATTTTACTAACACTCCCGTATAATTAAAACATTCAAATACACTGTGATCTATAAAAATCTTTCACTTGTTATGTACAATTATATATAAGTTGTATATTGTCCTTTAGAACTGATTGTATTTGATCGTATTAAGGAATACTTGTGGATTTGACCATGAAAATACAACAACACGGTTTCGTTATTTTTTAGATTTTTATTTTTGTGGATTTAACAAAACAGATTTCAATATCTTTTTACCTAGTATTTCATCGAATATGAAAACGCTGTAATTTTTTGGTTTATTAGCTGGATTTATTATAATTTGTTAGAAATGGTAGATTATAAAACTAGGTTTATTTTAAATTTATTCGAAAGGCCTTAAACACAAGTTTCAATCGCTTTTAAAAAGATGCACACGATTTATTTTCTTAAACGGTTCCATTCAGAAGTCGGGTCTTTTTTCAAATCATCAAAAGTTGTCTGGTTTTTTTTTTGGATCGATTTGTCGAGAACATTGATCCACGTACAACAATTGAAGAGCTTGAAACTAGATCTGTCAAATTAAGTTCATGGTGGGAAGAGTTTTGCAGCATAGAAGATGAACTGTTATTATTGCCCGACCAAACATCGAAATCTGATGAATTTGAAGCAAAGTATTTCAGTACTCAAGCCGCCTTGTTACGAGAGATAAAAAAGCGGAAATCCGCTGATAATTCAATCAACGATGATCTGAACAGCACTATAAATAACATGTATTCTCAGCAAAAAGCGTATTTCGATTCAATGATGCTTAATAAAACCTTTAGTAATCACGAAGTGAAGCTACCGAAAATTAATATTCCGCCTTTTAACGGTGAATACACACAATGGCCATCTTTTAAGGACTTATTTGAGGCTACAGTTCATAAGAACGAGTCAATACCAAATGTTCACAAATTTCAACTTTTGAAGGGACTTGTAGAAGGAAGTGCGGCTCAATTAATCAAGTATTTTTTAATTACCGATGCAAGTTATGCGGAAGCTTGGGATAAGCTAAAGAAACGATACGATAAAAAATGGACTATTGTTAATACAATCATCAAAACGTTTTTTGGACAGCCCAGTATTCAACAAGCATCATCAAGTTCTCTCAGAACACTGACGGAAACCTCAGACGAACTGCTCCGTGGTCTAAAAGCTTAAGGTTCAGCCTGTGAATCGCGTGATCCCTGGATCCTTTACTTGCTATTAAATAAAACAGATGACGATACCAAGCAACAATGGGCATTCCATTCAGTGGATATGGATACTCCAAACGTAGATGAGTTTCTGAATTTTCTTCATCGAAGATGTGACGCGTTATAGAGCTGTAATTTGAACATCAAACCCCACAAAAGTTTTCCGAAGCAAGCACTTGTAGCTACGACTAAAATTGAATGCTTATATTGTAAAAAGCCACATCCTATTAACAAGTGCTATAAGTTTCTAAGAAGTAATGTCGAGTTTCGTAAGGGTTTTGCTAAAAAAAATCAATTGTGCTTTAATTGTTTGAGACTTGGACACTCAGCCAATGACTGCCCCTCACTAAATACATGCTTTAAATGTGAAGAGAAGCATCACACACTTTTGCATGAGGACAGGGATAAAGTGGAATCAGCGAAAGATAATGTCAGTGACGCGTTTAGTTCTGAGTCTGCAAAAGTTGCCCAAACAGCCAACTTAGAATCAAATTCCTACACGATCACAAAGGCAAAAGTTGAGACTAACAAACAAACGATATTACCAACTGTAATCATGTCATCAATGGATACGTATGGTAAAAGTCACAACATTCGTGCGCTTTTAGACACAGGTTCAGAATCCACCTTTATAACTGAAGCTCTTACAAAAAAGTTGGGTTTAAAACGTAAGCATGCTTGTATAGCTGTTAATGGGTTGTCTTCAATTTCTGCAGGTAAGACCAGAGGACTAATAAATATTAAATTGTCCTCCAGACACGATCGTAAACATTTTGTGGTAGTCGATGCACTGATATTAAACAGCCTAACTACATATTTACCATCACATGCAATTATACTAGATCAAAAAGATACCAATCGATTTAATGAATTTTGTCTTGCTGATCCTTCTTTTCATGATCCAAATCCCATAGAAATGATTCTTGGTATCGACGTGTTCTACGATATAGTAAAGAAGAGACGGATACCAATAAAACCTAATCTCTATTTACTAGATAGTTTATTCGGTTGGATAGTCGCAGGATATACTGATTCAATTACCAAATCCGAAACGCGGTGTCACACGATCCAGATAAGTTCGGAGGATGTATGTCAACTTTTACGGCGATTCTGGGAAGTTGAAGAAAATTCACTTGAGGTACTTGTCAAAGAGGATGAATGTGAAGAACACTTCTCTAGGACACATCAATATGCAAATGGTCGTTACATTGTTGAATTGCCTCTCAAGGAAAATTTTAAGCAGTTAGGGAGCACTTTGAAACAAGCCAGATCCAGAATGATTGCAATGGAACGGAAATTCCGGAAAGACGAAAATCTCAAGGTGCAATACATCCAATTCATCAGGGAATATCAAGAACTTGGTCATATGTCGCGTATTCCCAGAGAAGAAGTGTTTATAGAAAACAGCAATTTCTATTACTTGCCGCATCACGCAGTGATCAAGCAAAGCAGTGTTACGAAGAAACTACGTGTTGTATTTGATGGATCCTGCAAATCAAGTACAGGACTATCATTAAACGACGTACTAAAAACAGGTCCAACCATTCAAGAGGATCTATTTACCATTTTAACCAGGTTTCGTAAGCACAAAGTAGCAATTGTCGCTGACATTAAGAAGATGTATCGCCAGGTAATAGTTCATCCTAAGCACCAAAACTTCCAGAGAATCGTGTGGCGCGAAAATCCTTATGAAGAAATGCAGCACTTTAAATTAAATACTGTGACATATGGTTTGACCTGTTCATCGTACCTTGCTATCAGATCATTGCATCAAGCAGCTGCAGACAGTAGGGATGTTTCTTTAAAACTAATAAATACCATTACCTCTGATTTTTATGTAGATGACTTGCTGACAGGTGGCGATTCCGTAGAAGAGGCTACTGCAACATATAGAGGAATATCAGCCATTTTATCAAAAGCAGGTTTTTCATTAAGGCAATGGAGTTCCAACAGCGAGGAATTATTAAGCTACATACCCAAAAACAACCAAGGACAAGATTCGATTTTATTTGAAGATCCTGAGATTTACGTCAAAACGCTGGGGATCTGTTGGTTGACAAAAGAAGACGCATTCACATTCAGCGTGCCGAAAATAAACGCCAACCAACTTACTAAAAGAGGTTTATTATCGGAATGTGGCAAAATATTCGATCCACTTGGATGGCTTTCACCGACGACCATCTTATTTAAAATATTGCTGCAATCACTCTGGTTGACCAAAATAGAATGGGACGATCTATTACCCGATGACATTTTTCGAACTTGGTTCGCCGCAAGAAATGAACTTACCTGTCTAGCGACTATACGCATCCCACGATTCCTACACATGCAGTCTATTCATAGCGTCCAATATCACGGATTTTGTGATGCTTCTGAGAAAGCGTATTCAGCCGTCGTTTACTGGAGATCTACCAATGCTGACGGCGAAACTTTTGTACATTTAATAGCTGCAAAGACAAAAGTTTCTCCTTTAAAGCAGTTGTCCATTCCTCGTCTGGAGCTTTGTGGAGCCGTACTATTAACTAAATTGCTTCATAAGGTTGCTGGTATCTTTAAAGCACCCGTACATACGTTACACGCTTGGACTGACTCCAATATCGTTTTAGCTTGGCTCTCTGATGTCCCAAGAAAATGGAATTGCTTTGTAGCCAACAGAACCAGCTTCATCATCGACAAATTGCCAGGTAATCATTGGCAGCACGTGCCAACTAAGTTAAACCCAGCTGATTGTGCAAGTCGTGGGTTATCACCAGAAGAATTATTAAGGCATAAAATTTGGTGGAATGGTCCAGAATTTTTACAACAACCAGCATCATTCTGGCCAATTCCCAAAGGCACTTCAGTTGAACCAACTAATGCTGAAAAAAGAACATCTGCTTTAGTTACAATAAACAACCACAACAACATCAAATCAATATTGCCGATCGAATATGTTGAAAATAAATTTTCAAGCTACATGTCCATTCTCCAAATTTTAAGTAATTGTTTTCGATTTGCGGAAAAATGCCGAAAAGGGGAGGTACATTTTATAACAAGTCAACATCTCAAGAAAAGCGAAGATCTTATTATAAAATGGGCGCAGCATGATGCATTTCGCGAAGAAATACAACAGCTTCGGAATAATAAATCAATCAAGCAAAACAGCAAATTACGATCGCTTCATCCATTTGTTGATGAAATCGGAATATTACGAGTAGGTGGACGACTTCAGAATTCGACCGTCAGCTACACCATGAAATATCCAGCCATCCTACCCAAGCAACACCAGTTAATCGACAAACTGGTAAATTACCTGCATATAAAACATCTACACCCGAATCCATCAACACTGCTCTTCATTACGCGGACAAAGTATTGGATCATTGGAGCGAGAGATGTTATTAAAAAAATTTCCAATAGCTGTATCCATTGCATCAGAACGCGTCCAGGATTAAGTGAACAGATCATGGGGAATCTACCGAAGCCAAGAGTAACATTTACACGTCCATTTGCAAATGTCGGTGTTGATTACGCGGGCCCAATTGCCATAAGTTCTAAAAAGGGCAGGGGATCCAAAATAATAAAAGCGTATATATGTTTATTTGTCTGTATGTCCACTAAAGCCATCCACATCGAAGTTGTTAGTGAATTATCAACTGATGCATTCATCGCCTCACTAAAACGCTTCACTGGGAGAAGAGGTCTACCAAGCGCAATATACAGTGATAACGCTACAAATTTTGTCGGTGCTCGTAGGCGATTCGATGAATTCTTCAGCATCATCTCATCAAAAAACCACGATGAAAAGGTGTCTGCATATCTAGGCACACATCAAATAGAATGGCACACGATTCCTCCTTCTGCTCCACATTTCGGCGGCCTATGGGAGGCTGGCATTAAATCGGTAAAAACTCATCTCCGTCGAGTACTGGGTGATTCAGCGCCAACATTCGAAGAACTTCAAACATTATTAATTCAAATAGAAGCTATTGTGAATTCAAGACCACTGACACCGATTAATAATGATATAGATGATTTAGGTATTTTAACACCCGCGCATTTCCTGATTGGTTCCTCAATACTCGAAGTACCTGATCAAAATAAAGATAACGTAACGTTGAAGTTAACTGGACGATGGGAGCTGCTACAAAACATGGCGAGAGGATTTTGGAAAAGGTGGCATCTAGAATATCTCGCCATGCTACAAAAACGGTCCAAATGGCAACATCAACAACACAATATCAAGGAAGGCGAGCTCGTGTTGATCAAAGATGAAAATGCATCATCACTGACGTGGGCGAGAGGCCGTGTTATAAAAGTGCATCCTGGCCAAGATGGTAGCGTACGAGTTGTCACTTTGAAAACTTGCACGGGAGAGCTAAAACGTCCAGTCACCAAGCTATGCAAATTGATGATCGAGTAGTTAAGCAAATAACTGCTTAACCGGGGGAGTATGTTGCAAACGCAACAATTCACAGCAATATATTCTGGAGCTGGTTGTCATCTATGCTGTAATTGTGAATCTGTAAAACAAAACAAAACAAAACATTAGCTAAAACATCAATCACAACCAATACAATTTTGATACTTCAACCTTGAACTTGAACTTGTATTATATCCATAATTTGGCTGTGATGTTTACCTGAAATCAAATAGTAAAATTTAATCTTTTAAGCTCTTACTTCTTATATTTATTAAATACTTATCTTATTAATTTGTTAGTTTATAATTGTACATTCCATTAAATAAATCCAACCTGAAATAATTAATTCATTAATTCATATAAAGTTAAAAGTTAATTTAAAAAATTTCTTACCATTTTGAATTGTATCACGTAATTGTAAACAAATGACATTTTTTGACAATCAATTAAATTGAAATTTGTAAAGGTGATCGTATTCGCTTTGGTAGCTCCATTAAAATAATGAGTACGTTTTAAATTTATTGATTAAAGAGATTTAAACATCTACCGGGAATTATATTAACTAAAAATTATTGTAAACTATTTCTTAAAGCTAAAATAAATAAATTTCATTCTCTTTTTTTTGGACCGTCGAAGCGACAACAATTATTAATAAATAAATAAAAATTAAATTGTTAAAAATTCAAGAAATTCTTTTCACTCAAAATTGAGAATCATCAACAACATTTCGTTTTTGGCTTTACGAAATAAAATAGGAAAATTGCGAGACAAATTTTGGAGTTTTATTTGCCGTTACCTTTGGGATTTCTTTCGGTACGATAATTTACCAACCACGTTTGGCTTGCAATTTTACATATATATATATATATATATATATATATATATATATATATATATATATATATATATATATATATATATATATATATATATATATATATATATATATATATATATATATATATATATATATATATATATGTATATATATATATATATATATATATATATATATATATATATATATATATATATATATATATATATTTATGTATAAATTTAGGTAATGTGGATTCGGCAACGTGGCGGTGATTTTCAACCGCGAAATTTCCAAATTACCGGATGATAATTCTAGATGCAATTTATTAATAAATTGCAAAAACTAAGGCGGATTTTAACCTTATCGGCAAAATATAAAACACTATTGATAATTTTTTTATTTTAGATTTTTATAATTTTTTTTATTTTTGGTTTTGTCGCTTTGCCGGCTGGTATGCAAGAGAGCAAAAAAATGTTTATGTTCTCACGAAATGGTTTTTTGATAATACTTTCTTTTTATGGTAGTTATTGTAGCTATGTAGGTTTCCAGTATATAAATATTGAATGCATAAAAATTGTTTCACTATTCTACAACAGATGGCAGTCAATTATATAATATTGTGACTGTAACACCTAGTGTGTAATAGAAGAAGTTAAATGAATAGCTCAATGTTTAACTGTACTAAAATGGAATTTTTCATGATAAAATTGTTACGTAATGTTTCTACGCTATTCTAACTGGAAAAGTTATAAGCTTTCTAGAAAAAGGAGAACGAAGTTGAATTGGAAGAGTAATATTTGGAAAGCGACAATGTGAAGATTAAATAGTATTGAAAAAGTGATTTAAAAAGTGTTATAGTGCGAAATAAAAATTATAAGTGAACAGTAAAATTTGAGAATAATTTATATAAAGTGATTTTGTGAATTTTTATTGATAAACTGTGTTGTAATAAATTTTGTGAAATAAATAAATTCGTGGGAGATAAATTAAATTGATTTTGCATTAAAAATCGGCGAAATTTTTTTTCCACACGATGTTCTGGTCCCAGACATTGTGGGCGAAGTCATTTTTAGAACGGACTTCATGAGGATGAATGGCTTTGTGTTGGATTTTGGACGAGGAATATTGAGTAGCGATAACATCGAGCTGAAACTTAAATTTAACGGTACGGATGCGACAGTAAGGCGAGTAACAATCAGTCATTACGAGGAGCTGCTATCGAAATCTGACACAATTGTTGAGGAAACCAAAGAACACCAGGTTAAGCAGACATTGGATAAAAAGGGCCGAGTTGTGCGAAGTGGAGTGCGAGTGTCGGTCGACTGGATGAGAACTCGATATGCCATACGGGCAAATAGCTAAGGATTAGGCGAAAGGCAATTGGTGTGGCTTCACAACTCGCAACAAAAGAAGAGATATTTATCGGCGAAACTGCAACCTGTATGGACGGCACCCTACAGGACTATAAAAGGACAAGGAGGTAAATGGAAGGTGGTGCTTTTAGACAGGTTTGGCCATGTCCAGAGGAGGTGATTTGGGTCCTGGTCGGGACGAACAGGCTTAGGTGGGCGGTAGTGTGACGGTGACACCTAGTGTGTAATAGAAGAAGTTAAATGAATAGCTCAATGTTTAACTGTACTAAAATGGAATTTTCCATGATGAAAATTGTTACGTTATGTTTCAACGCTATTCTAACTGGAAAAGTCATGAGTTTTCAAAAGTTTGGTTTGTGTATATAAAAAGAAGAATGAAGTCGAATTGGAAGAGTAATATTTGGTAAGCGACAGTGTGAAGATTAAAAAGTAATTAAAAAGTGATTTAAAAAGTGTTGTAGTGCGAAATAAAAATTATGAGTGAACAGTAAAATTTGAGAATAATTTATATAAAGTGATTTTGTGAATTTTTATTGAAATAAATAAATTCAAGGGAGATAAATTAAATAGATTTTGTATTATTCACAATCCAGTGACACGAACCTTGAGTGACAAGGCAAAAACGTAACAATATTAATATTTTTCTTGGGTGGGTTTACAATTGGAGCGTTTTTTTTGTTGTCAAAATAAATGTAAACAAATCAAAGAGTAAGAAAATTATTCAATTATATAAATATAAATTATTTATGGAAGTTTAAACTATTGCAGACTAATTGGGGTTGAATGGCGTGCTAAGATAAGTATTATATATTAGATAATTAAGGTAAATTTTTTAAATACATTTTTATGTGATTTCAGATTATTATTTCTGTCAACAAGAGAAGAAAAAATTGGCAAAGGGATCTATAATCCCGGGTAAGTTTAACAATTACATTAATTATAATTAATTCTAATGTAATATTTAATCTTTAGCTGGCCGGAATTGATCTGCATTTGAACATACTCCCCGGGTTGAATCATCATCAGATTCAAGGATTGGAAGTCGGCATAATTTTTGGATTGATCGCTTGAGTGTGCCGTTTTTGATCTTGACATCAGCCACTTGAACACAGCCGTCATCGCTGGGGTATAATTTTGTGACCCGTCCCATCAGCCATTGAGTGGGCGGTAGATTATTATCGTGTATTAAAACGACATCATTTAACTTTAAATGTTTGTGTTGTGTTTTCCATCTACATCTTTGCTGAAGACTTGTCAAATACTCGTGAGGGTTTAATTTTTGCTCAGTTGATGCTTCTGGTAACTGATGAATTGAGCGCCCGATTAGAAAGTGGGCAGATGTCAGAAATTCCAGGTCGTGATCATCGGTGGAACAAATTAGCCTGGAGTTTAGAATGCCTTCAATTTGCACTGTAAGCGCTGAAAATTCGTCAAGCGTAAGTATTGTATCGCCTACGGTTCGTGTGATCTGTGTTTTAATTGATTTTACCCCACTTTCCCATAATCCTCTATGATACGGTGCTGCTGGCGGAATGAATCGCCAATTTACTCTATCCTTCAGAAGACTGGAAATAATAAAATCATTATTGCTTTTTATAAATGTATATACTTCCTCTAGATGATTCCTTGCGCCAACAAAGTTTGTAGCATTGTCACAATATATGGTGTGGCAAAACCCTCTTCTGCTTATAAACCGTCGCAATGCGCCTAAGAATGACGCTGTACTAAGGTTCATGCAAACCTCGATATGTATAGCACGCGTACTGAAGCATACAAAAATGGCCAAATATACTTTAACAGGTATTAACCCCCTTCGTCGCACAGCATGACCCTTGAATGGCCCGCAAAAATTTACTCCGACTGCACCGAATGCCACCGTATATTGTACCCTATCTTCAGGCAGCTGTCCCATTATTTAACTCATCATTTAGGTTTTTGCCTCAAACAATTAATGCACCGCCGGAATATCTTCTTCGCTACGTCCTTTCCCCTAACCACCCAAAAATTACTAACGAACTAGGCTCATAAGTAAATGTATGCCTGGATGTTCATGTTGAATATGTATATCATGAATAATATGATTGATTTTTCTAATCTAACCCCTACTCTCATGACTCCCTTAGTATCTAGGAATGGATTTAGCTGCTGCAAACTGCTTTTAATGGGTATTGGTTTTGACCCTTGTAAACACCGATATTCCTCAGAAAAATCGACTTTTTGCCAGTACACTACTATTTTACGGTTAGCTTCTTCAAGTTCTGCGGCTGTTAGCACTCCAATTCGCTTCTCTAATTGACGTTTTTTAGCCATCGAGCTGTTGACATATCTAAGGATATATGCGAAAAAATTTTTCAGTTTCAAAAAGCTACAATATTTTTGGCTCAACCACAATATGGTGTCGTTTTGTAGTTTCGGCTTGGATTCTGGCAGCGAACTAGTAAGGTTATATACTCCAGTATTTCCGGCTGATCGGGCCAATATTGCTCCTCCTTAGATAGCCACGCTGGTTTATTCCACCAAAGGTTATTTCTCGAGATTTCAATAGCGGATTGCCCACGAGTTGCACAGTCTGCTGGATTATGTCTTGATGGAATGTGACGCCACCGATCCCTTTTATATAAGCCAATGATTTCTGCGGTGCGATTGGCGACAAATGTTGTTAAGCGTGTCGGTTGACTGAAAATCCAAATCAAGACGATTTTTGAATCTGTCCACATTGTAACCGCGGCTGAGTTATCAATCGACTGAGAAGTACTGCACCCATTAGCTCCAATCTCGGTATACTGACTTGTTTCAATGGTGATACTTTGGTTTTTTCACAAATTAGATGTGCGACAAACCCTTCCTTGCTTCATGATCGAGCGTAGGCAGCTGCTGCATAAGCCCATTTGCTAGCATTGCAAGACCCGTGTAAGGTAATGGTATCCGACGCAGTAATACAGAATTTTCAATTCTGGCGTTTGGCAAAGGTTGTTGCGCAGGCTAATCCACGATGATTGTACTTCTAGTGGTAACTGTGCATCTCATTCAATCCTTTGCAACCACAAAGTTTGAAATAAGAGTTAAATCTTAATAATTATTGGCGATGATAGTCCGAGGGGATCGAATATTTTGCTTGCCTCTGACAAGAAGCTTCGTTTGGTGTGAATTTTCTTATCCTCTAAGTCCACTTGAAAGATGAAGTGATCGGATGCAGGTTCCCACGCTATTCCCAACAATTTTAACGGTTTCGGATGATCGGAAAATACTTTTAAGGAATTAGATCCTGGATTGTTGAGTAGGTTCCGCATTTGTGGATCATTCGACGACAATTTGCGCAAAATGAAACCTTCACTTCCTAAAATGTTCAAAATATCCTCTTTCAGCTTCAACAGCTCAGGTAGTGTTGGAGCGCCGGTCATCACGTCGTCTACATAAATATCCCTTTCTATGGCTCGGCATGCTTCTGGATGTTTCTGAAGGTATAGTATGACCAGTTCCTTTAAGCATCTGGTGGCCATGAAAGATGCAGACGCCATGCCATAGGCTACGGTGTTAAGTGCGTATGGTCGTATTTGATTATCGTCGTCTCGCCACAGGATTATCTGACGTTTGGTCTCTTCTTTGTCTATTAAAACCTGACGATCCATTTTTTCAATATCGCCTACTAGCACATTCGGACCTATCTTTAGTTTTTGATTCAATGGCGCACCTGTGGTTGATTTTGCAGATGCGTCAATCACAACGCGCAGTTTAGTTATGCTGCTGCCATTTTTCAAAACGCCATGATGTGGGAGCATATAGGTTTGTTGCAGTTCGGTGCCGTTTATTTTACGTGGCTGCATATGATTTAACTCCTTATATTCTGTCATAAACTGCTGATAAATTTGGCGGAATTTATTGTTTGTCTGGAATCGTCTTTCGACTACCAATAGTCTCGACACTGCTTGCTGGTACGTTGATCCTAGGTCATTCGGTGTTTCCTTAAATGGAAGCTTCACTATGAATCTGCCATCGTTTGATCGTCGCGTGGTTGTCTTGAACCAATCTTCGCATTCTGGTTCTTCTTCGGTTCTCTTGCTGGTTTGAGGAACATCTTTGATGGTCCAAAATTTTTGCAACGTAGCATCGATGTCAATAAGGGTTGCAAATGACTGCATGGCTTCTCTGGTTTCTGCTTCGTACCAACCTCCTACAATCGAAACTAATTCTGATTTCTGTGCCTTTAGACCTCGACTGTCCAATTCCATGCTGCCATTCTCAAGCAAATCAAATAATATATCTGCGCCAAGTAGTACGTCAATTGTTCCCGGCTTGTAAAAAGTTGGATCGGCCAGCCTAATTTTCGACAAATTCTTAATACAGCTGATGTTAAATTCGAAAGCGGTTATAGAGGACGTAATCCTCGGAATAATGAGTGCATCTAAATTTAACAATTCAACGGAATAGGACCCCGGAAGACGAGATGTGGATGTGGATATGTGGATATCTGGATATCTGGATATGTGGATATGTGGATGTAAATGTGGATGTGGATGTGGATTTGGTAATGGATGTCGATGTGGATGTGGATGTGGAAGTAGATGTGGATGTGGATGTGGATGTGGATGTGGATGTGGATGTGGATGTGGATGTGGATGTGGATGTGGATGTGGATGTGGATGTGGATGTGGATGTGGATGTGGATGTGGATGTGGATGTGAATGTGAATGTGGATGTGAATGTGGCTGTGGATGTGGATGTGGATGTGGATGTGGATGTGGATGTGGATGTGGATGTGGATGTGGATGTAGATGTGGATGTGGATGTGGATGTGGATGTGGATGTGGATGTGGATGTGGATGTGGATGTGGATGTGGATGTGGATGTGGATGTGGATGTGGATGTGGATGTGGATGTGGATGTGGATGTGGATGTGGATGTGGATGTGGATGTGGATGTGGATGTGGATGTGGATGTGGATGTGGATGTGGATGTGGATGTGGATGTGGATGTGGATGTGGATGTGGATGTGGATGTGGATGTGGATGTGGATGTGGATGTGGATGTGGATGTGGACGTGGATGTGGATGTGGATGTGGATGTGGATGTGGATGTGGATGTGGATGTGGATGTGGATGTGGATGTGGATGTGGATGTGGATGTGGATGTGGATGTGGATGTGGATGTGGATGTGGATGTGGATGTGGATGTGGATGTGGATGTGGATGTGGATGTGGATGTGGATGTGGATGTGGATGTGGATGTGGATGTGGATGTGGATGTGGATGTGGATGTGGATGTGGATGTGGATGTGGATGTGGATGTGGATGTGGATGTGGATGTGGATGTGGATGTGGATGTGGATGTGGATGTGGATGTGGATGTGGATGTGGATGTGGATGTGGATGTGGATGTGGATGTGGATGTGGATGTGGATGTGGATGTGGATGTGGATGTGGATGTGGATGTGGATGTGGATGTGGATGTGGATGTGGATGTGGATGTGGATGTGGATGTGGATGTGGATGTGGATGTGGATGTGGATGTGGATGTGGATGTGGATGTGGATGTGGATGTGGATGTGGATGTGGATGTGGATGTGGATGTGGATGTGGATGTGGATGTGGATGTGGATGTGGATGTGGATGTGGATGTGGATGTGGATGTGGATGTGGATGTGGATGTGGATGTGGATGTGGATGTGGATGTGGATGTGGATGTGGATGTTGGTGTGGATGTGGGTGCGGATGTGGATGTGGATGTGGATCTGGATTTACAATGGCCTGCTCCAACAATAAAATTAAAATATTATATTAAAATTAAATAGGGGTGCTGCTTTAAAAGTGGATTTACGATCTTTACCGCCAGATTTATTGCCAATGGCCTACTCCAACAATAAAATTAAAATATTAAATTAAAATCAAATTGGGTTGCTGTTTTTAAAGTGGATTT